>VXBR01006741.1:439510-461911 GCA_013400215.1 Cisticola juncidis
AAAGCCACTTTCTTATGAAAAAAGATCCACAAGAGACCAAAAGACAGCTGTTGGCACATTCTGACACAAATAATTTGAAAACTGCTTTGAATCTAAAAAGTTTTTGGGTTTAATTAAAAAAAAAAAAAAATTTCTGGACTTTTAAATTTCATTCAAATTCTTTACGGTCTTTAAGATTCAAGATTTACTTTCTTATTGGGTTAATTTTCCTTTCTGCTGAGATTACTTGCATGAACTCAGGAAATGATCTGATAAAAACCTGACTCTGAGCTGTACACACTGGATTAATGACAACCAAATACAGAATATATAAGTCAGTAAAAAAAAAAAATCTTTTAGATCTTTGAAAGTTCACAGTGCAGTGTTTAAGCCAAAGGCATCATAAATTTTCTGCTTAATAAAAGATATATCATAGATTTATGATGTTAATATCTAATAAACAACAAGAAACCCCCAAATTATTGAAACAAATGCATAATACTGACAGGTCACAACCCAAATGAAACTATAGATATGGGCTATTTCTTTTTTTTCTTCTTTTTTTCTTCTTTTTTTTTTTTTTTAATACCAAGAAGAATTAAAAAAAAAATTTTCAAATTTGAAACAAGGCCAAATTTTTTTTGTTGGTATTTGTTTTTGTTGAAAAATAATTTTAAGTGTTAAGGGAGCTCAGATGGATATTGTTCAACTTTGCATATGTGAAATTTTCCAAATTATTTCCTATCAGGACCAGAATTACAACGTGCATATCGTGAGCTAGGCTAAATTGTGCACTACATTTTGTTTTAGTTCAGGTGTATGTAATACACAAATTGTTTAATCTCATCTAATGTAAGATATCTTGAGACTAGACTTCTGAGCTATTTAGGGGCTGTTTACATAAACAATGAAGGGAGAAACACCTCCAGAAATTCACTTACGCCATCCTAGGAGAATTAGAAAGTGTTATGAAGGAGGTGTTTCAGAGACTTTAATTCTTATCATGCTCATTGATGACAGTGATTTTTTTAACACTGCTTGACCTGCAGTACATGTGTGCATATAACATTTTTTATACTGTACAATTTTATAAAAATTTTTCTTTTCATTCGGACATGTTAAAAGTGACCTTCCATTATTGTGAAATTATAATTTAAGTGATAATAATTGTTCTATCAGTCACTGAAAAACAGTAATCTGTTTCAGCATGATAAACATATTTCTTGTCTACCAGGATTTAAGTGCAATGGCTTATGTAATTTCATTTTCTAAGCTTTTGCTTTGAAAGTGTCAGGAAAAAAAATACTTCACTTGGCACTTGTTGACAACCTCTGCATAACACAGTCCTTGAACATTTGTATCATCTGTCTTTCAGTTGAATGTAGATTGTCTAGAATATTTCTTGAATTTTAAAGCTGAGTAGCACACATTTGTAATGATTGAACAAGGTCAGGTTCTTTTTTTTCTCTTTCTCTTTTTTAAGGCATTCTTGGATGTAAACTTTCACTTTTTTTTCTTCCATTTTTATCCTTGAGGGTTATCCTTGAGATGTCTCTTTTTTTCACATATGCCATAGAATGCAAAAAAAAATCTTGCTATTTAACATTCAAACAAAATAATTGAATTCACAATAAGATATAGTTGTAAAGCTAGACCTCTCCGACCTATTATTCCTTCAGTAAAGCAACTTCATGTAACTTCATGCAACTTCCCCTGTACCTGGGATTACTTAACTACAAGACCCCTAAGTATAAATGTTTACTAACACACTTCCAAAATGATGGGCATGTTCAGAATTAATGATAAATAAAAGAAAATTATAAATGTAAAATACATATAGAATTTTGTAGTTAAGTTTTAAACTCTATGCAACCACAATTTCTTAAATATTTTTAGACAACAAAGCTAAGGAGAGATCTAAATTTAAAGAATCCTCCAGATACTCCTGACATAAGAATGAAGAACACAAAATTATGGGTTTTTTTCCTATATATTGAGTCTATTTTATTGTAACAAAAATGTTTCCTCAGGACCAATGTTAAAGGTTATTTGCAAAGTAGCTCACAGCATTCAGATGACGTAGAAGAATATAAGCTAACAAAATGTCCTGCATATGATAGTAGAAAACAAACATCTGTTGGAAATATTTAAAGTGGTTTTCTGTGATGATGTAACAGGTGTAAGTCTGTCTTTTGATGTATGTTTACACTTTTTGAGCTATAGGATTAATAAATGTTCCACTGAGGCAGTTAAATAATGTGGAAGTGTAGCAAAATGTTTAGTTCAGCAAATTGGATAAATGTTGTGGAAAGTGCATCTTCTACCACCCTGTGGCAGTTTAGAATCACTGCATATTAGCATACCTCATTAAATATATTCAGCTTAATTCATGCTTCCTTAATGAATTGACTCACCAAGCAACACAAAAAGAACTTAAAGGATCACTGTCCAATGAAACATGTGCACCTGCAACTAATAAATTACATTAAAGGATAGGCTGTATTGGAAACATTGCCTTTTTAGCAAGTAGTGCCATTTTTAGGAAAATGAAAATACATCAGTATATAGCTTTGTCATTAGTTAATTTCTAATAACAATTATATTGTTATAAAATTTACAAATTTTGTCTTATCACCATCTAAAAATAATTAGGTTAGAATATCTGTCTTGCAATTTTCCAATTCTGAAGTGTTGAAGCAGTTTGTCTTCCATTATGAATCAATATAGCTTGTTTTCATTCTCCTGTATAAAGATGTTGTTTTCAGATGGCTTTTAATGACATACATTTTGGTTTACAAAGCGTGTGTCAAGGTCATACAGGAAAAGTATTACCTAGTATCGTTTATTTTACTCCTGTAAGACAGCATGCTTATAAAACATAATGATAGTCATATAGTAAAGTTAGTATGATAATAATTTCTATTTTCAGCAAATATTATAAATTCTTATGTAATTTCATTCAAGTTTCCACACTTTAATTACAAGAGATTACTAATAACACAATTGTATAATGTCAACAAAACATTAGAAAAATCTGCTTTTCTCCTGTTTTCATCAGGAATCTTGGTCAAATCAGCAGTCTCAGCACCATGCTAATAAGTCCTTCAGTTATGGGAATGTACCTTCTTTTTTGCCATAAATACCTTTCCCTTTCAGAAAATGCCAAGAACATGACAGTAAATCAATCAAATACTGTTCTCAAAAGCATGCATGTTTTTCTAGAAATTAAGTGTAGAGTGTGCATGAGGTCAGGTCTGGAAAGAAATTAAATCAGCAGTTGAGAGTATGAAGATATATAACCTGCATTTTATCACACTGGAAACATTGAACCAAAATGTTGTTCTCATTTTTTCTTGAGTTACAGGCTACCTGTTTGAATGTATTTTAGCAAATTCTGAATACTTTCAAGAGGCTGAGTCATCCATGATATGCAACACTATGCTTATAAGCTTAAAGAAGGAGATGAACTGTGAATTTGATATGATTACAATACTTACAGAAAGATAAGGATATTAATAGTTAAGCTATATATAAAGCTTAAAATTATCCTACTCAAAGGAAGAAGCTTCAGTGGTGTTAGATGTGATATTTTACTTGAACAGATCTCAGAGTTTAGCAGTGATAGGGATCTTATTTTATTTTTTTAAGAATAATAGAGATCATTGTTTTTTCATTCATATAGTACTACATCTATATTCATTATAGACAGGATGAATGATCTCCTAAGCCTGTAGGTGATGGATATATTTTCTTCTCAAGTAAATTTGTAGTCTCTCCCTCCCTGCCTAGTGCTTTTATATATTGTTTTTTTGGTTCAGATGCATTTAAATATTTTTGTATATTAAGCAAAATAAGGTTAAAGATTCATATAGAGATTCTAGTTCATGTAGAGAGACTTCACTAATGGCTAGGCTAGCACAAGCTGGTGGTTTGTATGTGTCTGCATTTGTACTGCATCTGGTGTGGAACTACTCATGTGTTAAACTGCTGAACAATGTGACAAATTACATTTACCATGCACCTGTGGCTACCTCACCTGCTTCGTAACCACTGAACCCTGTCCACCAGGATTTATTCTAACATTCTGATTCCCTAAGCAGCTTCACACAGCATATAAAATATCTAAAAACCCTGACAGAGGATTGCTACCACATAGTGCTTCCCCTCTGATTTATGTTGATGTGAACTTCAGAAAATGGCAAGGAATTGTACCTTTTAGCTAATATGAAATATAATAGGATGTCTGTCACAGAAGGATGAATTTCAGCCTCTCAGTTCCTCAGGGGGTTTCAGGAGCATAGATTGAAATTAGTCTTACAAAATGGATGTTTTGAGATAGTTTTGTCTTTACCGTTTATTTTTAAAGGGTTATATCCTTATCTTATTCTGTTTTCTGAGGCTTTCTCTGCACTGCGTTAAGTAATAAAACACTGTTATTTTGATTTCTGGATAAAGGTCTCCTGTCCTTACCACCTGCAGCATTATCTTCACAGATACAAGTTTGAGACAAGATGGAAATGAAGGAAAAGCTGCAAGAGGAAAGTAAGTTTATTCCTGGGGATCAGAAGGAGGAAGAGGATGGCCTTTAATGTCCATTGAAGCCATGATGCATGTGAAAAACTGAAATATCACTTTTTCTTCTTTGTTCTACTTTTTTTAGTTATTTCTCCATTAATAAAGACCAATTTCCTAGAGCAGAGCTCATCCCATTTGATCCACAGCCATTGTTCAGAGAATTAGAAGAAGAGGATTTATATCTTGATTTATTCTTGATTTGGATATATGTGAGAAACAAGAGGTGTTTTTTAAGGTAGCAGTTCAGACAGACAGCTCTACCCTTCTGAATTGCAGATATACAATATTCCTGGTTTTGTATACTTGATAGGCCTTTGAAACAGATACTCTTTTATAAATGCTCTAAAAGTGATACTTCTTTCTCATCTGCTTAAATATGTGGCACTGAGGAAATTTGTCTGAAGTTCCTCCCAGAGTCTTGTTTCCTTTGCAAGCTGCTGTAGGCCTGCAACTTGCCCCGTGCTTTATGTAGTGCTAAAGATGCTATTCTTTAGTTCCATTAACTCCACACTAGCTTGCATTTGTTTTGACTGGAATGGAATTAATTTTTTTCATAGTAGTAAGTATGGGACTCTCTTTTGGGTTTGGGAGACAGAGTAGCATTAATAACACAGATGTTTTAGCTATTGCTGAGCATTGCTCACATAGCCTCAAGGATTTTTTCTGCCTCTCACCCCACCTGACCAGTGAAGAGGCTGGGAGTGCACAAGGAGTTGGAATGGGGCACAGCCTGCACAGCTGATCCCAGCTGACCACAGGGATATTCCATGCCACATGGCATCATGTTCAGCAGATAAAGCTGGAAGATGGAGGAGGAAGCAGGAGATGCTCAGAGTGACAGCGTTTGTCTTCCCAAGTGATCATTACACATGATGGGGCCCTGCTTTCCTGGAGGTGGCTGAACACCTTCCTGCCATGGGAAGTGGTAAATCAATTCCTTGTTACTCTGTGCACACAGCTTTTGCTCTACCTAACATCCGACAGAGGAACAAAGGGAGGGGAAGTGTGAAAATGGCTAAAGTGGGGGGCTTAAACCACCAGAGTCATAATATTTTGATATTTAACAAATACAGAACTGAATTGTTCATTCATATATACATATATATACATGTTTACATATATGCCAGAAGTCCATGTGGTTAGCATCATTATGGTTGACCAATTATTTCTGAGATATTTCAAAAATAAATTACAATCAAAAATTAGTCAATTATTATGTAGATATTTGTTCTCAATTTCTATGGTGCTTTATACCAGAACTTACTTGAAAAGCTAAATAGTGTTCTGGGGAAAATGTACTAACTTTGAAAATATTTCATCTTAGTTTTCTAATGGATGTTTTCAGTGAATAACTGTACTTTAAATCTGGAACCTCTTTGAGTGAGAAGTTCAAGAGAAGTTTTAAGAAATCGATTCAAACTTGATTATTATTATTATTATTATACTTGGTTTCAGATAAGGAGAGAATCAGACCCATCTTTCTACACCAGAGAATGTTCTAGCCTTTATGTAAAGGGGACAGAGACACAGGTGAGTCAGAAGCAGAGCTCTAATCCATGTAAATATATAATCATGTTTCAATGATGCATTGTCATATATTCCACTCTGATCTGTGTATAGTGAGATGACTCCCTTTATTTCACCATTTTTCCTCTATTAGATTGGAAGTTTCTGTTCCCATACCTGGAGGACTTTCTTCCTCTTCTGTACACAGAAGTAAAGACTAAGGAAAAAAAATGCATCTAAGCTAAGTATGTGATATATAGTATATAGTATCAAATAAGATAGTAACTATTTGTTTCTGAGGTTGTACAAGTAGAAAAAATGTTGTAGCTTCTCAGAATGTTACCAATATAAACAAGGAAAAAAGTATATTCATAGATCTTAAAATATCACCCTTTTCCAATTTGGAAAACTGCTTGCTTACCATTTGTCCTTAATTTCTTTGTTAACACTCTGAATAGCTGTTATTAATTTTAATCCTTTTGATGGCATGAAATAGAGGATAGGGAATTTCAGTCAACATATGTTTGCCCAGCTTGTAAATAAACTTTGCTTCTGGCTTAATGTATAGCACAACAGAATATTTCATTGTGGTGTCAGGTGGTTAGAACAACAGTTTGTACCTTGAAGGATGTAAAAATATGTCTTCATGCAAAACCTTATGACAAGATTACTGTGTTGTCCTGATTTGAACTAATTTATTTGGTGTAACTGTTAAATCTTGACTGATTTATATTTTTCTGTTAAACTTACTGGTTAACGTACACAAAATTCTTTTATCAAATAAGATATTAAAGTATTAATGATCAATGTATTACTTAAAAGTCAAAAGTTAAAGGCAGTTTCAAATACAGTTTTACAGTATGACCTTGTATTTTCTAATGATACAACAATTATATTAATTTTAAAACTAACTAAAATTGATATCAAATATGAAAATATAAATGCCAGCTGAGTGTAAAAGAAAATTGAAATAGAAGCAGTATTTCAAAGAAAAAGATTATGATGACTTGAGTGAGGCTTTAATAAATGAGTTCCATTTACGAAACCAAAATGTAGAGAAGTTTTAGCACAAATGAGAATCAGCTTCTTAATGTCTACTTTTTCGGGTAAGTCAGGGCCAGAAACAAGGCTATGATATAGGCCTAAGCTCCACCAAGCAGCAGAGCCAGAGATGGAGGTGGAGACTGGCACTTGCTGCACAGCTTACCTGGTGTAAGGACTGAAGCCTTGGGCTGGGCAGTTTGGGGTTCTGGACCGTGGGCAGGGTGGGGGGAGGCCCCCAGAGGAGCTGGGCAGGGAACCATGAAGAGTTTGAGCATTGTATGGCCTGGACAAACGGAGAAGCCTTTCAGGATCTAGACACGTAAAACCAAGACTCAGTCTGGGGACAAACTTGAAATCTAGTTCTCTAATTGCCTTCATAAGTAGTCTCACTGCAAAAGTTTTTTTTTACAAAATCTGGTCTCTTCTAATTCTTCTGTTTTAAAAACATTGGAGTTTATATACTCTCAGAGGATTGTAACACATTTCAGATCCTATATAGACCCCTGAGCCTAGGATGAGGAATTGCAAAAATTCAGACATGATATCATAGCTGGGGTTTTCTTTTGTTATCTTTAAGCAGGTGTCTATATTTCTACAGGTGTTCTTTTTTCATTTGTAAAAGCACTTATCTCTCCCCGTCAATTCTATGAGGAGTGTAAACACTTTCCATAGTTGGTTTAGATTAATCCACTGATGCTCAGGCTTTTAGTTGGAAACATAAAATAAGCAATCCAGATTTTCCTGTACTGCAGATGTTACGAATTTTGTGGATTGCTATAAAGTTTACTGACTCGCACAGAATCATGGCATATTCTGAAGAAGGTATACATAAGAAGACACACATAACCTCTTGCTTGGAATCTTGCTTCATAATGGAAGTTTTGAAAGAATAATTATGGATGATTTGAAAGCTCAGATAACATTCCACTAGTAGAGCAAAATTCATTGTTTGTATCTAATTACCATAGACTAAAAATGCCATTATCCTGACAAGGCAATATTCTAAGGAAATAGTCATATTCACACCATCATCTCCTCTATGTATTTTGATGTTATGAGTCATACATTTCTTATTTTTCCCTCCCACTTCTGTAGTCAATGTTTTGAAGGATTTTGTATTCCATTTTTGTTTAATCTTGCCTTTGTGTGCTATGTAAACCACCTTACATTCTTGCTAGGGACAAGGACACTTTTACGCAATACAGCTGCTGCTTCTTCTATTGCTACAGTTTGCAGTGGAACCAAGGTCTGGTTTTGAGTTTGCACCAGGATCATTTACTTTGTTTCACTCAATGCAGCATTGTTTCTTATGTTTGCCAGCTTGTCTTTTGATCATTATGATATAATCCCTATTTGTGGCAGCTCAGTGGATGTACTTGTCACTTACCTCCCTATTTTGTTTCTGTCATGCTATCCATATTTGTTTTTCACAGTACTTGCATTTACTTCTCACAGGTACAGTTGTCAAAGTCTCTTAGGCTTGCTGTTCATAAACTTTCTGGTACCTATTTTATTTATATAATTTCTTAAAATTGTTGCAGCATCTAATTAATTTTACAGAGGGTCTGACTAAGAGGAGGAAGAAAGAGGAGAGAATGATTTTTTTTTTTGTAATATTTCAGATCCAGAGAATTTCTCTTCCCAATTTCGCTTCTGGCATCTCAGTAATATTTACCTTTTTTTCCCTTAAAATTTTTAAGTCTTTTTATGTCTGGTGAGACAGAAGACCTCTCCAGATTTAAAGAAAGGGTAGATAAAATAATGCTGGAAAAGTTTAAACTGAGAATTCCTAAACTATATAGTATTTGACAAGCATTACAGGAAAATGAATTCAGAGATTAAAATACTATCTACTAAAATTTCTTCGGTAGTGCTTAAGGAAGCAGAACTTGAAAGAAGTATATAGATATAAAGATGGAAAAAATATTAGGAGTAGAGAGAAGAAACCCAGGAACTAGAAAAAAAAAGGATGGACCACAAGCTATAGGGATGTTGCAAAGCTTTCTGGTATGTACGTTGTTTCAGAAGTGATTTTTTTTTCAGCTCAACTAACTCGTGGATAAACTGTCCATGGATATATAACATCTTTCAGGACCTGAGAAGGGTAATCAAGTCCACATGGCTTGGTCTCTCTCTCTCTGTGAACTGTATTTAGAATTCCAGCCGCTGATACTTTTAGCCTGTTCCAGCTAAAACTCAGCATCTTTTCCTGATATCCTTAAAAAATCATTCAATATGTCCACGTACCTGAGCTCCACACTCTGTAACCCAAGAATACTTGCTTGTGAAAAGGAAATGCATGGATTTGTGGCTCAGGCAATTAATTAGATTTAGTTTCCCAGAATACGATCTAATCATTGTGCCAGCAATTTCCTCTTCCATCTCTTGAATTTGAGTTAAATAATCCAAGTGTTTGCAAATTCATATAAGATAAATATACTTTTAATTTGTCCATAAATGGCTAAAAATAATGATAATTATCAGTAAGGATCAACAACGGAAACTTGCAAAAGGTAAAATAAAGTGGTTTGAAGTGATTTCTGAAGGATCTCCTGCCACACCAAGTGTAACTGTGTCCTAGACTTGATCATGTCAGCTGTGGCCTTTGATTAGCAAGATCTTGAATTTCTCCAAGGAAGGAGTTCCCATCACTTTTTTCATCACATATTCTTTTCAATGCAGTATTTTGCTGATGATTTTTTTTCCCCCTATGTTCAGTCTGAATTCTCCAAGACACAATTGGCCTTTGCCCTTTTTCACTCATTCTGCTACTGAGAAGAGTCAGGTTACATTGTGAAGCATCAGTCACATACCTTTAGAGAGCTTTTAATTTTCTGCTGCCCTTGTCAGAGTCAAGAAGTGTTTTATGTAAAGGTGAAGTTGTTTATGTCACATTTATTTACCTGATATTCTACATTTTAATTAATGAAGTTATAGAAAACCATTATATTTTAGATTAAGGGAAAATTCTTGTTTTATAACAAATATATTACCTAAAGTTTTGGTAAACAGATTCACATTATGATATAATGATACCAAATATTTTTCTTTAGGTTTAAAGGTACTTTGAATAGACTTTTTGTTGAGGCTTTTAAAATTTATTTATCATGCAAAGTAATATAAAAAATAATTAAGTAGTCATTAATATTATATTTGTACAGAAGTAAAAAAAATGTGGCTAGCATATGCATTATTGAAGACTACTTTGGTAAAAGCTTGCCACTGGATATTTTTCTCTCTTTAAATTCACCTCATTTTCATGTTAATGTCTTTAGAAATGTCAGTTCAGTACTTTTGCTGTTGCAAACTTTTCAACAAGTAGCCATAAATAATGAATTAGTGGCAATATTGTTCTAATAACTTATTTAGGGCATAATTAATTCACAGCTTTAGGCATATTTAAATAAGGGTCTGCTTTTAAGTTTGTAGCTTTCAACTGAGCTTGTCTTAGGCTGGTAAACACAATCTGGGTGAAAAAAGGCCAAAAAAACCCGCAAGACAAGGAAAAATCCCACAGTTCTCATGGCCTCATTTTGAAAAGCCTAATCTGTAGGAAACATATGCTGCAAAATAAATTACCTGCAATATCTGAGCCCACACAGCAAATTCCTTCACCCCCTCTTTAATTTGCTATCAACTTTATAATAGCCATCTTTGGGTTCTTTGTTGCTATTCCCCAATTCCTGCTTTTCATGCGGAGGAGTTAATGGGGTTATAATTTCATAATTAAAGCAGATAATTTTAATTTCTCTGATGACTCTTTATTATGATAATCTTGTTAAGATTATGGTGTTCATTTGTTGCTGTGACTGATCATTTGGCTTTTGTAGAAGCTGTCTGTGCTACCGAGCCACTAAATAATTAAGCAAGCAGAACGTTCAAACCAGCAAAGTCTTGCTGTTAATGGAAGACCAAAGTCAGAGTTAACTCTCTGTAAACCTATTAAGGGATTCAGGCAGAGAACATACCAGATTTACTGTCAGTCATCAAATTTAAGAGATAAAGCTTCATTAACTGAGTATCTAATTTCACATTTAATGAAGAGCTGGCCTGCTAGATTGCATGACAGCGCAGTCTTTCATAGGACAACAAACATAAAATGAAATGCTTCTAAACTAATTAGTTAATCCAATAGGAGGTCAAAGAAGTGAAGTCCTGGGGAGGACTGTCTAGTAGAGACATAATCCTGACCAAAATGTTGCCTCAGTTGCTTTCGTTGTTTTCTGCAGTGTAGCATCTTATGTGTTTTAAAGTGAAATAAGTGAATTATTATTTCATTCTCTTTTTGCTGAGTTTGTGTGCACATGGGTCTCCTTTACAATAAACTTTGTAGTCAAACATGACCAAAATAATAAATCTGGTACATCCCAGTGTGACAATACATGCCTGTGCAGTGTACCCAGAGAACGCCTTTGCAAACATTGCATACATTGTGTCAATATAAATATTTCTATTTGTTGAAAGAGTTTTTCGAACTGTACACTTTGGTGATTTTTATGAAGCTTCTTTTATCTTTATGGAGGCATAAACCACAGAAAAGTCAAAATTTCCAGATTAACTTTCTGTTCTCTATTGTGGATGTTTAGGTGGGTCTTTTTTACTTTTTTTTTTTTTTGGGGGGGGGGGTTTGGGTTTTTTGGGGTTTTTTTTTGTTTTTTTGGTTTTTAATAATAGTTTTTTTTTACAAAGTTTTTCCCCAGCTCTGTTGTCCTTCTCTGGACACATTCCAGCATCTCATTTGAAAATAAACTAGGTCTTGGGCATGTGGGGATGATGGAGACAGGACATCACAGATGGCACAGAGGGAAAGAGATGTAGATCATGACAATTCCATGCAATAATAAATATTTTGGCTTTGGAGAGCTGGCCATAAATATTTTCAAGTCTGGTAAGAAGTAGCAGTGACAAAAATACTAAGACTGCATTTCTGCATTTGTAACAACACTGCTGTAATAAATGAAAGTATTTCTTGAGGTTGTACATATTCACCAAGATTTTAAACAAAATTTTACTTATATGACATTCTTAATAAACTCATAATAAAAGGAAAGATATTGCTACTTTGAAATAAACAAGGTAAACATGTTTAAAGCGAGTGTAGCATTTGATATATCATGATGAAAGTATACATTTTGAATAAATATTCCAGTTGTTTTCATAAATTTAATGTGTCAATATGAAAAAATCCATCCTCTAATCATCCTATATTAACTGGATACTGTTGTAACTTTTTGCCAACCTCCACCTACAAGTACATTCCAAGGGAATTCCTGTAGGGAGCTTATAAAGGAAAAATAAACATATAACCAACATTAAAAAAAAAAATTAGCTACATCTCCTGGAAAATATTCATGTGTCAGCACAAAATAGTTGATATATAGCTAAATTATTATTATATATATTATAATATAATGAATAATAATAATAACAATAATAATAGTTGATAAGCAACATAAAACCCTAAAACTGGAGATCACATCTTTTATCTAGTAAATGTCTTTCATGTCATTATAACAGATCATTTTGTTGTGATGTGTGTTTCTGATCATTTTGTTATTTCTTACGGAGTTTCTTGTATTTCGTGATCTTCAGCATTTTTCACGTTCCTAACAAGGTTATCAAATGTCAATGTTTACTGCTTTCTTGAGGACACTATATGTCTTTTCCTGTGTAAATTTAGCTACTTTGTGGCTCTGCTGCGCTTTAGCTATAAAATAAATCTGCTGTGAATCCACACATCAAGAATTGGAAAACAAGAAAAGAAATTATTTTATCATTTTTTTCATTTTATTAAATGTTACATAAGTGACATGGTGACTACTCTGCATATGGAGATTCATTTCTGGGACAGACAATCTCCAGTCTATGAAATAACTGGTATCAGTATCACAGATAATGAAGACTAAATAATTTCCACTGACTGTTGATGAATCAGATTTGGCATATTATAAATAATGTTTCCCCATGTGGATCCTAAATTAAAATAGGAAATAATTTCTCAAAACCAAAGGATAACTGTCTACCATACTTTACATATTATGGTAAAATTGGCACAGGTAAATTTAATGAATAACTGTTTATCTGAACTCGGACTAAAAGAAGATCTTTACACAAACTGCACCTACAAATGTTTTTTCCCTGGTTTATACACAGAAAGAAACTGTTGATAAATGATGACGGAAAACTATCCTTTCTTAATTGTGGAACTTTCATTCTGGAGGCTGTTTAGAGGTCTTTAGATCTGTTATCCCTGGAATGGCTTTCCCAAATACCTAAATATGAACTGAAAGCCTAATAATCCCAATAGGCTTTTCTTGAAGCCTATGTGGAGGTAAATACATACAAAAGAATGTCACAAAAGGTAAATAAAGACTGAATTTTATCCCTCAGATTATTTTCATCTACACTAAATAATGCTTGTGTAAATATTATCACATTTCTGACAGCTTTTATCCTTATTTGATAGGGCATCTTTCAAATGACACATCCGATCACAATATCTGCCTATCAGGTATAAAATTCTTTGCTGTTAATAGAGATTATCACACCCTTATCCATGGGAGTTAGAATCGAAATGAGGAAGAATTCTCAAGGTACTGAGACTATTCAGCATGCATAAGGGAAAACAGACTACAGCTTGTGGGTGGTGCATTTTCTTGTGCGTGAATTAGCATGAAGGATAATTCACTGAAAACATTCATGATCAATTTTAGAAGAGTTATTTAAAGCCATACAGATGGCTAACCACTAAACTTTACTTAGCATGTAATGGCAGGAAATACTGTGCTTTCAGGAACAAAATATTCAGAAATATCCCTGTTTCTTGCATTCTTAAAAAGTCTCCAGACTTTTCAGAGGTCTACCCATCCCTTTGGGTAATGGTTTCTGCTGATGATTTCAAGCAATTTTTTTTTTTTTTTTTTTTTTACAAAGGAATTAAGGAAATACTTTGATACTAAGGTAGTAGGTTTCGATCTTATCTGTAAAACCAAATATAAGATGTGAGTACCAAGGCAGTAATTAGACAGAAAAGAGAAAGACTGCAAGAAGGTTAAGAAGGGCATATACAGCAATCCAGACTGTGACTCCCTGCTGCAGCGCAGAGGTTTTGTGGATCCAGGACCCGCCTGGAGATGGCACAGCTTTATGACCTTAGCTCAGAGGACTAAGAAAGGCCTGTCAAAATTTCTGCTGACAGATAAGAAACCCAGATTGTAGTCTGAAGGACACATGATTGTTATGCTAGGAGAAATACTGAGGCAGATCTGACAGTCCAAGAAAGGTGAGCGTGCTGCAGCCCTGTGCTCCAAGGTCCAACAATTGCCAGTTGTAGTGAGTCATAAGGTCTTCCCTCAGCCTCCCAGTTCCTTCAGTTACTCACTATAAGACCTGTGCTCCAGACTCTTCCCCAGCTCTGTTGTCCTTCTCTGGACACATTCCAGCATCTCAGTGTCCTTCTTGTAGTGATGGGCCCAGAGCTGGACATAGCATTCAAGGTATGACTTCAACAGTGATGAGTAAAGGGGAGCAATCACTGCCCTGATCCTGCTAGCCACACTATTCCTGATACAGGCCAGGATGCCACTGGCCTTCTTGGCCACCTGGGCACACTCAGGATCATGTTCAGCTGGCTGTTCATCTGCACTCCCAGGTCCTTCTCTGCTGGACACCTTTCAAACCACTCTTCCTCAAGCTGTAGTGTTGCATGAGGTTATTGGTACCCAAGGGCAGATTGTAGCACTTGACCTTGTGGAACCTCATTCAATTGGCCTCAGACCACTGGTTCAGATCCCTCTAGAGAACCTTTTTTCCCTCAAGCCATACCTTACTGGGCTCTTAAAAGATATTTCCTGAAGAGTCCAAAGTGTGATCTCCTGACATGCAGTGATTTGTTGTCTTATTTTTTATTTTTTCTCCCTCTTCTCAGGAGATCACTGTGGAATTGCATTTTATTGAAGTGGAATGCTCTGGCTCAGCCCTGGAAAGTGTATGGTTTACCCTAAGTCTGTACCCTCCCTGCAGTACCGTGTCTCTAACCCCACTGGCCCGAGAATCTATCCGCACTCCTTTTGAATCTCCCTGTTAAGAGTGCGGGGGAAGTGGGCTCGCCCCCTTTGCCCCAGGGGCCTCTGGAGGCTCTGCTCCTCTCCCCTTCCCTCACCCCTTCCCCCTCTCCCTTAGTAACCTTGTTGCCTTCCCGGAGTCGAACTCCCAATAAATCCCCATCTCATCAGCACCTCACCGGCCGTCTGGAGTCTCATTGCCTGCCTGCATGCAAATACTAACAAACATAGAGCCCGAGGGGCTCCAGGGGAACCCTCCCCGGGGACTCCCCTAGGTCCAAACTGCAACACATCACATCATTGCAGCAGCCAAAGCTGTCCTCAGCCTTCACACATTCAATACTGGTTTTATGTTCATAAGTTTCAGAACCAGCCTGGTGTCTTCATCAGTTCCTCAACTACATGTGACGAGAAGATGTTGTCAATATACTCCCGAATTGCTTTTGTCTTTCTGTGCTATCCTTCCTGAAGAATTCAGGATGGATGCACATGAGGATAAAAGCTTGTGATTGTGCAATATCTATTTCTTTGTGATTAGGCAGTCTGCAGCAGGTAACTGCAGTATCAACCACTCCTGCTGCTCTGCTTGCCAGCCCTGACTCATAAGGTCTCAGCTGGCTCATCACCTATTCTTACACAAACCTCCATGCATTCCTTCTTCTCTTGAATGTAAAGAACAATTCCCTTTTTTCACCAACTCAGCAAGATTATTCCAACCAAAACCTTGTTTCTGACACCTGCGGCACAACCAGGTATTAGTTCTTTATCTCCTCACTGGCAGGACCGATGAGAGAAACATCCAGGATTCCATGTTCCAGAGGATTATTTTTGCAATCAAGTCATGAATCCCATTCTGTAGTTAGGACTGTGGAGATGGAGCAGGTGCTGTTTTCCTGGTGCCAGAAATCATGAACTTCCAGGCTTTACTGTCACAGGAGTCTCTGTTTCTGTTCTTGAAGCTCAGACACTGAAAAAAGGGATTTCTGAGCTAATGGCAGGAGGATAAGACCATATAATGCCACTGTAAATGAGTAATTGGATAGTGGCTATGGCAAAGAATGAATGGTAAAAATATTTTGAAACTTTATTTTCAAAAATAAAGGGATTGGGAGTGTTGTATACTGGAAAGCATACTATGGAAGTCCTAAGGCCTTTCAGGATTCATTGATTTGATGGAGTATGGTTTGTAGAAAGGACACCTTTCTAAAGGTATATTCACTGAGGGAGAGAGAGCAAATGATTTTTTGAAGATGTTCAGAAGTGACAAAATTCTAGTCATTTTAGTGAGATTAAGCATGTAATGAAGCTTGGGATCTTTGACCATACGTAAATGAAATACAAAATAAAAAATTAGTCATTTTTAGTAGGCTTATTTTAACTTCTGTTTTCCCTAAACCAGGAGGATTTATTTTGTTAGTTTTCTAAAAAGAAGATTTATTTAATTCATCCACATGACAAATAAAATCTTACCACTTACTAAATTGAGAAGCTAATGGACAGAAATGAAAGTTTGAGTCCAGTTCCTGCATAGAGAAATGCCAAACTTGGTGAAATGAAAGGGAGTATCATCTATCTTGAATGATTAAAAGTGAATTGGAACAAATACTAAGATGAAATTATAACTTCCTGTCTCCTTCCTGGATAGGTATACATTTTTTGAATCTCACTCCATAGAAGAAGTATTGTATTGAGTCAGCCACTATACAGAAACAGACACATTTCCTGCAGGTAAGCCACAAATCTTCAGTTTTGCAATTATTTTGATTGTGGAAAATACCTGTGAAGTTAATTTAAATAAAAATTATTGACACTTTTTAGTGTTAGTAGATTTGATGATAAATGGATATTTTATTAATTTGACCCACATCCTATTTAAACCAACGTGATCATGCATTATTTTAGCAGTATAAAATGGAAGACAAAGCTGTAGGCAGAGAGGACTACAAAGAAATATGTTGCAGTTACAGAGAATAAAAACAAAATGAAAAAAACCCACAAATGAAACCATACCAAACCTAACAAACTAAAAACCCAAAACCAAAGCAAACAACCAACCAACCAAAACAAACAAACAAACAAAAAAAAACCACGCCAAAACAAAAAAACAAAATGAAACAAACAAGAAACCCCCAACCAACAAACAAACAAACAAATGCCCAATAAGAAGCACAGTGTTTGGACAACACACTTACTGATGTTTTAGACTTTGATTTTATCACGTAATTTTTTATCAGTGGCAAAGTTGTCCAGTCATGGGGTCCTTCTTAAAGGATAAAAACTGCTTGGTACCAGCTGTGGGACATCTATAAGGTTGTTAACTTTTGAATATTGATAGTGGATTTTGAAGATGTTCTTTCTTGCTGTATCCCCCATCTTGTTAGAACAACCCAGAGTAAAGCTGTCTTTTTTCCCTTCATGGACAACTCCTGGCTCATGTTCATGTTCAGTTCTCAGATCCTTCATTGAAAAGATGTTTTCTTGCCAGTTGACTCCAGCTTGCATTGATACATTGGGTTATTCCTCTCCAGGACTTTACCATTCCCTTTGTAGTTTACATTCCTGGTAGCCCACTTCTTCACCTTGTTGAGATATCTCTGAATAGCACTCCTGTCTCTTGCCTCTTTCTTTACAAGCCTCTCTATCCTTAAAAGAGGAAAATTGTTCTTTTTTAAAGATTTTAAATGAAAAATACTCTTGTAAGTAATGAATGTGAGTTTCAGGCTGAGGAGTTAAAAAAGTGACCCTGTGGCATACTTTTCATTGACTGGTTTTGGCATTTTTGTAGTATTGTACTGGAATTTGTGAATAGCATTAGTAAACTAGAAGCTTTGCCCATTTTCTACTTATGAAACAAAGATACTTGTCGTTTGAATTCTACTGCAGGAGACAGGCAATTTATTTTGAATTTTTATCAGTCTGAAAATTTTAAAGATGTGTGTCTTATGGCACTTTATCTCCCAATTTAAACTTCATTTGGCTTTTATTCTGCAAAATATTTTCAGCTCATGTTATGGATTGGAAAAAATACTCAAATACAAAAGGTCCTTCCCCTGGTTCTAACCCAGGTGCCTTTAGGTTTATTTTAGTTATTGACCTGGAAAAAGGATAAATTACCTGAATGCAGTTAGATAAATAGATTTTTAGTCTTCATTTCTACTTACATTAAATTGTTTGATGCATTACTTACTTTAATGTATGTAAAATAACATGAATTTGATAAACAGTAAATTCAGATGCATGATGGACTTGTAGAACAATGAAGAAGAAACAAAGTTTGTTAACGACATGCAAAAGTTATTCCAATCTGATTCAGGAGCAAAAAATTAGAAGCCATCATTTTCATCACATTTCTCCTAGCAAATTATTTGAGATGCTGACCACTCACTGTAGACTCAGCCCCCTCTCATTCTTTCCCCCATGGAAATGTTCTTAAAACCTTCTATGCACTGAAAGTGTGAAGGAGGGTTTTACCACATCTATAAATCATTTGAAATGTGGATGTAACTGGAAAAAAATCATTGGAACTCAATAGTGATAAAAATATTTTCTAAATAGCTGTAGAAGGGTCTTTAGAAAACCACAAATTCATATTAATATTTTGTCAGTTTATAGTATTGGCATTTATTTTTCTTATTGCTGGCTGGTATTGATCATGGATATATAGTTTACTGACTACTAATGAATTGCATTGATAAATCATGTAAATAAATCCACAGATTACAACTCTTAATTTGTTTTAAACTGTGTTACTTGATATATGTAGAAAGATACTTGAAAATCACAGAGATATTTCTTGGTTTTGCTATAACTTTGACTTCAGTATTTAAATTTATCAAAAACTTTTGCAGACTCAGCCATCCCTCTGAACTTTTCTTACAATACATCAATGATCTTTGTACCATTCTGGGTTTTGAATACCAGGTTTCCTACAGATGGGGAAGCACAGATCTAGTCTAATAATGTTAGTTATAATTTGATGGTAAATTCTTTCACTTTTCTTCAGAATCGATATACTCTCTCAGCCTCTTGTCTGGAGAGAAAGCAAGCAGTCTTACTTTACTACAGGTTTGTAGTCTGTGCCCAGAAGAGAACTGTGGAAGGTAGTTCTTTTAGTGGCCTTCCTTTTCCTGCTTAGTTTCTAACCATGATACCAACAATTAAAAGAACAAAAGAAGTTCCATGCAAAGTTTTATTTAGGTATTGCTGAAGACATACATGTAAAGAAAACAATCAAAACTACTTCTACTTAAAAATATGTATTTTTGCTTTAATGGGCAGAATACTGTTGGGTTTTTTTTTTTTTCTTCATTTAATCAAAATATTAGATATTCAACAATAATTTAATATATTAGTATCCTAAATGTCTTTTTTATTTGACGAGTAATGAGATCTATGCCATAAGCATAGGCGAAATGTAAGATAAAAGTGCTGGAACAATAGGGTGGTTAGAGAATATTTATGGTAAGGCATACGTATTATAACAACCCTTTCCTGTGAACTTAACTGTAAAGTGACTTTCACAGCCTGAGGTTTTGGTTGAAAACTCAATATTTTGTTTACTGCATGAGCCAGCTAATCAACAAAAACAATTTTGCTGCACACACTACAGGACATCTCTGGTTCTGCTTGCTGAGAAAATTTGTCTTTATGGAAGTATCACACATCATAAACAGTGTGATAGCTGCAGTTGATATTCTAGTGATTTTACATAAATTCAAAAGAGTGCATCTGAAGCCATTTGCTAATATATTTTGTGCTGCAGTTAATGAACCATAGAAAGGTATTGTTGGAGCTAAGAGAGCTGGATACTGGGTATATTTTAAAATGCTTTAATGTATAAAGACAAAAATTACATTTCACACTAAGATGGCAGTAAGAAATGCTCTATGCTGTTGTGAAGTATTGACGCTGTTATTGAGACTAGAGTCATGGAATTTAGAAGCTTTGCACTCTTTTTGGCTACATATTTTTATTATGAATGTCACATGCCCTCTACCACTGATAAAGGAGAAAAAATGTTAGGCTGCAGAGATAAGCAAGTGACTGAGCCACTGACTATGACCTGGCCTAATATTAGGCTGACTGAACAGGATATGAAAAACTACTGGATGTGACATGAAAAATTTTTGGATATAATAGATAACAGTGCAACAGCTGGCAAATGTTAATGGTTGCACTATGAAGGACCATCACATTTCACAGTTGCTTGGGGGGCAGTTATGTGAGAACTGACTAAATATCACAGACTGCTGGCAGGGGATACTGGAGACCTTTATAGAAGTAGAATTTTCTGATGTCAACAGCACCTTAATTACTAGATCTGTAATACCATAAAGGTCAGAGATTACCTTGGAAATGGTATAAGAAATAGAAAATTGGGGTATATATACAGCAAAACTGAGACTAAAGGGGAAAACCCATTAAATGAGAGTTACATGCTTGAGAGGAGACCAAGGGAAAAGGGAACTATGAGGACAGATAGAAGGAGAGTAAAGAAATAGGAAAGAGATAGCAAGTTGTGTGATTGGTACTATTTGGGGATATTCATTGGGCTGCCTTGCTTGTGATCTCTGCAGTTTATTACCCTTAGGTAATAAACCAGAATTGTCCTCCTATACATATTTCCACGAGTAGAAAAGCCAAAGAGCAAAGTGCTGACACATGGAGACATCTCAGTAATGGGGTGCTGGTGCCCATTTCAGGTTTGGCAACACTGATACTTGTCTACCACTTCCTAAAAGAATTTGACTACAGATATATAAACAACTAACTTTGGAAAAGATAAAAGAACAAACTTCAAACAGGACTTCTCAGTTCATAAAACCTGTAAAGCATTTTTAATAGACTGGGGGAGAAGGGCATATGCTCCAAACCTCCATTAATGGAAATCTGTAAAGCATAAATAAACATTTTGTAAGGATAGGAGAAATATAGTTGACATTGAATTACAGGAATGGAGCAGATAATGTTTTCAAATTTCTTCCAATCTTATTTTTCATAACTCTATTAATGTTCTTTGTTATTTTTAACACAAATTCACTGAAGAGTTATAAGAAAATATATTGTCCAGATACTCTGCATATCTTTATCTGATGATGTGTATGGAACTGTGTATTTCATGCCTGTCCACTCATTTCCTTATAAATGCTGGTTCAATATTCATCTAACACGTGCATTTCTATAGTATGACCTAAAATTTAATTGCAACATTTCAGTGTATATTAACCTACTGAAGCAGAACATCATTGATTTATCAGCAGGACTATATAAAAGATGAAATGACTCACCTGGAAGTAGAAATAGAACGTCAGTGAAGAATATGTTTGTTTTCTGCCTGTAATATCTCAGTCCTGAGATATTACACATAGAAACAAGACCCAAACACAAAAAGCTTTTTCTTTTTTCCTGTCACCCATGTCAGCTTTTATTTTTTTACCTTCTTCTATTCCAAACAACCTGTTATGCAATAAACTTTCTCACTATCTTCAGAGAGTGTTCCTGAAATTAGGATTTATTTTTATTTGGCATCATTGTACTTTTGGAGGTATTTCATTCCAGCTTTTCTTCTTTATGCACACTTCAACAAAATGCTGTTAAAGAACGGCCCTTGGTCACTTTAGAAGAGTTGTTTTTGTTTTGGTTTTTATGTCTAGTGAAATAATTACAGTTAACTTCAATGCAAACAAGGAAGAGTATTTTTAAAAAAGATTTGTTCATTTCCTTTTGAGATAAAATGCCTATCAGAAGAATTTTGGAGTGAATTTTAAATCAGTATGATTCTAAAAACTTTGTAAAGTAATTTTTTACTAGTTGTTGAAGATCAATAGCAAAAAGCACCAGTATACTAAGAGTATCCTAAGTTTACAATCAGATACCTGAAAGCTACAGAAATTATTAGCTTATTTTTCTTACTTCTTTTGCATTGAGCTTTTTAAAAACAAACTATTTTTTGAAATGTTTTCCGTATGGTTTCCTAAACAACTCAGTCTCTCACTAGCTCTGCTCTGGCCATCTAAAAGCCATAATCATAGCCAGTTACCCCTTAAAAGCTGTAAGGTGTGCTAGGAACCTTGCACACAGCTACATGAATGTTCTGGTTTTAAATTTCTCATCTTGGTGGCTGGTGGTAAATTGTTTTCAGATTCCTTCAGAAGTGGTTTTTTTTTGTTTGGTTTGGTTTTGTTGGTTTTTTTTTTTTTGGTTGGTTTTTTTTTTGTTTGTTTGTTTTTTTGTT
>VXBR01006741.1:462587-474217 GCA_013400215.1 Cisticola juncidis
CCATCCCATCCCATCCCATCCCATCCCATCCCATCCCAATCACCACCTGGCAAGTGAGATGGGAGGGAGAATCAGAAGATTGAAAGTGAGAAAATTCATTGATTCAGATAAAGACAGTTTCATAGATGAAGAAAAAGCTGCACACACAAACAAAGCNGGGATCATATGGAGCAGATATCCATACTACAGCTAGTGGAGGACACCACGTCATAGCACCTGGATGCCTGAAGGAAGCTGCAGACCCTGGATTGCCCTCACAGGAGCAGGCTCCTTTCAGAAGCTGAAGCCCAGGGAAAGGACCCCTTGCTGGAGCAGGCTTGCTGGCAAGACGGGTGATACATGGGGGCCCAATGGAGCAGTCCATTTCTGTAGGACTGGATTCCAAGGAAAGGACTCAGTCTGAAGCAGTTCTTGAAGTACTGGAATCTTTAGAAAAGACCCATGATGGATAAGTCCTTGAAGGACTGTATCTCATGAAAGGAAGCTCATGATGGAGAAGAGTAACAGCATATTATGGTTAACCTCAGCCAGCAACTAAGAACTANGGAATAATTCATTACTTTCCATAGGCAGGAAGTTGTTCTACCATCTAAAGGAAAGTAGGGCTCCCTCATGCATAAAGGTTTTTGTGAGATCGCCACAAGTATCCTGCACCCACCTACCCTGTTCTTCCCCCAGCTTTAAATGCTGAGCAGGATATGAAATTATCCCTCTGGTCATCTGGGGTCAGCTGTTCCATCTGTGTCGCCTCCCAACTCCTTGTGCATCCCGAGTCTCCTCACTGTAGGGGTGGTGAGAAAAGCAGAAGAGGTGTTGCCTTTGTGCAATAACTAAAGCATCCCTGATTTTTCAGCACATACCCAAAGCACCACTATATTTGCAATTAGCAATAGCTTAAGTTACTTTTCCCAAAATAAAGTCTTCTTTTGCCTGTGGCAGTAACTGGTAAGTGATAGCCCTGTGCTTTTTTGAACCCATAAGAAACCCATCTTATTTTCAGCCTCTGTTCCATTGAAGACAGTGAGTGAACCAGCCAAGTCTAACCCTGCATGCACTGTACATATGCAGAAATGTAATTTTTTTCCCTAAACAGATAAAATAAAACAAGTAGAAACTCTTGGCTTCCTTATTTAATGTGATGTCTTTCCTTTTGGAATTCAGATTTAATAGGAGTTCACAGAGGAATCAAATCCAGAAACAGGTAGATATTATGTAGAACTGTGAATACTCTCTTCTCAAGTTTAACCATGTCCCTGCTGTTATACACCAATATCCTGATAACAAGCTGTATACATAAATTAAACAATTTATATGGGTTAATTTAACAATATACATTAATAATACCTTAATAATTTAACAATACCTTAAGTTACTACATATCTATTCAGAATCTCTTTGCTTTGCTTTGTCTTTGGTTGCTGGTATAGAAATAATAACAAATCCCTGTGACTTAATCATGATATAACTAGGTTTTTTTAAGATTTGTATAATGTTGTTCTACTTACTCTGGGAAAATTACCTGGAGATATGTGAAATAAACAATAACCATCCCTTCCTGATACCATAAATAAATCTTAATTTTCTAAAGCATTTTAACAGAAGGAGCAAAAAGATAGCTCAAAACCAGTAAACAATAAGCATATGTTGTTTTTCTGTAAAGTTAGACAGCTATATCTCAAAAGGATCATTTCCTTCAAAATCTCCTAAGTTCTTTTTCTCTCTCCTGCTATGCATTTTACCCTTTACACTGTAGTCATAAATGAACTAACTCTCTTTGATTCTCCTGCCTCTCAGAATGGCTTTTAAACTTTATAGTTTTCTTTCAGTTTTTTCTCTTCCACACTAACAAAGCAAGTTCTGTAGGTCATTTGAAATAGTAAAAAAACGGAAAAAATCTCACACGACTCTTCAAAAATATTTCTAGTTTTAAAATTGTATCTTGAGAATTTTCAAAACTAAATTATGCGTCATGGATGATATATTAGGAAGCTTCATTCAAGTGTCACACTGATAGTCTTATGCTGTTGTACATCTCCTTTGACATTTGTCAAAGTACTCGAATTGCTGAGTTGCAATGAATTCACTGAAAGGAAAATGCCATACATTTCTGTATCTCAAACTGAAAATTTGCACCAAATTTCTTCTCAGAAAGCTAGTTCTATAAACACTGCCTGTGATCTGCTATTAACTTATTTTTCAAATTCAGAAATAAGACTCATCTCCTTGTCTCTGATAATTTTTTTAAACACCAGCTGAAAGAGAATAGTCCCTGTGGGTGACAGCAAAATTAACAAACCCTGATGCGTACATGTGGAACAAATTCCTTGTGTGTCCTTGGAGCCATCATTATACAGGTTCTCAGTAGAGTTCTTTCTTTTAATCTTCTTGCAATCGAACAATGAGTTACATATCCTTTATTCTGTCCTAAGGCATAAAAGCTTTTGCTGAATTTGAAAGCTACAGCAGTTTGGGCTGGGGTTTTTTTGTGTTTTTGGACTGGGGTTTTCTGTTACATTGTTTATTTTTTTTCCTCTTCCCATGAGGGTTTTGTGACCTATGCAGTAAATACAGAATTCAGGCCAGAAATTCCAGGTGAAAAAGACCAAAACAGTGTTATCTTTTTTCAAGTTAAAATTTGCATGCCAGAGTAAGATACTCACAGAACCTAATCTCCTAGACTGTTTGGACCTATGAGTATGAATTTGTTTAATGATACAGTTAACTACACCAAATATATTTTTGTAATATTTCCCTCCTCTCTCCGCTGTCATGTGTAGGTCCAAACATCTATGATAAGAAAAATTATATCAAAAAGACTGTGTATTTAGTTTCTTTACTTATTTATTTCCCCTCAAAATCTCATTTGGCCTACATTTGAAAGAACCTTCCAATATTTCAGAATGTAAACATTTTGTCTATTCTCTGATGTAGGAAAGTGAGCTGCAGAGAAAACCAGGAGTAATATAATCTGTATGAAGGGACTGCACAGAATGGATAATTCACCCTAATTCTATCCATTTCTTGAGCCAGAAGGTATTCTCCATCTGTAGTACATCTGCTTAATAAAGGCTTATATAATAACATAAATGAAGAAATAACAAGATACTGGTCACAATTGCCTGTGAAAGGTGGCTTTGTATACAACACGAGTCATATTTTTATTACAGCATCTATAAATACTTTGAAAATAAAAATTCAGTCTATAGTTCAGGATGAAAAATAGATGGAATATGAAGCCACTGGTTAAGAAACACGTCCATCTGAGCAAGTAAATGCAGCTACTGTAGGAGTAGGAGAGCCAATGCAAATTCAGGAATGCTTCAGTCATAAATTGGCAGTACAGTTTCAAAACTTAAAATAGTGATCCATTCAAGAACATTTAAATCTTGGTTTCTGTGCTGGCATAATTAATGAACATGGTTTTGATGTTGAGTTTTATGATTTATGCTGAGAAATGATCTGAGACTACCAATTAATTCCTCATTAATCATTCAAGGATAAGTATTTTCAGTGGTTACTATGCGGACGGAACGTGAATGAATGTCTTTAAGTATAAAAAGGAGTCTACTCCTTAGACAAATACCAGAATCAGAACTCTTGCTCATTATTTTTATCAGATTTGGTTTTATCATGCATAAGAAACTCAAGTTATACAATAACAATGCATTTTGAGAGACAGACATTGAAGATTAAGATGCAAAGTTGGGGTCATTATAAGAACATTTTCAATTTTTTTTTATAACTTTACCAATACCACACCATTTTAAGTCCAGACAGATAGACAGCTACTATGTAATCAGATGGTTAAGACTTTTTTGCACCATCACAGTCAAGAATACATTTAATAAATTACTACGTCTTTTTTTTTTTCCCAAAAAATTCATTTCGGTAAATTGTGCACTCTATTTTTCAATCACATCACTGGAATTGATGTAATACTTGGCAACAAAAACAGCAAGCCAGTAATGCTAATGTGCATAGGAAGTTACGACAGCAAAATTTTCTTATACTGGTAATCAGCAGTCCTGAAAAATAGAGAAGTCAAGTAGAATCATGATACATTTTAAAATAAACAGTTCTACTTGAAAAATTATATCCCCTGTAATTGAATTTGAATAAAGTTTCATAAAAACAGCATGAAACAAAAAGAATTATATTTGCCCAACAAGGTGACAGACATTTTGTTTCATTGATGCTGAATTGAATAAAATGAGGATATAATTTAAATAAGTGCTAGAAAGTAGTAGAAAATCCTGGGCAGGAAAAGTAATCAAATTCTGTGGCAATAGTAATTACATTCCTGAAAATTTGTACTTGAGGTGAGATGTAGAGCTCTCAAGCTCAAACATCAACATTGAAATGACCTTCTTTGTCTAACAGATATTCCTGCTACAGTAGTATTTCCACACATACACTGCCCCAGGTTGCTACAGAGAATTGAAGATAGTATTTGTATAAAGAAATGCAGTGCCACCATATGCCCAGCAGGCTTAAAGCTGTTGAAAACTTGGCCTGTGATATTCATTAGAGTAAAACCTGTTTTAGACCACCCTGAATAAAATGCAGCAGTAATAAAACAGCTCTGGTCTCAGGGTACAGAAGTGCAATTTTCTCTTTGTTGTGAGCTATAATTGGTGAATATATTAGTATTTGCATCTTGCAAGGAGGAGAGATATTGCCTGTTATTGTCTTCACAAATATTTGTAACTGCTTTGCATCCTTTGCCTTCATGAAGGGTATGACATTCAAGTGCCATGAACTGGAAGGAAAGAAGTGTGATATTGTTCTTAGACAGAAAACTGAATGTTCCCCTAGCTGGAGGACTGCAGCCAGGGATCTTTCCCAAGGAAAAAATTAGAGATGCATATTCATTTATCTATGAGAGGATTTTCTGTAAAGTGTATCTCTTCTCCATAGGTGGCACAGAATGCAATTAATTAATTCCCAGCCTTAAAATGAAGCAACATTTATCCAAGAGATTAATAAATGGCATGCAGCCTTGATATATTGCCAAAGCTTGCTTCAGTTTATTTTTGAATGATATACTGCCTTTTCATAAATACACATTCATTAGTAAAAAGCATTAAACAAATGTTGTACAGAAGTGAAAACAAATCTGTTTGCCAAATTGGTTATGCTTGAGGGAAACATGAGGGTTGGATTTTTATTCGGTTTAATTTTTGAATTTTGAAATAAAGCAGGAATAGTGCTCCTGATTTCATTTTCATTTGAGCATTTTTATGGTTTCCGTAATATGGTTTTACAAGTAATAATAAAAAAATACTCTATCTTTAATAATTCCTTTCCTGAATTATGCAACAGGTGTTACATTTAAGCAGTGTTAAAATATGTTTTAAAAATTTATTTTTCCTCTGCACTTTCCTCCAAAAATTGACAATAATTTTAGGTAACTCTATTACATATTCTCTAGACCATTAACAAAGGTTTAGGAATTTGCTTTTGTCCAATACTTAACTGGAAAAAGAAGTTTTTACTATAATGAAACAAACCCAAGTCAAAGAAAAATCTAGCCCCAGAGAAACAGAGAGAAATCTTACTCTTCAAAATGTTAAGCACACATCTGTTCTGTTCATTGCATTCATGAGATTAATGTGGTCAGAATATAACATTTTAAATAAAATATAGCAAAATTCATCTTCTGTATTTTCAGGTATGCCTCCACATTCATTTGCTATTAAGCTAAAAATTTTAGAACTTATTCAACAGCAATAAAATATGTATGATATGAAATTTAGTTGGTCAGAGTGATCTTTCTGATGAAACATAAACAGTCACATGCCAACAGTCTGGCCACACTGCTTTCTTAGCCTCTGATGGAAAGAAAAATATTGAAATGAATGAAAAGAAGATATGAAATTAAAAACTTCAGGGGTTTAATCCAAAGAAAATATTTCATTTGTTCTAGGTTATTACTTCTATTTTTAATTTTTTTCTCTTTTTTTTTTTTTTTTCATTTTTTTACCAGCTGAAAAAATAAAAGTAATCTAGATATGAAAGAGTTTATCAATCATAATGTTACTTTTTGATTACTTTCTGGAAAATTAACTAACAATTTAAAAAGAGAAAGAAGAAAAACAACAAACACTATTTTATGAAGTATGAAATTTCAGTGTGGCACAGCATTAAATATCTTGTTTTTTGTAAAAGGTCTCATGTTGTGAATAGAGTCCAAGATGCATAACAGGGCCTTGACCTAAGCTGCACTAATCATCAAAGTTCTTCAACTGATAAAAAACAAAACTATGGGAAAAGTGTATTTGCGAAGTTCCACGCTTTCATCTTCCATGAGGATAATCTGTCATAATATTCATAAACATGGATATGTGGCCAGGACAAAGCTGTCTGTGTGTCTCAGGCAGTGAAGAGATGCTGAGTGTTTTATAGACTATCCCGGGGGAGAAATGATGCTGAGAGAAGATGCCATAGCTCCACACCAGACTCCTGTGTGGGAATGCTCCATGTGCTGTTTAACAGCTAAGTATGGCCTTGTGGATGTATCTTTCCTACTGTTTCCACTTGCTCATCCTCCTTGCCAGAGTGGTCTACTGTGGAACTGAGAGACAGCTCTCTGAAGAAAGAGTGGTGGGTGGAGAATCAGTCTCAGAAACAGCATGCATCCAGCAGCAAAGGAGGTGCAGGAAAAAACCAGCCCAGCTGATTTTTTAATTAATTGTTCAACCAACCACCCAACCAACCAAATCCTCATGAAAGATAAAAGGTTTAAGAACACACCCTAGGCTTTAAGGGTTATTGGTATCTATGCTAGGGCAGCCCAATGGCACTGCATCTATAGCAGGTTGCTGTTTCAGACAAGAGTAAGTCCTCACTCCAGGATTTTGGATAGCCTAATTGCAGTTAATCCATAGTGGATTAACTCAGGTAAACAGCGAAATCTTGTGGCAAGATTGGTTTAAATAGATTTTGTAAACTTAGTACTGACAGAACCTAGAATACAGATTTCTCAGTCTTCAGAATAAAATGTGTTTTGAGGACTGACATATGTGTTTGGGATAGAAGAACATCTGTGTAGAGCTGTACATTTGAGTTGATTGTTCGGATGATCCTCTGTAAGTCTTCTCTCATCTTAAGTGAAGACAAGAGGAAAAAAACCCAAACAATGGAAAAAAATTTATAACCTCACCAAGCCTATTTTTATTGCAAGAGAGCTTTGCAAGATTTTATTGCAAGATGTTTTAGAATACCAGTTCAAAACCAACACCAAGTCTTGGTTTCAAATTCTGTAAATTTTTATTTACTGTTCTGATAAACTGTTTCTGCTTGACCAATTGTTTCTTCATTTGTCTTCTGAGAAAAATGTCAGTGGAGAGACTCCACAAGGAGCACCAGACCTATAATGTCCACTAATCTACTGTTTGCCAGAGGAAAAAAACAGATTTTGTTTCATTATCTAACTTTGATTCTCTCTATCATGTAGAAAAATACTTTTTTTCCAACCAAAAATAGTACTGGAGACTCAAAGAGATTTTCCAAAATAGCAGTCGTGTCCCATAAGAGGCAATTATCAAAATGCATTTAAAGAGGCAACATGCAGATGAAGACATTTGTTAATTATTATTCCAGCTAAAATACTGAAAAACTATAATGACAGGTGTTTTTTGAAGCATTGATTTCTGCATTGTCTTGTAGGACACTCATGATGGGACTGTAATTCCAAAGGAACTTGCTTTGCATGCAAGCTGTAAATAGTTAAGTAGGCATGTGGAATTTGTTTGGCAATAAATTAAAAGTTTTGAAAAAATACTTTTTCAAGCATTTATATACAGGAGAATGTTTTCTTGTGTTTAAGTAGACATGTGATTTCTACACTCTACAAAATGAAGGTGAATATTTGTCCTTTGCATATCTCTTCTTATGAAGATCTGGGAACTATCTAATTTTTGTTTCTGGCAAAATTTTGAATTTTTCCCCATCTGATAGCTTTCATGAAATCTCTCTTAACACAGGATAATATGAGCAGGAAAAATGCTGTAATTTTAGTATGTTTTATTGCATTGTAAACAGTTGTCTCTTTTATGCAGTCATTAAGACCTAATTAAAAACTCAGAACATCTTTTATTTATCATTATATTTTGTTGAGCATGTGAAAGCAAATTGTGACTAAGTGAATTAAAAAAAGAAAAACACCTTCAAAAGTTAAAAAGCTTGTTAACTTCTCAAGATTCTGCTGTTCATAAATATGCCATATAGTTAACCATATTGTTTACTACTGTTTGTTCAGTGAGGAGAAATTATGGACACCACATAAAGCTCTAGTGTCTTTTACACTTCTTAATGTTTAGGTTTCCAAATGACCATCTGCTTACTTACTAATGTTTTCCTAGTGAACAGAAATATTTTAGTTGACAAAACAAACCAACATAAATACAAACAAACATTTCCAGACACATTCTCCCTATCCATCAACAGCAAGGGTGGATTACATATAGATTTTTATGCTTTGGGAGTTTTTGTACTCTCTGTGAATAAGTATTCCAGTGATAATTTGAATAATTTGAGCAGCCTTTTGTTTCTTAAGTTTGAGAACATTTAGGAAATTATTTTAGAGTTAAGATCTAAAGCTGTCAAAATAATAATAATAACTGGAATGAAATTTTTGATTATTCTTCCTTTAAATTGAAGCAGAAAAGCAAATCTATATTTATAATAGAATTAGTTGATCAAATTCTTCATGGTATGTACAGGATTTTAGAAATATCACAGATCCATAAAATATATTGTCCAGTCAGAAAATGCAAACAAACCATGTCCATGTACAACTAAGAGAAAAATTTAACAAGAACATATGTAAACATAGAAATTAGGAAATGGACAGAATTCTAGGGACTAATAATTATTAACCGTATCCATATTAACATACCATCCTGGGAACTAGCCCTCATGCAAGAAAAAGACAAAATGTCACACAGGGACAGTTATTTTTTTTCTGTCATATAAATTACAATAATTAAGGAATGCCATTTCTCATGGCTCCAATTCACTGCCATTACATAACTGCACTTCTGGGGAATGATTAGATTTTGGAAAAATATCTAAACACAAAAGAGAAATAAAAGTTAAGATAGCACAAAATAATTTAATGAGGAACAAAAGTAATGAGTCAATTTGTACTTTGTATACAACCTTTCTACTCAGTGGAACACACAGCTTTTGCACATTTTTGGTGCAATGCTGACATTTCTCAGACATTTATCATTCCTTACTAAGCTATGTTTCTTTAGTTAACTCTCTTAAATAACAAACTCTGTGTCTAATCATGCTGCAGTTGTTTATAATTGTTCACACACATGCTAGTACTGGAAATTTTGGACAGACACAGAGATTTCCTCAATTCTGACTTTGCCTAGACTAACAGAAAGGTACCCCATTTTCCCTGTGTGGATTTCTTGTGTAGAAAACAAGGCCATCCTAGAGACTAGCATGTGGGCCTCCTGCTGTAGAACTTACCAAAGTGTCTACAAATGAGATCCTTTTAAATAGTCAGGGAGTGCAGGAATGGTCATATGGAACAGCCTTCTACTATACATAGCAAAATTAGGTAGGGTGGATTTTGTACACGGTTTAAGATACCGAAAACAGACTTGCAGGGATCAGTAGAGCTATTTGGGAGCGGGATTACATGAGTTTACTAGGAAAACATTTCGAGGAAGTGTCATTTTATCCAGATGATGATGTCATTGCAATGAAATGCCTGTCACCATTCAGAGAGCAATTTATTTTCTTTTCCAGAGTTGTAGAAGGTAAATTATCTTTTCTTTTTAAAATTATTTAATTTTTTAAAAGGAACTGTCTCTTCATAAATTTCTCTGCAACAAAAGTGATAGGAGGTTAGCCATTAGATTTATGTCCTTGCATATTTTTTGTCTATGGTTTCTTCCTTTTCCTCTTATCACTCGTTTCAGTGAAAAGCACCATCACCAGATACAATTAAAGAAGGAATTCCTTCCACCACTTTTGCAAAGAACTTTTGGATAATGGGACAGAATCTCACCAGCAATAGTATGTTTCTCCAGAAGTACAGTTAAACTACATTGATTTAAATACATTTGCAATGTTATTGATTGAATTGAATTTGTTCACTGAATTTACCAACATCAATTAAAAAATTAACACATTTACACTAGTTAAGCCTTTGTTCTCATCAATATGGCAAAATGTTAACAAGATTTCTCCTGAATTTTAGAGCTTCTCTAGTCTTCTACGTTTTTGTAGCTGAGTTATGAATCCATCTCGCTTAAGTTTGAAGAATATATAACAGAATTATTATCTATGTTGTGTAAGCACTTCTTTCAAATACTCTGTCCCTCATATTTTATATCACTTTTTTACTTCATCTCCTCTGGGTATTGATTTATGAAGCATAACTTTCATTACTTTATAACAAGCAACAAAAGTATATTTCAAAATGTCCCTTACTTATTTCTTAAATGTAAACGTTAATTACATAAATTAGTGTCTAGCAACATTAAAATAAAAAGTTTTGATTATGACTTCCACAGTCACATTCAAAGTAGTATTAATCATTCTAATAGTATAGAACAATAACCACTGTGATAGCTTTGTATGTCCTTCATTTTACTCCTTCCCTTAATTCTTTCCCTTCTTTCAGATAAGTTTCATGAGATTGACTTATCCAAATTTATGTTTCTAAGTCAGAAATCTAACCCAAAGTTTATCACTTCAGACTGCTTTCTCCTTTTGCAGACATTAGAAATAAATAATTTCAAAACCTGATTTATCTCAATGCAAAATAAAAAAATCTGGGGTGAAACACCTCCAGAGGGTACTAATTTCTCTCTAATAAATACAGAAGAAGCCCAAAATTTTCATCTGAAACTAAGCATAATATAGTTTAATAGACAATTTAAGGCTTTTAAGTGCCTGCTATCAGCATCAGCATAGTGAGCTCAGTGTAGATAGATGAAAAACAAGTTTCCATGTGTAAAGTACAGCCAAGTCTTCACTTACACAATATACACAACTCAAAATAAATAATAGACTAATTAAACTCTAATGATGTAAATGACATTGGATTTTAACTTACACAAGTGTGTTTACTCGTGGCACCTCTTGTATAAAATTGTTGTGAAATAATACTATAATTAATTATCAAATTTCTATTCTTTCATGCTGACATTACCTACATATCACTCAGTATTTGTGATTTATTAAGAGACTGATACTTTGTGTCACTCTAAATCCTTTCAGCTTTTTGATTTCCAGAGTAAAATCGTATATGTCAAGTTTTCATAACGACTGATGATTAACGACGATGCAGAAGTTCACAAGGTCTTTAAAAACGAAAAATATTCATAAAGGCTTTCTTTCCTAAAGAAAGCCTTAACCAAAAAACACCAAAAAAATCCAAAAATCAGGACAAAAATTATTTTTATACTATGGATCTTTAAATGAAAAAAAAGTAATATTTTATGTTTTCTGCCTTTAGCATCAATAACTGCCAAAAAAAATTTCTTTCTGTATGTGTAATTGAGTTGGAAATGTGTGTTAGTATTACAGAGTATTGTTTGATCTGACTCTGTAAGCAAAATATCTATAAATTTCTTTTTTTCTTAAAAAAAAAAAAAAAGAAA
>VXBR01006741.1:474234-491903 GCA_013400215.1 Cisticola juncidis
AAAAAAAAAAAAAAAGAAAGAAAGAAAAAAGAGACTAACTATAAATGTGTTTGTACAGATTTCAGTTCACATCCATGAATCTAAAGATCTGAATCAAGATCTGTTTTATATTGCTCTAAACATTACAGAAATCACAATCAATTTTTTTCTTTTTAATTCTGTAATCCTTCAGCGTGTTGTTTTGTTGCTGTTTGGATATAACCATTGTCATAAGCTGCCATCACTGGTTCCACTGCAAAATAAGCAAGCAAATATTGGTTTTAGTAGCTATATTTAACCTTCTTCATACTTCCTTGCCATTTTCTCTACTTCTGGCTTGCATGGAAAAGAGAATGAAGCCAGTAATTTCTTCAGATTTGTACTCCATTTACTCCCAATGGTTTGTAAGCAGTCAAGGATGTGCAAACCTCATAATGGTATACCAGAGAAATGTCTTTGTTAAGCTCTACTCTTAAGAACTAATTATGTAACCTATTAGTTTGGAAAGGCAACTCATGTTGCAAATAATAATAATGAGAAGCAGAATTTATAACACGACCTAATTTATCTAACTTAGCTTTTGAAAAATGCAAACATAGTAGATTTGTAAGTTTTGTGGGCATTTTTACTTGCCTCTGTCAACTTATCATTTTTAAATTTTGTCCACACAGATTTGTTAATTTTGGAAGACATCTTGACATGTCTTGTTTTGACATCTACTATATCATTAGAATGAGCCTTTTTTAAGGAAAAATACTGCCAGTTGGAAGTATAGATTCGGCCTATTACAGAGCAATTTTGTAACTACATGAGAAATTTTATGGGATTAAATTTAAATCAAAATTCAATTTTCCAAATGTCTAATCTTCACCAAATAAAATTTACTTGATAACAAATGCTATTAAGTTGTAGATAGAAGCTTAAAAGTAAATGGTTTTGTTGGTCAAAAATTTAATCCTACTGGTTCCCTTTGTCCAGTGGCTGACTTAGGCCTGATTAATTAACCATAATACAAAGACAAACAATATAAAACAAACTCCCATGGGTTTTATGAAAGATAAGCTGTAATTAGCCAGGATGGAAGTGTTCATAAATACTTACACCTCTTGAATATTTTTTGTCAGGCTGCATTTGTTTTTCAGTCCAGAGGGGAAACATTTAGTGTTAGTTAACTGACATTAATCTTCTCCTGTGGCATGCAATCTATCTCCCCTTCCTTAAAAATGTGAATGTCAGTTCATCATCTGTTTATCTTCATTTTTCCAAAATTTTATCCCAAAGCAATGAAAAAATCTTGTTCTCTGTTTGTCCAAGGTCAGTGATAATCTTAAATCTTCTAAATACACATTTAAATAGTATTTTAACAGTTATCAGGATCTGATTCAGATATACATTCTGTTTCATGAGACCATGTTTTGTTTTCAAGCATTTTAAATTTTTATTCTAACCATAATTTCATAATATAATTTCTGCCACCAAGACAGGTGATTTTCCAGTGCTAACAAAACCTTTTCTTTCTAATGACATGCTCAATATTACACAAGCCTCGGCTTATTATCATTGGCTTCAGTAATGCACAGAGGGGAAAAAAGGTTAATTTGGCTGGAAATTAACATCAGGTTTACCAACTCTATAAGTCATTACTAGCAAAATTTTGAATAAAACTTCCTCATATATGCTGTTCCTTGTTATGCCAACACCATATTTATCTTTTGATATAAGTGAAATAAGCAGTGTGCTACTTTTGGGTTTGGGTATCCAAAGAATCCATCCATGATAAGAAATACTTAGGAACAAGTAAACTTTGTTTGCATCATAATGCAGGAAATCCAAATATCACCAAAGGAACTCTGAAACAAAACTAGAAGTTTAATGTATTTATAAGAGAGAGGAAAAATACATTGGGTTAACAAGTTTTATAGCACTTTATATGAAAAAAGTATGGGTTTGATTTATTATTTTTTCCTTTAGCACTTTTCCATTTAGATGTAGATGGGAATCATAACAAATTGTACCACTCTACCACAGTTCCATTGCTTCCAGAAGGCAAAAACTCCTGTGTGGAATGATTTTGAGTGTGTGTATGTGTGCGTGTGTTTGTGTGCATATGTGTGTACATAAAAAGGATATTTTATAAAACTTTATAATTGCAAGTACAAGAAAGGCTAGGCATAATTCTGACTCCTGCAAGATCTGTTTTTAGGTTACTTCTCGTCTCTTCAATTTCCAGATAGGTACTGGATAGTTCAATTTCATTTAACTCTCTCTAAGACAAGAGCCCACATGATAGCTGTCTTGAAGAACCTCTTCCAAAAACCAGTAAAGTTGAAAATATATTGGACATGGTTTATTTATTTTATCAGAACTCTTGAGTGCACAAGCACAAGATGGTAACAAACATTCATGAGGGTATAGTAAGCTTGAGTCCTGAGTGCAGTTTTGGGCAGTATAAGAAAGATATCAAACTGTTAGAGTGTGTCCAGAGGAGGGTGACCAAGATAGTGAAAGGCCTTAAGGGCAAGACTTACCAGGAGCAATTAAGGTCACCTTGTTTGTTCAGCTTGTAGAAGAGAGGTCTGAGGGGAGCTCTCATTGTAATTTACAATTTCCTCAGTGTGGGCTTTGAAGGGGAAGGTTCTCTCTCTGCTGAACAGCAATAGGACATGAGAAAATGGAACGAAGCTGTGTCAGGTGAAGTTCAAATTAGACATTAGCATAAGATTCTTCACTGAAAGGGTGATTGATCATTGGAACAGGGTCCCAGGAAGTGGTCATGGCATCAAGCCCATCAGAGTTCAAGGAGTGAATGATGGTCTTAGTTTTATGGGCTAGTTCTACGTAGTCCTATGAGAAGCAGGGATTTGGACTCGATGATCTTTATGGGTCCCTTCCAACTTGAGATATTCTATGATTTCATGAGTACATAGTCAGTTACTTGTCACTAAAGAAATGTAGCCTTGAGACTTGGATATGACTGTTCTTAGGGCTTAAAAAAGAAAAAAAAAAGTAAAAAAGAACAACTATATTTCTGAAGATATATATTATCTCATATTTGGGAAAAAAACTGGCAACAAGAAGATGTAAACACACAGCTATAACTTCAACACTAACAGGCAAATTAAGATCAGAGAAAAAGGAGTTCTCTGAGTAGTGTCTTCCCCTACTCAAGGACACTGCAAATCAGCAGTGCTACTTGGACATCAGCAGGTCTCCCTCAGCCTCAGTAGAAAATGATCATTGCTTTAGATTTTACACATGTAACTGTGGAAATGAGCCTGCTCATGGGTTTCTCCAGAGCACTGGGTTTGCATGGCCGAGCTTTGGTAGTGGGGGCCTACAGGGCTGGTTTCTGTGAGATGCCATCAGAAATTTCCTCCGCATCCAGCACAGCCAATCCCTCGTGGCTCCAAAGATGAATGTGCCAAGCCTGGGCAATTAGAAATGGTGGCAATGCCTCTGTGATAACATATCCAAGAAAAAGGAAAGAGAAGTTATCCTGCAGATGTAACTGCTGCCAGAGAAGAGCAAAGAGAAAATACATGAGAGGAACAATTCTGCAGACACCAAGGTCAGTATAGAAGGAGGAGAAGGAGGTGCTTCAGGCACTGAAGCTGAGATTCTTCTGCAGCCTGTGGTGCAGGCCCTGGTGAGGCAGCTGTGCTGCTGCAGCCCTTGGAGATCCACAGGAATGCAGAGATCCACTTTGACCCAGTGGAGGAGACCCATGTCAGAGCAGGTGGATACCTGAGAGGAGGCTGTGATCTTGTAGGAGGTCCCTGGAGACAGGAGCCCATGCTGGAGAGCCTGTCCTTGAATGACTGCACCCCATGGAAGAGTACCCCATGGTGCAGCAGTCTCAGGAGGACCACTGCCCACAGGATGGGCTCACACTGGAGCAGTTTGCAGAGAGCTGCTGCTGGTAAAATGGATTCACTCTGGAGAAGTTCACGGAGAACTGTCTCCTGTGGGAGAGACCTCATGTTGGAGGAGGGAAGGACTCCTCTCTCTGAGCAATGAGAGAAAGAATGGTTGATGTGCTGACCATAACTCCCAATCCATGTCTCCCTGTACTGTTGGGGTAGGAGGTAGGGCTAGCAAGGACACAGTGATGAGGGAAAGTTTTTGAGGTTTTATTTTACTTCTCATTATCCTGCTCTGATTTTGCTAGTAAGTTCAATAACTCGATCAGTTCTAGCCTGTCTTGCCCATGATGGTATTTGGTGAGTGATTTCTCCTGGTCCTTGTCCCAGCTCATGAACCCTTCTTTATGTTTTGTCTTACCTGTTCAACTGTCAAGGAGAGTGATGGAGAGGCTTTGGTGGATGCCTGGCATTTAGCCAGAGTTAACTCACTACATAAGGTTATTTTAGTTAGTATTTCCTTTACTTGATCATGCTACTTTATTAAGAGACAAAATGTGTCCCTGTTTCCCTGCCCTGTCCCAAAAAAAAAAAAAAAAAAAAGACAAAACCCCAAAGTTTTAAAAATGTTAAGAATTCAAAACCTTCATACCCTTGCTTAACACTGAAATGTTATGTGTAAAATATTTTTCCTAAACTTATTTCAATAACAATCTTGTAAGCAAATAACAAATATCTGGTTATTTATCCCTTGTTTTGTATATCGAGTGAGCATAAAAAGAAATGAAAACACATTTAAAGCAAACAAAATATCAACAAGAAATAACCCCTAACAATAATGTATTTAATGCAGCTATAGGAATACACCCTAGTGACATTTATAGCAGAGATTCATTTTTAAAAGCAATTTACTTCTAAGGTTGGAAAATAAAATCACGGTACTAAAAGGAAAAATAATATACAAGGTATTGTAAGAAAACCAAAAGCTAAGAATAATACAGATGCATTTATAATATTGTATCAGGATATTTCCAGCATTTTGTATTGTCTCCAGGAGGATACTGCACTTTGAATTATTAAGCTTTTCAAAGCATCAGATCTATCTTTCAGTAATTTGTACAGCATCTGGTTTAATAAGTTTGATCATGAATACGACCAATAAATGTCACAAGGATAAATTACTGGTGGAATTTTAACTTCAGCACCAGTCCTGTAATATATTGTCCATGAGCTGATAATGAAGATTAAAATCCTTTTATTCTGCTTGACTGTGAAAAACCTGGAACTTGATTCAGAGCCATATTCTGAACAATACTGAGCACCTTAAATTCCTGCTGATCAGAGAATGTCTTCTAATAAAAATCAGAATCAAATCTCTATTCAGCTGAGGTCAATGAAAATTTGGTCACTGAGTGCTGCATTATTAGAATTTGTCCTATAATATACATTGAAACAGTAGTTCAATTTAAAAAAAAATCTTGTAAATTGTTGGAAATAGAGACTCGTAATAGAAATCCACACAACATGGAGCTCTACAGTTTTACTTTATTCAGTCTAATGATTTCCATTATCTCTTTAGTTGATAGAATCCATTTCAAAACCCAATAATCTCTTGAAATCCACTGAGCCACAAATTAGTCATTAGAGAAAATTTTCAGAGATCATTACCTTTTCCATAGATTTTAGCTTTTCATTTCCTAAATACCCATGTCTATTGTTGTTCCTAAGAAGAGAAGGGTAAATTATTCAGTTCTGAAAGAATGATTCTAGTATTATTTATGCTATTCACTTTTTTATTATTTGCACTGCTGCAGTTTTATTAAAGGTCAACCCTGTATCACTCTTAACCTTGAATTTATGGCCTCGTATACTATTAGGTTTTAATGAAAAAACAAATATCATCAACACTTCATTTTGTGCCACTTTAACGACCTACTATTTTCCATAGAAGGAATTTATTGTTTTTCTGAACTAGTGAAATACTGTCTGTCATACACACACACAGGCAAACATACACACACAAAAACAGAGGCATAATTTCCAACACAGAAGGGAAAGTAAGAAATGTGGTTCATGGTTCCAGTTTTTCATTTTCTTGGTTTGGGTTGCTTATTGTTTTTTCCTAAGTTATACTTAAAGAGTCCAGGCCTTTTGACTGGAAAGTTGGGCTGAGAGTAATTGAGTTCTGGCTTGTCTCAGAAAATGTTCAGTCCACAGTAGGAAATTAGAAGATGACAGAAATTTGAAATATTTCAGAGAAACCTTTTTCAAAGCATTGTTAAAACAAATACAGCCAAATTCAAAAAGATTTTAGGGGAATTCAGTCTTGTTATAATACGTAATATTGAGAAAAACTCTTCTGCATAGATCTGAATACACTAAAATTACTTATCAAATTATAAGAATCAGATTTTTAATTCACCAGGTTTTCCATACTTGCATAAATATATGTTTCTTCCTTCACTATAAAGCATGAAAAAGTTTTGCTTAATAAGTTACCAAAGTACATTCTTCCTAGAAACAAAAAGTAACACCGGCGACAGCTGTGCAGTCACTTGGAATGATTTATGTGCCGTGACAATATCACTGTGTTGTTTACTCTATGCTTATACTGTCTAAATTGGCAGTTAGTTCCTGGAAAAATGTGTAGAGCAACAGGGAGTGGAACACTAGGAAGGCTGATGCTGCACTCTGTAAGGGCAACACGGAGAGCTCTGGTTTAAAACCTTAGTGTGGTCCTCAACTGAACAGGAAGGGTTTTGCCCAGGATATAGTCCTTAATAGGCGGTAAGACTGAAGCTGTAACAATGCTTGACAGTCTTGTGAAGAGAAGTCAGATGCCTAAGGAGGAGAACTTTATTGCTTGTGAGGGAACTAGCCTAACATTCACAGCTGCAATGAGGACATCACCCAAGAAATGTTAAATTATATATATACATATACACAGAGATGTATATGTATATCTTTTCTCCTTTAATCATTCTGTGTTTACTCTCTTCATATCTGGCTTTAAGGAAACAACTGTGTTCATGCCTTTTGAAGGAGATGACATAAATATTTTGAATTAATTGTATCTTGCAAAAAAATGGATTGTAGACTACACATGTGGCCTATAACTTATTGTATGACCACAGGTATTGTTTATGTCTCTCTATCAGCATCATGTAACGCTAACTCAGGTCATGGCTGAAACGGATTAATTTAGAAAACTCAAGAAAATATAATAAGTATAGTCAATTCTGTCAGCCTTACAGCAGTAACTCTTTTTGAACAGTTATACAATATCTCAAGACTGTTTGTCAAACATACATTAATTTTTAAGCTATGATGTCTAAAACTTGAAACATGAGCTTTATTTTGAGAAATATTCTGAATCTGCATTTCATTTTGACTTGAACTTGAAGTACTCAGAGATATCAACCCGATTTATCAGGATAGAGATTTGAAACAAGAGGTGTTGTGTGAGAAATTTGGACTGAAGAATTATTAAAGGAATCCTGGCAGAATTTTTCCTCAATTTCCTCTACTTGTAGCTGACTAAAATAATTGAAGCAAGAGAGTAATAATAATAAGAAGAATATACAGAAGGGAATTGCTATCCATATTTTAAGACTGCTTGATTTCTCATCTACCATAGTTATGATCAGCAACCTTCTGAATAAAAGAGAAACACACCAAGTATCTATTTATTTCATTTAAACAGAAACCCAGTTTATTTGTATACTTCCATATCTGTTTCAGGTCAGTAAATAGAACCAAGTTTCATAGATTTCTCACCTCACCTACTGAGACTCTTTTTCACTGAGATTATAAATGTGTCTGTCTGTTATCTCTGGAAATTTGCATGAATCACATTTACATATTAAGCTGTGTTCTGCTGATAAGTCAACAGCCCTCCAGATTTTCCAAATCTTATCTAAGATGTCTCAGAAACTCAATCTATGATTAAAAAAAAAAAAACCAACAAAAAACAACAGAGGGGAGGGGAGAGAATAGACAACTTACTGATATTACGCACCTGGTGCCATATATCATTTAAATTATGTCTAATGCATCTGTTTTATTTAACAGTACCTCTTCTTCCTCTTTGCTTCTCTAGCAGCATTATCCTGGTATGTCTCTTAATTTCACAGGCTAAAAAGTATCTTTATGTACTGACTCCTTGTTAGTGATCTGGAGAAGTGGAAAAGTTTGATGTTTTACAAATATGTTTAATTAAAAACCACTAACTTGACACAAAAAACTTGCAGCAGTCATTTGACTGTCTCAGAATTACTACTTTCCCTCGAACCTTTTAAGCACTTAAAATCAGGTAAAAATGTAGTGAAGTTTCAAGTCACCTTGGGAGACTCATCCTTGCCCTGTTTTCTTTGAAATGGGCAGAGATATGTAAATCTGTATACATGCCTGTGTCAGGAGACACAGGGACAAATGCTGCACTCTATGAGGTGATGAAGTGTTAACAATTCCATACCTCCCAGCCCCTAGTAAATCTGTCCTTCTTCAGCCCCAGCTCTTGGTGCCTACAGCAAGAAAATCCTAGGTGATGCGAGCTGTCATCATGCCAGTCACTGAACAGAGCACTGTGATCTGTTCCCATAGTGATCCTCACAAAAAGAGAACAGCTGAGGGAGTGTTGAGTACGTGTGGCTTATTCATGGGATAGCTGTGACTACATTCAATAACACCAAACATTAGCTGGCTAAGCATTCACCAACAATGAGCAAGGTAGGTGGGGGGTGAATCTCCAGCTATGAAGGGACAAAGTCAGCCCTCCAAGACATACCTCTCCAAGACATGTAAACAAGCCTAATTCCAGAAATGCCAATTGTTTCCTTTGGTAACTTCTGGGCATTAGATTACATAATCATCTCCAAACCACTCAAGAGTCGAAATTATTCCCACCAGAGGGTGAAGGGTCGTTCTTGACGTTTGGGTGGGAGATATTTTAGACAATACTTCAGGGGAAATCACGCATAAGGGAAAAGTTGTAAAATTTGAATTAGCAATCTCTGTGTTGTTCTGGAAATTATTATTCATCATTTAACCAGTTTCTTGCTGCTTTCCCCTTCATTTTGAAAACAGGCTGTAAATTCTTAATACACATTTTAGTCTTTTTGTGTTCTTTAAAATATTTATTTAGGAAGTAAATATTTGATGTGAATTTATGAGAGATGTTTGTTCTGACATCTCATTTTTGAGGGGGACGCTCTAAAATCCATTAAGTGGAAAGGATTCTAGATCATCTGCATGGACAAACCCATAAAAACCATGGAATGTCAGTAGTGCTAATTGAGAGAGGTGAAACCACTAGAGCAACTCAAAAGTAATATACTTACTGTAGCTGGCTCATCAGAAAGGTGTGTACATCATGAAACTGAGGATTTGCTTTGTATTCCCTGTGTTGCACATGGTAATGCTGTACACTTTAAGGCTGCAGAAATAGTATTAAAATACTACACAGGTACAGGGAACTCAGCATGAAACAAGCTCTTCTGTACTATCTATTGGGAACAGCCACTGAATAAACAACAGCTTAGAATAAAATGCCATGTTTCAGTTTGAAGAGCACTAGCCTGTTTCCTATTAAAAAAGGGCCAGAAATAAACTGACATTTATGCCATGTTTATACAACTGAAAACTAGGAATGACTTAGAGAGATAAGTTGTTTGATATACACCAGTTTATCCTTTCTTCTAAGAATAAGGTATAAAATGGTTTATGCCCTTGAAGAGATTTCTAGAACTCTTGACCCATAAATTAAATTCTCCTAACCAAGCAACATCCTTGTGATACATAAATAATAAAATATTACCTTTTTTTTGTTGTTTTTATGTTTTAGCTGATGAAACTATTTTTCCTCCTTTCAGATATTAGCAAAATAAATGCTGCTCACCATGAAGATAACAAAATCCAGGTTGGTGAGATAGAAAAAAAAGTCACCCAATGGCACTATTAGTACTAAGTGATGAAGGCTTAAAGACAGATCTCTTAATATATTTGTAAGTAATATAGCTATTTTCAGCTATCAGAGTATTGTATTTACAAACAGAGCTCTTGAAGCATGGCCCTGTGAATCAAGGTGATTGTAGTTGATATTTAACTTATTTGTTATTCAATACCTGAGTGTTTTATATTTTATATGCCACTGGTCAAGGTTTTTTCCAGGCAGAAGAATGGAAAAGAAATAAATAGCTCTTTGTCCTGGATTCTGCCAGGACAGAGTTAATTTTTTGCAGTAGCTGGGAGGAGGAATGACTAAGGCATTATTCTATACCAGCTCACTTATTGCCAGGGGCAGGGGGAGAAGGGATTTTCTTCCCGGGCTCCTTCCGGTGGAGAAATCCACTTGTAACAAGGAGAAGTCTGTTAATTTATCATGGCAAACAAGATCACAGTGCTTTATTAGTCTATACAAATTTGGGAAAAAAAAGGAAAAATATATTAATATTCACAAATAAAGAAAACGCAGCTGAATGAAAAAGCTAGACAAAGATACTGTTTTTGAAATAAGTTACTAAAAGTTTTATAGAACCATAGGTCTTGGTTTTCTGCAAGATGCTAAGAATAAATCTGCAGATATCTGTTGTTATGCTGCTAAGTTAAAACTGTCTCTACTGCCATGACAGTGAAATCTATAAACTTATATTCTAAAGCTATATTCCATATATGCATTAATGGCATGGAATTTATATTTTGTTTTTAAGGAATACAAGAGCTGTAACTAAAGAAACCAGTAAGTTGTTCACAGTATTATCTTTAAAGACATTTTATAAAATCGAAACTCAGTGTAAAATGTCAATGTGATATCACTTTCCTCCCATATATTTTGCAGCTGAGCTTATTGAAATATACAGTTTTAAGTAAGTCTAAATTTTTGCATTTTATTTTATGAATAATATGTGGCTTTAACACCCTTTTCCTTTCTAATTAAAGTTTTGTTCAGATTTGTTTTTCAAGTAGTGTTTTCCTTTGCAGTTGCATTAGGTCCTTAATCTTATTTTCATTTGAGTGACAGTAAAAACTCAGTCCCTTGAAACTATTTTGCTTGTTATCAGCTTCTATTCACAGTATGACAGACATATGATAAGGGAATCAGTGACATTCTCTTTTCATTTTTTGCATTTTACAGAAAAAATGGTAGTTTTTGTTTGGTTCAAAATAAATGAAGACCATAGTCATTATATAAAATGTTCATGTGAATACAAATCTATTTTATAGATTTAAAGCAATCTATTTAACACTACTGCATCCAAGTTTAGATTAAAAAATATGAAATTAAAATGTTTTTTTCAGCCGTGGTACCGGACTGACTCATAAATACAAAGTTATATTTCATTTGGAACTTAAAATGTGAGTCATGGTGTTGATATCTGTCAACAACATTTTCACTCAATTTTAGTTTTGCATGTTCACCTGATTATGTGAAAAAAATTTAGAGAAGACAGGGCTGATAATTCTTAAGGAATTTTTAGTGCTTTTCTCTCCTGTATTATTTGCAGGCAGGTAACCCATTAAAAGTATTCGACAGGGCTGTTTGTTCCATTTTTGTTATACAGGTCAAACAGAAAATAAACCAATGAAAGGTTCTTAACTGAATTAGTGAAACACAAGGTGCAATTTTATTGCCCTTAACAATGCTTTGAGAGCAGCAAACTGCTCCCTGATTATTTCTTCACCATCCTGTATACTATAGACCTGTTGCACTGTACCTTTCAAAGGACTTCATGGCATGAAAAGTTGAGTTGCATTCAAAATACAATGTAGATGGGTCAGAGAGTAATTGTACCCAAGCTTCTACTGGGTCCTTGGTAAATAGCAGTCATCCTCTTTTTGCAGGCTGCTTCTGGAGCGTACATAACAAAAATCAAATGATATATGTAAGTATCTTATCCTGTCTTTTTCGGGGTAGCCTGAAGTGTAACTGGCTGTGCACAAAGCTAATGGAGAGCAAGAGGCCAGAGAGGGCCTTGCTGTCCTAAGCCTGCCCATGGGGACCGGTGTCCTGTCAGATATGCCCAGTTACATGCCTGTCCTTGGAGCAGTCATGGGGACAGATATATTCTCACAAAGCAGAGAACGGTTTTTTGCAGCTGCTTCGTAAAATAATCTTTTGAAATGAGTTGAAAACACAGCCATTGAGACTGGGAGCAGGCTGCTACTGTGGAGAAATAAACCTCTAAGAAAACCCATCTTCCAGACAGAGGAAACATTAATAAAATTCTGCCATAAAATGCAACCAGTTTCTGGGAATGTGATGTTCACCTTAGGAATGGAATTAAATATCTGCAATGCAACTTTCTGAACATAGCCAAGTTGACCTTGGCAAGCAGTGAGTTATCTAATGAAGGGAGGATGCCAAAGCTGGATTAAAACTGAATAACATGTGTGTTTTGCAGTGGTTTTAGTCAAGAACTAATGATCATCATCTAATAATTCAACAAGAAACCTTCCAGGTAAAACTCCATCTGTCTCCAGAAATGGCTTTGTTTACAGATTTGCTTCATGGGTTATGTTGCTCTGAATGATTTTCTTTGCAGTGCCTAATGTAAGTCCTGTGTCAGCAAAGTGAGCCTTTATTAGCAGAGTTTGAAATGTCTGTTACTGTAGTGCACTGCAATGTTACTACGTGTTTGGAGGGTGTTGTTTTAGAGCATTAATAAACCAAAGAAACTGATGACATCCATAGTAACAAAGCCCCAGAAAGAATAGATTGAAATACTATTCCCAGGCATGCTAAACTCCTTCTGAAGCTGGGTCACTGTTTCAGCCCTACCTCTTCTGTACTATAAAAATCCTCAGCATTCTCTAAATTAGGAATCTACTTTCAGATTAAAATTTCCACTTAAGCAATCACATTGCACTACACAGTTAATAATGAAAGCATACATAAAGTTGCAAAATATCTGGCTTCACTGTCCTATTTATCTTCATGTAATAATTAGGTAATGAATCAATCTCCATTTCTCTCAGGTGTATCTAAGAATGTAGTGCTGTGAAGGTGAAGTTAGATTAAATTTTTACTCAAAGGTTAGAGAGAAACTTCTTTGTATAATTAAAGAAAATTACTCATTATATTTTTAGATTATATTTTGAATTTTTTAAATCTAATTGTATGTTGATTACCTAAAGTCCATTTTGTTAGGAGAAAATATCTTGAAGAAATTAGTTCTACTGAATTCCAGTTATTTGTTAAAAAGAAGTATTTGAGGTTTTTGGATTTTGGATTTTTGTTCTTTGGTTTTCACAGGTTTTTTGTTAACAAAGTAAACTGCTAGTTCTCAGGCATAAGAATGATTCAGGAATTTGAGAAGAATGTAAGAAATTGATAGAATTAAAGATATGATAGTTGTATTGACATATTTATAATAACTATCTTTTACCCAGAGTATATCTGATATTAAATAAATTAAAAATTTGAACTTTTTTTTTAGAAAAACATTGTAAAATGCTACTTATGTTTCTTCTCTGCAAGGCTATAAGGGAAAGTTTTTTAGTATATATTGCTAATTTGGAAGACAAAATTTTCTACAGTAAGAAACCTTTTATTTCTTGCTCAGCGGATGGGAGAAGATCTGAACAATTCAGTGTTCAGTGTAAAGTTAATGTTGATGGGTGTTTTGATAGAAGGATGCTTTGGAAAAGACAAATATGTTATTTGAACGCTTAAGAAATGTATAGCCTTCTCTGTTGCTTGCAACAGTCTTAGTTACTATTTATAAGATGGTGGTTTTTAGTCAAACAATATGTATTTAAAAAAAAAAAAAAAGTTTTACTCTTGTAGCTTTGCATTAATGGCTTCTCTTACACTTTTGCCCATGCAACAGAATTCTGGATTTTCTCCAGAATTTTTAACTTTGTGTTGACTGCTCTACAAATGTTATTTTACAGTTTTCTCCCTGCAGTCTTTGGATTAGGAAGGTTAATTAGGTGAGGATGATGTGTATCTCAGCCTTGTATTGACAACACCCAACCAGTATGGGAATAAAAGTGCCAAGGCTTTTCAATTACATGTTCACCTGCACAGTGTAGCCTGATTTGCCCATCTTTTGCCTTCACAAACTCGTCCTTGAATAGGAACTGGAAGAGTAACTTTCAGGTTGTGTAATTAAAGTATAGGATCAGAGATTTAACGTGTAGCAATGTGTGTTTCTATTTTTCACTTGCTGTTTTTTTCCCCATTAATCTATGTAAAGAGGTCTGCCTTTACCCTACTTTGAGGAAAAGGTGTGAGGATGAAAGAAACAGCTGTATAAGATATCTTGACTAGTACCACAGTTTCAAGCATAAATCTCAATTCAGAAATACTCAGAAAATATATCAAAGCTAAAGTATAAGACACATCTTTTCTCAAAGCTGAATTGGAATCAGATCCTGAAAACTGGATGATAATTTTTGCAGCTATCTTGTTAATTTGGATCTAATTTTGAATTTGTAGCATTCTGCAATGTTCTGCATTCACTCACAGACCATTATATTTGGGGGTTAGAGAATGAATTTATTTCCACAAAATATTTGAAAATACTTTTGTTTATGAGAAGGCTTCCCAAGTAAATAGTGGCATAATGTTTTTTGAGAAGTGATTTAGAGGTTTATAACCTAACATTAGAGTGATAAGGGACAAAATCTACAAAGGGACTTAGATAAAATGTGGTATTGTTAGTCCCTTGAGCATCCATAAGAGCCTAAATGGTTCAACTCCCTCAAGTTTGCACTGGGAAATGCTTAAATGTACTGGCAGGACTAATTCCTCAAACCCTGTTATCTGAAGGACCCGATCTGAAGAATATGGCTATACTGCCTATAAAGAATATTTGCTTTGCCATAAAAATACAGATAGAATTATGAGATTTGCTAGTGTTTTTAAAAGATTATGTACTCTGATTATGATTATTATGTGTTTGTTGATGTTGATTTTATTGAGTATTTGAGATTTTATATTTAGCTTTAGCTATTATTCTTAGTAGCATAGAAAATTCATAGAACAGCACTAGTTCACTCTAAAGGTGAGGTTTTGGTGTGTTTTCCTTGTCTTTGAGCAAAGATTACACTGCTGTTAATACACTTGAAATCTTTAGGATCTAATAAAATAATTATTAGCAGTGCAGATCTAATTATTACAATCCCCTAAATTATATTCAGAAGCCAAACCGAAGTGAATCTGACACCATCATAGCCCATAAATCATCAGAATTTACTTGGTAATTTCTTATAAACACAGAACATAAAAGATCACATTGAAGAGCTCCCAGCTAATCCACAGCTTCACAGCTAAAAACTGGGCTTCTGAATTGTCTGGATAAGTCACATATATGAATGAGATAACTCTATATAGAACAGAAGCTTCAACTGATGTAATATTATGACTTTTAAAGTGTAGTTTTATTTAGAATGAAAATATTTTGTCTGTTTCACAGGAGAATAAAAATAAAAAATAAAAAATAAAAATAATAAAATATAATAAAGAAACTTAGTTTTATGTGGATAAATTCCTTTTGCATTGACAGGCCTTCTAGTTTTTCATATTGAGTTGAACATTTTTTTTCTGCGTTTTATAAACTGAATATCAGGGTTAAAGGTGTTCTCATATTGAATTATGAAAATAATTCGTTCCTAAACTGTAAACCAAGTACACTTCAACCTTATGTGAGTTTTCTTAGGCTTGTTTCCAGATGAAATTCCACAGCAAGTGACCCAATCATATGAAGCATTTTTTTACAGTGGAAGTCATATATACTCTGCTGCAGACAAGCTTTCAGACATATGTTCTTTATTAATCTTCCATTTTTTAATCTATATATAAACAAACTTATTCTTAAATGAATTTTGTAAGTTTTGTGAGTTGTCTTGTCTCCTTTGAGATTTTGGTCATCTTATTTATTCGTGCAATAGCTTCCTTGTATTCAGAACTGTAAGAGATTCATTTCCTAAGTTTCTCTTGACCTCATGCCTCCTACATTGTTCAGCTTTAAAAGTAAATAAGGCTGTCATATGGCTGCATATGCAGCAAAATACTCTTGGGTAAAGTAATTTATTGCATTCATGGAAGAGTTGCCATTTTTTCTATTAGGTGGGATTAATTTCCTATAGGGAAATAAAATAATTTCCAGAAAAGTTGTGCCTTGAATTTACATTTTACTCTCTTATCTTCTATCACTAGTTTTCTGTTGCTTTCTAAAGAAATTAGAACAATTATATGAACAATTATATGAACTTATATGAACAATTCAGTACTGAAGCACCTGTGGTTGTGATGTGTTCATCATGAAAAGAATTTCTATTTGACATATGATTTTCAAGGACAACTAGGTATAGCAGAAGTAGGACTGTAAAACTGGATTTTAGGCATTGAGTTTAGGTTTAAGAAATGGAAAATGGGAACATTTTGATTTGTTAGATGGTCAGATTTGATATTATTCTTTGCATAGTCATTTGTCTAACTATAGTCTTATATCATATTCATACTAGTTTACATCAAGATAATTAAAATCCAAAACTATTTTTCCTTTTTTATCAACTCTTTTGCTTTCCCAGGCAATGTTACAATACTTTCTGTCTGGCAATTCACAACAAATTCCCAACATAAATTTGAATCTATTTCAATAGCTATTTTTCTTCCACAGAAGACTCCTGACTAGCCTCCAGTTATGTACACTTCTCCCAGGTTACTTCTCTGTCCTTCCTCTATATATATAGACCATTGATTTCCCAAGCCCTTTTGTTTCTCCATAAAAATCTAAATTAATGCTTTCATGTCTGTCATAGCATTCATTATATTACTTGATATAAGAGAATGACCTTTTCTGTTTCCTTCTCAGCTTAGTGAAAATATTTCCACTTACTTTAATTAGAAGTGGTTTGAGCTCTAAATTCTCACTAGGAATGACTGTAAAATTTCAATTATCCTTCAGATATTGACAATTCACTCAAGAAATTTCATAGCAAAACCATGCTGCTTTACTTACAGAGTTTTGTGAAGCAAAAATATACATTTAATTTTATTTTTTTATATTGCAGATAGTGGAACTCATACTTTAAATTGTTTTAAGGTAGGTTTCCTACCTTTCTGTTATTCACTTTTGAGAAAAAACAAGTCTTCCTAACTTTCCTGAGATCATTGCGGATAATGATGACAGATAATTGTTTGTCACTTTAAATGATATTATCTTGCCAGCTGTCTCAGTGGCAAGAAAGACAGCGAAAGAAAAATAAGATAGAGATTTTTGTTCACAACAGAGCCATTTTTTATCCTTCTTAGTAAATCCTGCTTAAAAACTTTCCATTAATAAGTAGTATGGCCTGTCTAAGCTATCAATTTTGTATGTCTGGGCCTCAAAAATCACATTACAAGATAATAAGAAGTTAGTATATTTTTCACCATAAAGAATATTAGACAGCACTGGTGCTGTGTTCCAATGGAAAAAAAAATGATAACAAATTTGATCTCTGATGCAGATCCTGTTAAAATTCGAGTCAGAAAAAACCCTACTCTTGGCCCCTATTTACAAGTAAAACCAACATAATTTGCTTCTACAGATAAAAATACTGTTCACAGTTAAGTCCAGAGATAGATCTAAGAGCAGTGTCTGAAAGAGGGTGGATTTAGATTAGCTGTAAAACAGATGTTTTATACAATGAGAGTGATAAAACACTGGAACAGGTTGGCTAGAGGCTGAGACGCCCCATCCATGGAAACATTTAAGATCAGATTGGACATGGCTCCAAGAAACCTGACATAGTTGAAGATTATAATAATTTGAAGTCCTATTTAAAACTATTCTATGATTCTATATCACAGGAGGAGAGTTTTGGAGAGGTTTGGAGAGGTTT
>VXBR01006742.1:0-78836 GCA_013400215.1 Cisticola juncidis
TACAAGTCTGCAAAAGGTTTGTCTTTTTTTTTGAAGACTGATCAATTTTTTTTGAGGACTGCATCCTGCCAGCTCCTTCAACAAGTTCAACAAGGCCAAGTGCAAGGTCCTCCATGGGGTTGGGGCACAAGAACAGCTGAGGGCAGAATGGATTGAGATCAGTCCTGATGAGCAGGACCTGGGTGTGCTGCTGGATGAGAGGCTGGACACAACCCAGCAGGGCACACTCACAGCCCAGAAAGCCAAATGTGTCCTGGGCTGCACCCAAAGCAGGGGACAGCAGGGCATGGCAGGGGATTCTCACTCTCCTCAGCTCTCCTGAGACCCCTCCTGGAAAACTGCACCCAGCTCTTGGGCCTCCAGCACAGGAGGGACATGGACCTGCTGGAGCAAGTCCAGAGGAGGGACAGCAAAACCATCAGGTGGATGGAACACCTTTCCTATAAAAACAGGCTGAGAGAGTTGGGATTACTCAGTCTAGAGAAGACAACGCTTTTAGAAAACCTGGAGCAGCATCCCAGTACCTAAAGGGGTTTACAAGAGAGCTGGAGAAGGACTTTACAAGGGCTTGGAGTGATAGGACAAGGTGGAATGGTTTTGAACTGAAAGGTTATAGATTTAGACTGGATATCTGGAAGAAATTCTTCAGTCTAAGTGCAATGAAGGCACTGGAACAGATTGCCCAGGGAAGTTGACCCACAGCATTTCAGTTGATGCCCAGCTCCTGAAAGTGTTCAGGTTGGATGGAGCTCTGAGCAACCTGGTCTAGTAGAAGTGTGTCCCTACCCATGGCAGGGATGTTGGAAGGAAATGATCTTTAGGGTCTCTTCCAACCCAATCCATTAAAAGGCAAGAACCCATAGCTTGCCTTGTGTACACAGAGTCTTAGCAGAGCAGAAGTGCTAAACGGGACAAGATTGGTTCCCCTTCCCTTCAGTGGAAGTATTTTCACACCAAAGGCCATGTTAACAGTAACAGACTGAAGCTCCTGCAGAGCACCCATATATTCTGCTGTGCTAAGCTTCTCTCTGGTCAGGGAGTACAGCACTTAAAGCTGTGCATACATACAGCAGGGAGGCAGGGGGAGCAACTTCACTTTCACAGCATCTCCACAAAGCCTAGTCTTGCTTTCTACTGTGAATAAACACCATTACAAATGCAGCTTTTCTGTAACATAACCCACAGTTGGCAAAACAGTATTTTGATTACTTAATTGGGATTTGCTCTCTGTGGGTGTATGCACACATAGTTACAGAAGCTGTTTAAAAACTAGAGAAGTAAAATGTAACCTCCTGGGAGAAGTTCTCAGACCAGGTTCAGTGCAAGTTCAGTTCAACAGTTACACAGCTTTGGCACCTAATCTGTTTGGCAAAACGTATCTCTCTGCTTCTTTGCTGAATTAAAAGTTAACCCTTACGAGTCATCTCTCTTCACAATACTGCTGATCCCCTTCTCTAGCACAAGACACAGTAGTGAATCAAACCAGCAGGGGCCTCACAAGGAAAATAAGTGACCAATATTTGTGGTTCCATTAAAAAGAGATCACTGACACCATTAATATGTGCAACTGTGGCATTGTTTTCACTCAGAATGGAAAAGAGATAATCAAAATCAAAACATCAAAAACATCAAAAAGTATTAAAATCATTAATCCCTTCCTGCCAGATTTTACTACCAACTTCATAATGGCACCCTTTCCCACAAAGGCAAAACTGGGACTTGTAAGCAACAATTAGCACAGGATAATGTGGAAAACAGAACAAACATCAGTCGAGGGTTGGATGTAAAATTCATATTTTGAACACATCTCCATCAGGCCAAAGAATAATGATATATTCACATAGGTTGAAAAAAGACCTCTGACATCATCGAGTCCAGCTTTTAACCCAGCACTGCCAAGTCCCCCACTAAATCATTTCCCTAAGTGCTTGATAATCCTTTCAGTGAAGACACTTTTCCTAATATCCAGTCTAAACCTTCCCTAGTGCAACTTTTAGTTTTGTACTAGTTTACCACTGTACATGGAAAAGAACACAAATTATCAAATAAATGATTGTATACCTCAATTTCTATACACAAAAGAAATATCCAAATGGACAAATTCAGGAACAGCACATGTAATATGGATGCAAATCAGTAGCCTTCTATATTGACTAAAATACCTTAAGTATATTCTGCAGAAGAGACACAAGGTTAAAATAGACACATAGCATACATGACAAGCTTATTTCACATAAATATTAATAGTAATACAATTAATGCCACTCCCAAATACAGTTCCTTGTTGTAAATAAGCAAAAAACATTAATGGCAAAAGTATTTTCATAAAGAAAAGAGTTAGGCCTACATTTAGCCTAAAAGAAAGTAGTGTGTAACTATCCTCATGTGTTTGTAGAAACACCTCAAACGTGTAGATACAAATGCACAACAGAAAACACAACTAAAAGTCTGATTATCAGAAGGTCTACATTTCTAGGAATGTATTTAAAATAGTGAAAAATAAGAAAGCAGCAAACACAAAGCTATTGAAGTAACATGAGATACGTGCAGAAATGAAGCAGGTGTTGCTGGATACTTTCAGTTTTTCAGATGTGTGTGTCGCTGACTCAAACACCTCTGAAGGACTAAAAGAAATACCCAATTTATTTCTAAATCATAATATTTTAGTTCTTTCAGTTAAAAAAAAAAATCTGCTTCCTTGCCTCAGGACACTAAGCTCAAATTCACACAAGTATCTAAAATTTTAAAACCTTACCTGAAATAATCTAGTGAAGATATCAAATTCAAAAATTGAAATGTAGTCGTTGCAGGTCAAGTCAATAGTAGATTTAAGAGCCATTGCTTCCAAACCAGAGCTAATCTGATGAACTTCATGAAGGCACTGCCTGAACACTTTCCATGGCACTATAGTTCTGTTAAACAGTAGAAAGAATAGATTCAATGAAATATTTAGGATTTGATACCTCATTTAGACATCAAAACTGAACTTTTAAAGGAGTGAAGCATAACATTAATTTTGTTTCTCTACAGAGGGAAAAAACCCCTACAAATTAAGTTTTCTGAAAGCAGCTTAAGCAAATACAAGAATGCTTACCTTCCTTTAAACACAGCTGAATTGTCATTTATTTCACAATAATAGATATTCAAGCTTCCTTAGGAGTACAACAAAAAGAACACTGCAGAAACCAAAATACCCTACCAAGCAGGTGCTGCAAACCATCTCACATCCTTTCACAGATCACGTAAAGGACCAGCTCTATGCTTGTTAAAGAATTGTTTCTTCACAGCCTCCCCTCCCAGAATGATAAGCACCATTTTAATATCTACAATTATGTGATTTTTGCTACAGCTGAAGTTCATGAACAGTGGTAAAGTAACATGACAGAAATCAACCAGATACCACCCAGAGTGGTCCAAGCCCTGTCATAAAGCCAGTACAGTTACATTAACTCTCATAGACAGGGAACTAGAATTATCTTTTCTAGCACACAAACCATGTTCTGTCAGGCTCAGTTTCTGTTTGCACAGTTGAAGATAATGCAAGTTAGTTATTTTACCAGCCAAGTACTTGTATTGGAAACTGGGATGAGGTTGATCACTTGAATGTGCTCCATCTTATCATTCTCAGTAACACCAATTCTTCTTGTGTCATTAGGGTTAAATCCAAATTTTGCCCAGCCATAACACTTCATAAAAACATTCTGCTGCACATTGAGATCAGATTATAGGATACTTTAAAAACATTTTAATTAACCAAAATATAACTAATGCATAATTATTCAGGACAAGATCTCACACATTCATAGTGATATTTTGTTAATAACTGCTAAATCAACAAAAGACACAGGGCTCACAAACTCAGTAGTATTTTCTGTAAATTTTATAATTTTATTAGTTCAAACTGCCTTAGTTTTTCTAACTATTCTCTCATGAACAAATGTAAATTACTTAGTATTTGGGGGGAACCAACTGTTTTAAGTTGGTCCTGTGTCACAAATACTATGCAGTTATCTTAAATTAAAGTAAGCAGTACACTAAAAATACACACCTGTATTTCTACTGCATAAGATATTCACTACATTTCTAAGTGCAAAGAAATCCACTTGTTACATTCAGGCTTGTATTGAGAAAGTCATAAATGACAAAATGGGAAGTTTAATAGATCTCAGCAGATACTTTCATCTGTATATGAAAAACAGGAAACCACAAAGAGCTGAAGAGAGATACCACATCAGATGGCATTTATGAAAGAATGCACATCAAATTTTCATTAGGGTAAAGAGAGAATAAAACATTGCATCAAATTCAGACAAAAAAACTAGAAAACTCAGTGCTTTTGTGGTGTTGAAGCTGTTTTAGTTCAAGTGCCTACTGCTTATTTAGCTCCTGTAACCACGGCTCCAAAATGTTTTCTGATTCTCTTTATAAACCATTCTAAATGGTTACAGCACTGTGATCATGCTGAAATGGGGTTAGAAAAGTTTCAGGGTTGACTGTGGGTTTTATGAGCTTTTTGTTTGGTTGTTATTTGTTGGTTTTTTGGTTGGGGTTTTTTGTTTTGGTTTGGTTTTTTTTAGGGGGTATTTTTATTGCTTTGAGTTTTTAAAAGGTTAAGACAATAACCCTAAAACAAAAAAACAGTAGAGCATTTATCAGATATGATCACAGCCATACTACACCTTAACAACTGGTTTTTCATGCCTTGCACAAGACAGTTTCTTAAATGCAATTAATTAGACACAATTATTAAGCAGGATCTTTGGCTATCTATTCACTAACACCCTGCAACCCCAAAACTCCACCAGCAACAGAGAAAACAAAAGTCTTCAGTAGAATATGTTTTTAGAGCACTGTTGGCCAGTACTTTGGCTAAGACAGAAACCAGATGCTGGAAATTGAGTGATTAGCTAATGAAATAACATCTGAAGTTATTTTTTGGGATTTCTCCAAGGACAAGTGTTTGGAATAGTGGTGGCCCAAATTTAAAATACACTAAATTCAGCAGGTTTTTTTTCTCTGTAGCTTTGGTCTTTTATCTTGTGCTTTCTTTAAATAAAGGTGAATTGGTTGTTGAAACATATTACCTCCTATTTCTCAGCAGCTACTTTATAGTTGTTATCATTCCTAAATACTTTCAAAAAGGAACAGCCAGGGATCATCTCTTCCCCAGTGTCTCTCTCCAGTTTAGCCACACACACGCTGAGCTCTTTTGAGACCTTGCAGACAGCACACACCCACTCAGTGCAGGTGTTACTGAGTCTTCACAAGGTGAAGATTTGCAGTGTCCTCTCCTCCTGCTCCTACACCACCGAAACCCCGTGACCTTTCAGGCACCCTGAGAAATGCATCCTCTGCCAGAGATCTGGGAGGGGTCACACAGCATGAAAGAAGCTTTCAGAGATGGCTGACGAGTTTCTGTTTGAATTAACATCTCACTGCTCTTGCTTTTGTGTGTTTTAGGGGATACACAGCCTTTGAAGGCACCAGTTCATGACTCAAGTCTAAAGAGTTCTTTTAGTTTGGATTTTGGTTGGTGGCAGAGGCAGTGGAAGGGAAAAGAGAACAGGACTAAGGTTGAGATTGGGACTGTCCTAGTTAATAAGCACGTTTAGCCTGTTACTAAAATATATACATAGGTTTACATATATAAAACACCTGCCCTTACAGAAAGAAATAAAATCCTGTTTGCAATGAAATCACTGTCTGCCACATTCAGCTCCTGAACCACAGAAGGCATCTCCTATAAATACTTTCAGGGATCTTTGTAATATTTGTTGCATCATGTCCTAATGATACCTTGCACTAGAGGCTGGCAGATATTCTGCACATGTCTCATGCTATTTAAGGCTCAACCTGTGGACACTTGTCTAAGAGATGAGTCAGTCAGCTCTGCCTCAGCTCCTCACAAAGATGTCCTGGGAACATTAGCTGTCTACAGAACCAGGCTGAGGAAGAGCAGGTCTCAGTATTTCAGGTATTTAATGGTAGTTACATAAGCTATTGCTTGCAGAGGAAGTGCCCATGACTGAGCCCAGCTGAGACACTCTTCTGGGGAGCCTCTCACAAGAGAGGATGGTACCAAACAGTGACTGTACTTCCCTCAGAGGTGTGATGCCTAAAGTTTACAGCACTACTGCATATGGGCACATTACAAACAGGTATACCCAGAGCTTTTTGGAGAGTAACAATTTCTCTTTTTATAATACAATTTGGAGGGAAGGGAACCTCACTAATTTACATGTACATACCATTACTGTGCTACATGTTAATTTATTGCAACCCTCTATCAGTTCAAAAATCTTCAGAGAGATAATATTAGAAGGAAACAAAAATATGAAGAATGCCACAGTGTACATGATGTACAGCAGTTAAAGAATAGAAGGACCTTTTACAAGGAAATCCTAATCTCTACCTGCCAATCTTTTAGGTTGTCCTTGTACCGCCTTTCCTCGTCATTAGTGTAGAAGCAAGCCCATGCCAATTTAAGGAAAGAAAACAAAACAAATGATTCTGAAAAGTATTTCCTTAAGAAGCTTTCTGGGCATCTCTCAAACCAACAAAACTATCTGGATCTTGGTATTTACCCAGGGCTCATTTTCTTGAAGAGTCCTGTCAAAAACTGTAAAATAAGCCATTTTCTCCACAGGCCTCTCTAAATGACAGCACTTCTCTCCTTTTGTTGTGCAACCTAGTAAGTGTATATGAAAAATGATGAATTCCAAAGTGCTCGAACTGAAACATAAGGTTTTAAAAATACTGTTGCATTGGATGGTATCTATTTACTATTGTTGGCACACATCAAAGCCAAGTATGACTCTATAAATCTCAAATAGTGTTTTAAACACAACCCACACAACTTCCATATGCTTAAAGGAAAAGGATTAGTGTCTAGCATGTGATTTTCAAGCAATTTAACAGAGGAATTTAGGTCCTCTCTTCCGTCCTGCCCTGATCGCGGGTACATGGGATTTTCTAAACTCCTCAAATGTTGTTACATTATTCAAAAGCAAAAGACATTAAAATAAACCTGGAGATGAAACATGTATTTCCTGAGCACGAAGGGTAAAATACTTGTGTAAAACTGCAGAGATGCAGCTCTCTTGGAATGTCAAGTGACACTGCCTCCATTTGAATCACAGAAGACCACAAGAATGTCTAGGGAGGTAAACATGTACCTATATAACTTACACTTACAGGGAACATTTTTGTCTGCAAGAAACTCTCTCAAATGTTGCCAAAAAACACACCACAAAAAGGCCTTTACTGTTTCCAGAGCAATCTCAAAAATATTCAAGCTAATACTGACCTAGATAGAAACAACATTCTTTGTAAATCTGCAGTGAACAATGTGGATTTTGACTTATCACCACTGAAAAGAGCATTTTCTTAAGACTACTGTTTCAGTTTTAAGTGAGAGGCCACGTTTCCACTGCTTCTGAACTGCAAAGCAAATAATTGACACACAGAAGGCTTGAGAAATTCAGTCCTAAGGGAAAAAAGGAATTCTGCCATATCATGTCAGTACAATTGCTAAATAGTGACATCATTTTGAACAAATACAGATAAATCTAATGAGGACAGAGAAGGGAAAAGAGAGAAAATCAACCTTATGAAATGGAGAAAATATACCACCAATAAAAGCTACTTCCCAAGCTGTGTAACTGGACATTGCTGGAGAGACAGCAAGTTCCTTAAGAGATACAGGAACTCTGTATTTCCCCAAGTGGCCCCAAAGGGATACACTTCCCTATATTTTCAACTCTGATCTCTAACCACAAACCCAAAGCACACTCATGCTTTTGCATACCCTTTTGTACTTAAAACATTGCCTCCCTTGCCTATCCATGGAGAATGTGTCCCACTCTCTCTCAGTCTTGTGTGCCAACTATCAGAACTTTCTTCTATCTTTTGTACATGCAATTTTACTTTATTCTTGGTTAGCCAGAACAGCTGTGAAGACTCATTTTTTTCTATTTTCTAATCCTGTCTTGCAACTTTCTATGGATTTCCTCTTCTCTATAACATTATCTGTCGTCCTTTTCAAACTTTTTCATCTTGCATTTGAAGGAAAGAAGTCTAGAGAGATTCCTGTCTCACTAGCACCCAGAGAACAGCACCTTCTGTCTCTAGTTCAAGTTTAAACAAGTTTATCAATAAGCCTGTGCTACTGATCAGCTGAGGAAGGAACCACACTCCAAAAGCCCCGTTCCTGTTCGTCTCCTCCTCTTTAAAAGTCCCTGTTGCTAAAACACCTGTCCTGACATTGATGAAGGCAATGGCATTTGGATCACTGCCTCTTCTGCTTTCATCTCTGTCTTTGGCTTCCCTTTACACTTCAGTTCATACTCAGATTTGAGGCTCTTTGGGCCAGGACCAACTCTTCAGTCCATATTTTTACTCTGTTCAGGCAGTAATAGGGCTCTTGGGCACTGTCAGCAGCAAGAACAGAAAATCAAGTAATAAATCAAGGGGATTAACAAGGTGTTAAAACTTAGTTTATCTGAGGTCTCTTGAACTTGGAAACATTTAACTGTCAGATAAGTTGTGCATTGTGGTCTGCCTGTTTTACTGCTTCTTCTGTGAACCCAAACCACTGAGGCTATGTCTGTTCTACCCTGAGCCAAAAAGCACTGACCACAGCAGAACCACAGCTACTCAAAGTTTAGAATATCAATTTGAAATGCACTATTTAACTGCTACAGAGAAATCAATAGCCACATTTTTTCATAAATTCCAATAAAAAAATAAATACATTTCAGGCCTCATCTGGAAAAAAGTACAGCAGCATTAAAATAGTAATGTCTTTGATCTGAACAGTGAAAGAATTTCTATTTCCTCAGCAAGAAAAAGGCGGAGGGAATTCAATTTACCTGAAAACAGTAACACAAATGCTTGAAAAATTTTAAAGTTCCACAATAAAGAATAAAAAGCTTGAAAGTTCAATAAATGGCAGAACTATGGAAAAAATTAAAACCTGAGAATATTAACAATTTGCTTCTATCTCATTCTACAACATGGAGACAGCCACAAATCACAAATTTGTGTAGCAAATTTCAATAGCTACCAAGCCCTGCATGACTTCTGTAGTTTTCAAATTCAGAAGCTGAAAAATCTTCTAGGGTATCCTACTCTCCTTCTCAGTCCAGGATTGCTCCCTGTGGCATTTTGCACATTCTACTCAGAAAAACCCCCTAAAACATTAAAAGATGTAAGGTGCTACCAAAAAGAGCAAGAAATCAAGGGAAATTCTCATCAAGCACTACACAGTAATAAAATGTTGGTAATGAAGATGCTATCAGATGGTGTTTCATATGCATATTTACAACCCACTGGTGGGGTTTTACTAAAGTATCTGTAAACAAATGTAACTGATGATTATATGCCTGACAACTTCACAGTTCCACTGAATGTTACTGTTTAGCTGTACATGTAACTAGAACTTGCCTCAGCACAACTATAATGGTGAACCAGGGGTGAAGATTCACTCCACCAAGACCACTTGCTCCAATTATTGTACTCCAGCAATCACTACAAATTCAGAAAAATCACATCTTTCTCAACTTCGCCACTTTCCTGCTTCTGACATTATCAAGTTCTTTCTTGGTATAGGTAAAGCTTGTGTCAATTTATTTCTTAGTTCTTTTTCAGTCAGCTCCTTTATATTCTTCAAGAGACTCTGTTATTTCCACATAGCCTGTGAAAATACCAGAGACAACTTATTCCAGGCATTCAGCCTTTGGAACGTTCTCACTCATTCCTGATTTTTGTTTTCAGAAAGCAAAACCAAACAGTCTTTTCCCCATCTCCCTGATACCTTTTCTCTGTCAGCTTCCTTGACCAAAATAATCCTGGGCCTTCTACTGAACTCTGCTGACCCCCTCACCTATCCCCTCACTTGGATTTACTTTGTCCTTGCAGAGAAATCAATACCTCCACTTTTTCCTTCTTCCTGCGGCTATTAGCACCCCTCTTCTTCCACCCAGACAATCAAAACCTCATTCTCTCTCACCTTCATTTACCAGTCCTCCCTATACACTCCTAAACCCCATATTAGTGTCTCCAGATCCTTTCCAAACTTCCTATAACTTCCAAGGTTTCCCATTCCCCTCTGAAATGTGCAACACTGGAAAAACCTCACAATTGTAGATGCTCTGCGTGTGCTCCTTTTACACTTTCTGCCTGTATGAGGGCTCATGATTTCCACTATTGATAGATCTACTGCTCTCATGTAGCCTTCTCTCCCAGGTAAGCTTCTCCAGCTACTGGGTTTTTTAGGGGTGTACCAGAAATGTGAAAGCTGAGAAGGAATTCAAAGGCCAAGAATATGTGGTTATCTCAGCACTTTGCTGAGTTCTACACAGTACTTTCAACAGAAAGCTACATGTATGATCCAAGGCTAGAAAGAGCCTAAACATTTATATTGCTCTTAAGTTTGAAGCCATGTGAATTTACACCTGACTAGCTCTAAACACAAAAAGAAAGACTGCAGACTATGACAGTTATTAGTAACAAGACAAATAAACTTAGTTGCAGCTGCACAATTTCGCAGCAAGTGTTCAGACAAATGTAACTAACAAAATTAGAAGTTCCCTATTCACTGGAAAAGAGCAGTGAGAAAAAAAAATCATTCCCTTTTTTTCAAGTACCAACTGGACTCGCGAAAACTGTGTATTTTAGATTTCAGTCCTCAGCAAATTGTAATATGCTGCTTTCTGTAAAAGGAAGTGTAGGTCACATTTTCAAAAGCTGAAAGCTAGTCAACTAAAAACACAAATTACTTTTGGTGACCTTCTTTCTATTTAAAATATTTCAAATTAAAAAATAAACCCCATAATATTTCAGAAAGAAATGAGTGCAAAACGTTGATTATATTAAAGCATCCAATTATGTTTAGAAACAGAAAGGTTTTTATGATAATTTTATGTTGAAAAAAATCACAAGTTAATCTAATAATTCAAATTCTCTCCTTCCAATCAGATCAAACTGCAACAGAAATATTTTTCATCCTACAGTTTACCATCAGAAGCCAAGATCCAGCACAACTTACTTTTTATTTATGCTGCAATCTTGAGCAGTGTTAGTCAGTGACCCAAAGTAAGGGCTGCTGTTCAGAAACAAATGAGGGGTCCAGGCTTGCCCTGTAAAACAGAGATGCAGCCAGGGAACACAGAATCAAGTTCCTCCCTGTACTCCTCCACTGCACTGCCTAAGCAGAGCTGGGGTTTCAGGAAGTCCCAGGGGCCTACCTTTAGGTGGCCAGGTTAGAGACAGATTGTTGCAGAGTTGTTTGCAAAACCTTTATGCAGGCTTTGCTTTTAGGGAAGCGATACCAGCCTATTTGCAAACTAATTTGTCACAACAGGCCCATTGTAAAGGATGTGGCTTACAGGCATATCTGCCATATATTTCTAAAAGGATTAGAAAATAATTAATGTTTAAAAAGCTTCAGGCATTTTGTTTAACAGAGAGATTAAACATAATGCCAAATAAACTTTTTTCTCATCTGTTTGTTTGACATATATGCAGTTACATGTTTTATAGTTACTTAAGCACAATTAATTCAACCTGAGATAATGGTAAGGCTGCCAAGCACAGATCTACTGCTCCTTGCTTAGAAGACAGGCAACAAAACCAGCTTCACTTTATTGGAGGAGAGCTGGGAACACCAGTAACAGTGCTTATTTACTTAGTCTGAAAGTAAAACACCTGACCAGAAGTAACTCAAAAAAAATTTCAGGCTATACTACAAAACCAAAGATACATAAGTTTAACTGGATGTCACCAAACTCCCTTGATTCCCAGACATTTTTGATACATTCATATTTTAGGCAAAAAGCCAAACATCTAGTCACCCTCCCCAAAAAAACCAACCAAACAAAAAAACCCAAACAGAAAAAAACCCTACCAAAGTATACATGGGAGAGCAGAGAAGGTCAGAGGGTTTGTACCAAAGGTTCATATTAAAGTTGCATTCTACGCAGAAATTTGCATAAGCAGGAAAAAAAAGAAGCCTAGAAAAGTCATGGCAAGAGCTCTGGGGCCATGAAAGGTTTTAGAAAGAAGAGCTGCAGGAGATGAGTCAGAAGAGATAAGAGTAAAGAGCACACAAGAAAAGGACAAGGGTAGAGGTGAGCTGTTCAGGTGAAGTGATGCTGTTGAAAGACTCTCCTTAACCTTGCTCTGATAAAAACTTACTAATGTGTTACAGTGTCCCCCTGTCTGACACCTCAAATACCCATCTCTTGTGACATCTCCCAATGGAAACTGGCAGGACCAGACCATGGGAAGGGAACTTGAAGAAAATCTCTTGAATCTCACACAGACAGAAGAAGCCAGTCAAGAGCCCCAGAGAGGAATAGCACAGAAAACAGGGGAGCTGAGGAAACGGGTTCAGATGAAATGACAGCAAGAAACAGCAGCTTGCAGAGGAGGGGATCTGTAAATCCCAGTGACAGAAATGCAATTTGTGATCAAGACATCTGCTAAAGGTCGTTCAAGGACAGAGCCCAACAGGAAAAGAGAAGTACCACAAGGAAATTTAAATTCTGAGAGCTCCTAAGCAAAGGGGAAAAAGAGAGGAAGAAAAAATAGCAACACTGAACAAACATGATCATTAGTCATTTTATCAAAGATCCTGTTTTTCTTGTCTTGACTGACATGTTTTTTAAAAGCCTTGTCTGATAGAGAACCCTACGTGTCACTTAAGTTAATCCTTCAGAAAACTTTAGCTGAACTTCTGAAGTTATTTTGAAAACTATATTCACATTAAATGGGTAACACGGAACACGGTTAAACTCCTTTTCTCTAACAAAACACAGGACTGATATAGAAACTTCATCACACTCTAACATTACTTTCATGGGGAAGAAATTACCAGAAAACACTACCATGAACCCAGAAAGAGGAAAGCTGACAGTGAGTGTGTTTAGACTAACAAAAAAAACATGGAAGTGAAACTTGTAAATTCACACTGAACAGAACTGATTTGCAAAAGTGCCAACCTACTACGCTGGTATTCTAAATAAAAAATTACTTATTTAGAAGAGCTGTTTATGCTCAGAAGATGCAACAGATTGTTGCAGAAATTGTTCTGCCTACATTGTGCAAGATACCAGAGCTGATGACCATAATGACTGCTCTGTTATAATGAAAAATACACCAAACTATTGCCTCTGGCATTCCTCTTATGTCACTGTTACACTTATAAACTCTCCACATGAGAAAGTGAACAAGCTGCACATCCTCTATTAGCTTATATGTGTATTCATGTAAATGGATTTTTTTTCTCAGAAACAAAATATCCATGTAAAATGGATTTATTTCCCAGAAACAAACCAAAAATCCCACGTATGCCTATTTTTACATTTTCATTATTGCATTTCCTAGATGGATTAAATCACATATCTACACTTCACACACTTCATTCCACCAAATACTGTAATAGTTAGAAAGTTAAAGGTGAGATAAGGAAACATACTGTCCATGAAGCTACTATCCAGTTCCTAATTCAGACTTTAAGGTTTTTGTTTGTAGAATATATGTATTTTTTAATATGAAAGGACATGATTTGCCATATATTTTGTGAAAGCAATGTATTATTTTCACCCTATAATGGAACAAATAAACTTCTTGCAGTAAGACTGAACTTAGGTACCCTTGACAGAACTACTTTGAGCACTGAAAAATTACAGCATTGGAAAAAAAAAACCCTGCTAACAATGAACTCGGCAATTTCAGCCAATTTAAAGAATTAGATGAGAAATTATCCTCAAAACACCCACCAACCCTTATTTGGATTTCTGAAAAGTTCATTTTTTATGCTTATGATTAGAAAGAATTGAAGATTTTACAAAAGTTACTTACTTATCTCCAAAGAATTTTCTCCAGAAATCTGCAGCATCGGCTTTGGTGATGCGAAAGTTATCACCCTGGAACTGTCCATTTGGAAAAATAGCCTTGATTTCTGCTAACATGTGGCTGAAGATGAGAGACAGCTTTGTAAGGTTTCTCCTGCAAATATAATAGGGAAAAAAAATAGCATCAAATCCTTTGAATTTAATCAATCCTTGGTATTTCACATATCCCATGTATTTCTGTAATCATCACTGTGTGACAGAAGAAAAACACTGAAAACACAAAGAAATACAAATCAGTGGTTTGTGTTTCCATGGACTTCTGAGGACATATTTATCATAAATCTCCATGAATGTAAAACCACTTTTTGGCAACAGAACACATCTGAGTTCTCAACTGCATATTCAGATACATTTCTTGAGCATTACTCTTGTGTGTTCTTATTTTATTTACTCATTGCAGAAGCAGGAATTTATGCTAATTAGACAGCTCATACATTAAAAAAAATCCCCAACCAAGAAAGCAAACTGAAAAACTACTCCACACTCAAAAATCTAAAATTATAGTTTTATATTCTTTTTCATTCTAGGTTTCTAGAAATAGAAACATGGCATAGAACTAGATTTACTCCTTTCTCCTATGGTAGCTGGAAAGAATAAAAAGAATAAAACATTCTCTTACTGTACCTTCTTCTTATTCTCCTTTCAAATGCTCTCTAGTTAAAACTTGCTTTCACTAGCATATTAGACAAGAAACAAAAACCTAACTTGTAAACAAAAAAAAGAAGCTTCTCTGCTAACATCTCATTTCCATACATTTTCCAGGCTTGTATCAGTTAATCAAAAATTACTTAGCTTTTGGCACAGCAATCCCATCTAGTATAGCGCAAAGAACAAAGAATCCTTAAATGCAAATAATCCTTTTATATGGAAAAATCTGTGGGAAATGGTGAGGAGAGGAGAAAAGAAAGAAGCAGCAAACTTTGTAAGAGCTTATGCCTCCAGATTCCTTGATGCTCCTTACAGTAAAAAGGGCCATTTCCCAAGCTAATATACAAAACAGAGGAGAAGGAACAGTTTCTAAAGAAGGATTTGTATTCCTGTGAATTCTACTGGAGTGTTTTAATGTGATAGAAGTGTCCTACGTGTCAAGCCCATTCAGCCTTAACCTCCTCAGGTACTACTTAAAAATGATTCAAGCAATTTAATGAAAACCACACTAAAATGCTTAGTAATCACATGATTTATAGACTGTTTAAAGACAGTATTTAAAAAAAAATCAAACTTATTCATAAGTCCTTTGCCACATGGAAATATTAAGATAGACATTTATTTTAATTTAACATATTTCCTGGGGTCTTCCTAAAAAAGAACATGCAATTTGGCACTGAGGTGGCAATTATTTCAACTACATTTGTGAACTTTATAATAGAAATTTCTGTGGAAGCTGTGTTGCAGATTTACTATAGGTTTTACTACCAAGAAAATGATGATAAAGTTGTTGTGAAAACATATGTAATTTAAAACAAACAAAGCAACCCCCCATGAATACACTCTCCCTTCCCTCAAGATTAAGAATGGCTATAGGGCTAAGTCACTCAGAGTCCTCTAATTCCTTCAGTGAAATCAGATGTCTGTAATTATGATGCTCAATAGTTCCTTGCTATCCTCCTTCCCATTTCCTTTGTATTTTAATTACACACATGTGTTCTTTATTATTTTACTCCTCAGAACTCAAGCCTGATGCAGAGGAGCAAGCAACAGCTCTTTTCATGTGGCTTCCTCGGTCTGCCCTAGACCCAGGATTAGGCAGGAAGCTCTCTGTGCTTCTGGACCGATGGGAACACGACTCGGTCTGAGCAAAGCACTGCCCTGCCTGGCACCATCAGGGTCCCACATTAGTGAGCTGTGCTGCAGGGGCTCTTTTCAGGTACAGACACACCGAGGGAGCCTGCTGGAGCGCTGAGGCTTGAGCCCTGCAGTGAACTAAGGCATGAAGTCTCACAGAGGTTCCTCTGGGGCACTTCCTCGCCCGCAGGGCTGCGTGTGTCTGTCCCTGCAGAGGCACTGCCTGCTGGGCACAGCTGCACACGACATGGCCAGAGCCAGCAGCTGCTAGGATGTGGGCAGTAAATGCACAGTGGAGACACGCACCCAAATGCCTCTATCTAAATCACAAAGCCTCTTCCTTCCCTCTTAGAACAGCACCAGTCACTAAGTGCACCAGGACACACTTATTCCAATAGACAAAATAAAAAGGAAAAGAAAAAAGTACAATTATTTTTTGCTTGCATTTGCATAAACATAGAAAAATATTTTAACATCTCAGACAGCTTCTTTTTATCTGAAGGCAAAGGTGAAACTTGAAACCAACTAGAAGTTTGTTTGTGCTTGAACATTTATCATAGCATGTACAAACAACAAGAGATGGCAAACTCCTTGCAATTTATATGCAGGATATCTGTTTTTTTCTCTTTAACTTTGATTCTTACTCTATGAGATCATTATCTCAAGTCCTTCTCTGGTATCAAAAAGCCATGATAAATCATGTCTCAATTTTTCATTTACATATTTTTTTCTTTAGAACAGCAAAGCACATATTGCACCATTTTTGCTCAGACATGCTTACGTGACACCAGATCTCGGTTCCTTCTTGAGGCAGAGATACAAAGCTCACTGATTTCATAAATGGTTTTCAACAATTATGGTGCAGAGATGATGGCACTGGGGTGGGCCAATGGCTCTCTCTCTGTGGGCATTTCACTTGCCTGAAGATGTCTATCCATGTCAGCAATGTATTCTTCCTGTCTCGGGGAGGGCTTTCCCAGGATGCCTCAAGCAGCACATACTCCATTTTATCAGACCTAGCAGTCTGTGTGGCTGCATTTTTCAACTTAGGATGATTCCCTTCTTCCCCCCATACGAAGGATGGAGCAGTGTCAAATTTTTTTCCATCCTACTTTCCATTCGTAAGTTTAGGACAAAGTATTTAAGTCCTATTCATTTGAAAAAACAACAACTAAAACCATTAAGGTTTGGCAATTTGGTGAATAACTCTAATGGAAGCCAAACTGTTCAATCTGAGCACCTATTTTAGGTCTCAGGGCCACCATGAGACTGGAAAGAAACCAGTCTGCATCTCTTGCAGTAACAAAGGCTTTCTTCTCCTGGTCACAGCAAAGAGTGATGTAGTGACAAGAGGGCAATTGCACTGGCAGCCCAGTGGAGCAGAAGAGCTGAGCAGACAGACTTGCTCCAGGGACCCTTTGACTCACTGGATTCCAGCAGGGGAGATATCCTAGGGGATCACACTGGAGCTACAGCACAAAATAACACCATCCAAATGACACAGAAACAGTTGTTTTAATGCCTCAGCAGCCAGCCTTCAGGGGTTAATATTATAATATACTTTTGCTGCCAACCTGGGGCTGGTTAGAGGTGGAACTTCTTTCCTTAGGTGTGGAACAGAGCACAGACATCTTTATCTCTGCAGAGAAAGGATTTCATGCTGATGAGAAAAACCTTAGCTTTCCGAAATTAAAATCAAACAACACTGCTTTATACAAAAGTGAACCAAGATGATCATTCTCCAATATATAATATTCTACTGTGGTAAATGTAACAATATTTTAACATTAAATTATGTTTTATTAACTGCATTTTATGTAATACACAGTGTAGGGTCTTCTCCATATTATTTGCAACACACTCAACACTCCTAGCTGTTGTTTTTCCTATGATTCTAGCTTAGATTTTGCTACCTCCCTTTCACCAAGTCACACTAATGCCTTACAGGTCAAATGCCCTCTAGAACTTGATTTCTAAAGTACCATTTTGTCAGTCATAGTCTATGATTTGTTGCCAAACATCTTTGCACATGACAAATCTACTGAAGAACCAACCAGAATCTTGTACGTAAGATACAAAAATTAAAAACTGAATTTTTATTTCATATAAACTTGTGAAGATCTACTCAATCTGTAAGCATCTTCTGGTTAATCAGAAAGATGTGGTTTTTTGATTTCAAAATTAATCTGTCTCTTCTAGAGAGAGCAAAGCCTGAAGACAAGAATTTTGCGTTTCTTCACTTCTCAGCAAATTACTGCACTCCGACTCAATTTTCTCTTCAACTGTCAGGAGTGGGGACAGGCTGGAGAATACTGCAAAGATTTAATAACTGAAGGACTTTTCAAATACCAGTCATATGCAATGTGAAAACAGGGTTTGATAATGGAGACACTATGACATCCCAGCCAAACCAAAACAGCAGCAGCAGCTGAGTAGTAAGAGGTCTGAAGCACTCCTACCCTGGATCTCCTGGAAAAACGAAGTGCAGCATGATCAGCATGCAATAAAACAGAGAGGTTTTGGCTGTGTCAACTTTGTAATCACTGTATAACGTTAATTTTACTTGCTGGAAGGCAGTATGGTCCAGCAAACAGGAGTGGACAGGGAATTAGGCAGGGTCAGTTCCTTTCTGCCGCTGGCTGGAATTATGAGGTGGAAGGAACACCTGAGTCCTGCATTTACTGCCTGTGTACATGGATGAGCAGAGCAAAATGCTCAGAGAGCTCCAAACTTGGAGAGCTCAGAACAAAAACGCATGGCAGATCCAGCCTGTGCATAAATACACAAAGCAAAGCATCCATCTGTGCCCTGACCCTCCATAATGACTGTCTCAGACAATAACCAAGACAAAGGCATTTTAACAAGATGTACTTCTTACTCCTGCAACAACTTAAAAAACCTTAAACCTACCTACAAACTACATGTATATATATANATCTCTGCAGTTATTTCTATCATTCCAAGAATTAGGTTATTGCTGGATTTCCTTCTTCATTATATCTAGTAAGTGTTTAATCTTTCTGCATCCACATTGATACACTTTGTTAAACAATCACCTGCTGTAATAAGCAATACACCAACTTTCCAAGCTCATATTATATAACTTAATCACCTGGCATGGAAAAAGTCTTTAGAGTTGGCAGCTATGAATATTTTCCAGATATATCTTTCACAAAAGTACACCAAACTACTCCTAAATAACAGATAATTCCTCCATAATCATTATATAGAATAATCATACAAAGACAGCTCTCTTAGCTGGCAAAACTGCAAATCATAACTGCATAGGAACTAAGATGAAAGAAAGTTTGAAGTATGGATTTCATAAGGTGAACTGTTTATTTTGACTTCTAAAAATCTATCCCCCCCCAAATACTAAAGCCTCAAAATCCAAAGCATATGTACAGAGCTCATTTCATGTAATTAGTTCTATTCAAAACAGATTTCTGATCCATATGCTTGATTGTGGTAAAACTCAAGGATTCTACAAAATACATGTTACTAATGCAAAGGAACAGAATAGAGTCTTGTGATTCAGGTACAAAAAAGGGAAATGAAGACCCATGTTCTGAGCTCTGTCACTCCCATCTCCCGCAGGTCAGAATTTACATTTTGTGACTCAGATTTCCATTGTGTGAAAAAAGCTCTTTACAAATTATTTCCCATTTTTATTTTGCCACCATGAGGATACTCACAGCTGTTCATAAAACCCCTAGACAGATAATACTTCTGCCATCAGCTACTGATAAGTGACTCCAATAGGAATGTACTAAGTCCAGGACACAATACAGAAGAGAAAAAAATCTGAAGAAATATGTGAATTTTTGAAGATCTTACGAAGGAACAAGACTAAAAATTATGCATCCTGATAGTGGTTCGCTCTTGATAATCCAGTATAACCCTGACACATTCATGCCCCTGCTTCTTACAGAATTTCTCTTCTCAGAGACAGAAAACATATGAAAAAGGATTAGCAAAAAATCCCACAACAAAAAATTCTCTGCCCCAATCAATAACACTCCCACAAAAACAAAACATAACAAAAATACCCAAACAAAAAAGACAAAAAACCACCTCCCCCCAGTATTTCTCTTTTTTAGAATTCTACAGGTGTAGAATGCAGTCAGATAATCTTAACAATGGAGTATTCCTTAACACTTCAGAGGAAGGAAAGGAAACCAAAGGTTCCTATCAGTATGCTTGCAGAGAAAAAAAATACCTACCATCATATTTGGCAATCAAATCAACTCTGCTTCTGTGCAGTGATTATTTTTAAAAGCTATATAAGGACAGGGTATTGTTCAGGGACCAAAGTATATGAATCTATTCTTGGGATGAAATGTCCCTGGGACTAAGAATAATCATCAGCTCTGTTTCCTACTTGTGCCACTGACTCATGGGAGGAACACACACAACTAAACTTTGCTGTGTTTTGCTGTCTTCATCTGTAAGCTGCCCCACAAACAAAACCTAAAAACCTGCCTTGAACACAGCAAGATTCAGCCAATAACTACATTTATCATATATTACGTATAAACAAATATAAAATTGTAAGAAACTAACTGGAGACAAGTATTACTTTCCTTTGAATCCTGGAGGAGCTGGGTTTATTATGGGTAGGAAAGCAGCATCTGTCATTGAATGCCTCTTCATCAGCCTCTCTGTGACAGATACAAGGAATACAGTACAAGTCTATGCTATTCACAATGGATACCAAAAGGAAGAAATGACAGACTTTAGGTAAGGATTGGGCAAGAATGTTTGAGAAAACAAAAAGCTGATTGCAAGGTCAGCTTGAATTTTCCTCCATCTTGTCCTTTGCTTAGAAATCATTTTACATTGATACACCAACTTTCACCAGCAGCCTGGTTCCTTTTGTTCTCATATTTTAAAAAAATATATTAAAATGGGAGAAGGCAATGCTTGAAGAATTCAAAATTTCATTTCATCTTGTGAAACTGCTTATCAGCTGCCATTGCTTTTATAGCAGGTATTTACTGCCTAATTTATACAAAACCCAAGAATTACCTTAAAATACAACAGCTTAGTAAACAAAGTGGAATACAAACAGAGGAAGGAAGAAGGCCAGGGATTTTGCCAATCTGACAATCTACAAACTGATGAGTCTGCTCACTGCTCTTTCATTTGTGAACTGTCAAGCCACTGTGCCACCAGCATCTCTCAAGCAAAGTTCTATATAAGGAATATATTTGCTGTTTGCTAAACAAACGCTTCATAGAGCAGCAACCATGAACAGCTCTTGTCAGCTGGGCTTTACGCTTTACAGTCCAAGTTTTGAAAATTTCATTACCTCCAGTTCTGTCCAAGGGGCATTTTTCCACACAGATAAATGTCTCAAGGTACTCCTAAACAATTTTAATTTCTTTCCTCCCTAGTCCTCTGGTATACAAAGTAAAAAATACAACCATGAAATGAAAACCTAAGGAGTGCTGGCAGGAGTAAGAAGTAAAAAAGGAAACAGTCTGCATAAAGCAAATTGTGAGTTGTCAACAATAAAGAGGTGTGTTGACAAGCTAAAGATTTAATAATTTTGTCAATATTTATCTTTACTTATGCAGAAGGATAGAGGGTACACAAAAAGAACTTCTGAAGAATGCTACTCCGAAAGAAATTTGCACAAAACTGATCTGAATATTTACAAGTACAAATACTGTGAAGGATAGTCAATGCTTTAACACTAAGTAGTAACATAAACTAAGAGCTAACAGACTTATTGATTTTACTACCAAGACTTTCAATGGACCTACTAGATCATCCTTACAAAATACATGATTTAACATCCTTAATCTAACACATATAGAGATTTAAAAACAGAGCTTGACACAATGGTTCCACTCATCAGTAACAATGTGTTGTTCAAGAACTGTTTGCTTCCTCCAACCTCCTCCCATAGACATCTTTGTCTAAATGGTCCAATATTATTTAACTGAACGCTGACTTAGGTCTAAAGCTTAATATCTGTATGTATAAATGAAACTGAAGTTGTCATAAAATTCCCCAGGAACAGCAGTAAACTCAGTCTAAGTCTTTGAAAAGCTAAATTAAGTCTTTGAAAAGCTGAATTCATTCACTGAACACACAAATACAGTCAACTTGTTAAAAACATGAATTAATCAATATGAAACATGGAAGACTGAATTAGCACCCTTTCACCATCTTCCAAAGCTGCCTTCAAGTGGAAAGAATATTCAAAACAGTACTCAGCCAAAATAAGCAGTCCTAAGACAGAGGTGTGGTTGGTATAACTTCTTAGTACCTGATTAGGCCAGTAAACACCTTGAACTGCACTGCAAAGTGAGGTCACTACTACGATTCATATCATCCCTATACTGGAAACATAACTGATATTACCAAAAGGTGCTTATATTTCCCCATAAAACCATCTTCCTTGTAATTCTTGAAAGGATCACTTGGGTTGAAGGCTATTGAAGACAGAGAACATCTGTGCCGGACCAGCTGTGTGCAAAATGGGACCCCCTCTCCATGGACCAATTCAAGTGACTCCAGAAGGGGTAAGAGGCTGAATTTGGCACAAATCCTGGCACAGCCAACGCAGCAGCCAAAGGATGGCACAAGGACCTACTGATGTGGCTGAACACTCATTCCCCTGACAGCAACTGAGCACAAGCCAAGGAGAGGAGCTTGGTTCTGTGTCACGCTGCATCTCGTTTGCTGTCATGCAAAAATGTGGGAAACTCCGTGGTTCTGAGGTGCTAACACCAACAAAGCACGTGTGCCATGCAGCACCCCGAGCAGTCCTCTTCCTGTGCAGGTCTGCCTCCCATCTGAGCAGCAAACAAGTGATTATGCTTCTCTTCACTGCTTTGCAGTGTGCAAATTTCCTACACAGGAACAGTCCAGAACAGTACTCAGGCTGCTTCTAACAGGGCTTTTTATTCAGACTATTATCTCACCTTAAAAAATGCTGTTATCATGTTTTTTCAAGTAAAATAAACTAAAAAGAGATTAATGAGCATTCTTAGCAACAGGCAAATCATACTTTAAATTCAAAACCTACCAGATCTGCAACAGATTTGTCTTGTTTTGAAGACAAATCTTTTTGATAGGTAGAGAGTGAATCCAAAATCTTTCAGGCCTTCTGCTCGCCACACTAAATGACTGTGGAAAATCTGCAACACAATCTAGCTATTTCTGAAAGCAGGACTGGTAAATAATGCTTTCTGACACTAAGGACTTCTCGCAAACTAAAAACCCTATGTGTCTTTTTCCATTTATGTAATTCTCAAGTACCTGAATCCATTTTTGATTTTTAATAGGAAATGGCCTTTGGATCACATGTGCCTCCCAGCACTCTTGGTGAGACTGACACAAGTTTGGCTAAATGATGAAAATGAGGGAAATCTTATCCAAGAGGGCCCAAAAAAAAATTCAAAATTCTCAGCTCTGAATTCTGAGCTCATGGTAGTTGACTGAACATATGAAACACTTGTACACTAAACCTAAGTTTGAGTTAGCCTGCAGCTGTGAGGCACAGCTCTAATTCTTACAGAGGGGGTTTTTAACACTAAAGAGGACAGAATAAAGAATTGTTCTCTATTTCTCTCAGTGAAGTTCATAATGAACTCAGAAAGAAAGACCAGCTGGTTGATTCAAGAGCAAAGACAACAAGCTAGAGAAGGGAGATGGAAAGAAATGCATGGCGACATACTCAGAGAAACTTTATTTACAAGGTGTGGTAATACAGAGCAGCACAGGAAAGCCCATGAGAAAAAGACAACACTTTTAGAAAAAAGCTTGAACAACATGAAAAAACTGAACTATAAAGAGATGTATTAAACACCAGGAACAAATGATATATTTTGCAGTTGCTGTCTAAGTGAACATGTCCCCTATGCATTCAGGCCTAGCCAGGCAACAAAGCCATGGAATAAAAAAATCTCATACTATATTTGGAGACAATCAAAATCTACAAATCTAAAGGGGATCAACCATGGCCACACACAGAATCTTATTCTTGGCAGCAATTCTTTTGAGACCTTACCTTTTCAGTTATGATTTGGCTTTTGTTTGTATGAGTCATAAGAAGTACAGTAGTATTTTTACTGGTCAGATCTTCTAATGCAGACTTGCGATCTAAAAAGAAGTTTTAAAACAACATCCACTTTCTTCCATTAGGAGTGTATGGAAGTATCAAAACTGCTGTATTTTTACAAGTGCTGTAACATGCACCTGCTGTGTGACACATGACTTCCACTGAGTGTAAGTCAACAACCTGTCCCAGCATTCCCAAGAGCCTGGCCAAAAAGGAATTTTCCTGACTGAGCTGCTTCTGCAACGTGTTTGAGAGAAAATAGTAAGTTGCACATTTTGTCCTAGAATTCAACTTTATAAGAAGTCCTTGGATTTTACTTTTTGAGCCTCTTGTGCATCATCACTTCTACTTATTTGTTCTGTGGCAGTGATGGGAGCCTCTCATCAAAAGCAGAAATGTTTCACAAAAACTAACCCTCTTCATCCCACGTAGCTTTCTGTCAAAAGTACCATCATTAAATGAGTAGAGAAGCTCTCCAACTCAACACTTTAACAAATACATTTTTTCACAGACCTTCAAATATATAAGAATTTTGACCCTAAGCCCTGAAATCAGATTTCATGTAGGCAGACGCTCTCATTACAGCATTCTAAGTGTTGCCACTAAAGCATTCTAAGAGTATTTTAGACCACATGAAAACATGTTATTTATTCAAAATGGAAATCCAAGTGAGAGCTACATAACCCATCAAAATATAATAATCAGCCTTCGAAACACGTCTCAAGGTATTGAATTCCTATCAAACGTGTAATAAAATTTTCCATTTCCTCAGATGCACTCTAATCAAATCCACCAGAAATCACTCACTGAAAATGATTTAAACATTACTCAGAGCTGAGATGCAGTTTGTTTGCAATATTCAGGTAACAGAAATCTGTGTCCCATAGCTAAGCAGTGTCACACAAATGAGTATGGCATAAAAATAGACAAAATAAGATCTATGAAGTACTGAAACTGTATGTGGGTCTCAGAATAATCACTGGGGTTTTATTTACTGAAAGACTGTAAAGAGACTTTCACTGAGAGAAGAAAACTCTACCATCTCTGGCCAAAACAGTAAACAACCTGCCCTGTTCCCTTTCACATACACCCTGAGGCACTGAGCCCTGTCCTTCTGCATATGAGGAGCACATCTAAACCATTTAAATCCAGATGCACTGCTGCCACACTGAGTTAGGAACTTTATCTGTACAGAACAGCAGAGAGAAAAATCAAATCCTTGGTTCCAAAATGCCACTTGAAATGATGCCATACGTCCTTATGGCCCTGGAGGAACAGGTCAGTGCATATCCAACAGGACAGTCAGGAATAACCTGATCAGTGGAATGAAGCACACACCTTGGTCAAAATCTAACAGATTTTATAACAAGATGTGTGATTTCACACTAACCAGAAAACAGCAGAACTGGCTGAAATATTTTCATCAGTAATTTGGACAGCAAAAGCAGGCACTAAAACCCACAAGGATATAGCTAGAAAGACAGGTGTGTGTTTCATGTAAACAGAGGCAGAATCTTTGCCTTCGGGAAGTACCAAGTCAAATCTCCAAACAGAAGCTGTCCATACAAATCAAAATAAAGCATTTTGCTTCTTCACTCCATATCTCCCATGAAAAGCAAAGGAAGAGAACAGAATGAAAAAGACTGAGAAAAAAATTACTTTCCTTTTTTTGTCTAAAGTAGAGTAACCAATGAAGAAATTTATATCCTCATCTGTTTATTTTTTTTTTTACATGAAGCTATTCCAAGGCTAGAAAGGCTGACAGATAACTGCAAATAGCTGCAGAGAGATTGCACAACAAAAACAGCAGATGAAGTTCAATATACATGAAGGCATAAGGTATTTGAACAAAAAATCTTGACCTGATGTAGAAAACAGCAGGCTCTGAGTTGTCCATTGTCACTTAGAAGCAAAATGTTCAATTATGATAGGTAATTCCATGACAATACCTGCTCAGTGCTCATCAGCAATAAAAACCCAGATCAAATATTATGAATTACTAGCAAAAGAAGAGAGGAAAACCCAGAAAACATAGTTATGCCACCATGTAGTAACAGTCACCTGTTACGAAACCAGATATACAAGAAACAGAGATGTAAGAGATACCCTGAAAGACAAGTGAGGTTACCAAAGGTAAGAAATGGCTACACATTGAGGAGGAATTAAGTATGGTGGGGCTCTTCATGTTGGATGAGTAAACACAGAGGACCTCTGATAGAGATCTACAAATTGCAAGCGACATGAGGAAGATGGATGAGGACTGACAGTAACTAGGAACACACAGTGACAGTGACAGGAAGCAAGCTTAAAAAATCCCTGATCCACAGAAGTTGTTGCCTAAGGATACTGAGGAGGCAAGTTTAAATAGGTTTGAGGGGAAGCTGGGAAAACACCGGGAAGAGCTGCTTCACTGAAAGTTACCAAAGTAACAAAGCACAACGGGTTCAGGAAATCCCTTAGCTAAAAATGGCCAAAGGCTGGGGGAGTACTAGGGAAATGTACCAAATTATACACGTCTGCCCCATTTATTCTTCCTTAGGTATCTCCTTATGTTCACCACTGAAAACCAAAATCTCTAATGATTCAGCTCAGGTTCTATCTCAAAAACAAGACACTGTACTTAAGACATAAAAGCACATGGTTCATAGGTTACCCCAAAGTTCTTAAGTTCACTTATTTCACTCATACAATTTGACTGCACAGAACTTCTAATATCTAATCACTCATAAATTAATTTTGCATGCCTTGGTTAATGGGAGCATACTACTGTTGACAATCATCCTTTTTCACCCCCATAACTGAGGTTAAAAAGCTGAAGTTGCCCAAATCACAGCCTGTATCACACTGTGGGTATGTGTTTCACCAGGAGAGTGGCCTGGCAATGTCGGGCAGCAGGAAAGGGCAGCTGGAGGAGCAGCACTGCACGAGGCAAAGACTGAGAGGAGTATCAGGGCAGGTCAGGAGCAGAGCCCTGTTCTGTGCTTTAAAATGATAGCTGCAACAAGAGCCTAGAAGGGCACTCGCCAACACTGGAGATGTGAGTAGTGTTAAGAGGGCTGGTGGTGAAACTAAATCACAGATGTCTTCCAAGATAATCAGCTTCAGCAGTGAAAGCCAAGTAAGATAGCATTCCTAAAATTAGATGAAGAGGCTCATAGAGGGCAAATGTCTAAAGAGAAAAGGTTACTATACGACAGCTGCAGTGGAAACCTGCAAATTCTGAGCACAATGTGAAAATCTGTATGTTTTACTTACTGCTAAATTTTATCACATGCAGGTCACTGAAACAATACACATGAATAGAATCACAACTAGACACAAAATACACTAAAATTCCTTCTGGTAAAAATAGTTTTTAAGGCATGAAGGTTCCAGGAGTCACACCCTAAGAGTTTACTCCCCTGAGACAACACTTGTGCAGTTTTTCCTAGCAAGACAGTTCACTCTGCTACTTGCAAAAGTAAACACTTTATGAGATTATGGATTCCTGGAACAATCCATCAGTCTCCGAAAACAAATTGCTTTCCAACAGGAATGTAAATCTAAAGACAATACTGTTCTTCTCTCAAACACTGAAGCATTCCAGCTCTTGCTACCAAAGCAAGTAAGAACAGGAGACAGAAACTGAAGCAAACAAAGATCTCGGGATACTAAAGCATCCAGCTGCAAATTTCTAATCACTCTTTTTTTCATGAATCATCCTTAAACACACTGCACTAAATATCCTCACCACCTGAAAATACTTATATTAAGATTATATGAAATTATACTGTCTTTAGTTTTTGGACTCAACACTTCAATTTCTCTAATGATTTGAATGCTGTAGCTTAATTAAATATATAAATATACTCTTAAGAGCTATCAGGCTAAAATATTCACAGTCAGAAACATATTCCCACTTCTCTTTTTTCAGATCAGCCATCTTGGGATAGGAAAGGAGCATAAACTACCAAAGTATCCCACGTATTTCATCATCCTTCGATATTATGAATAATAAGAAACTGTTTCAATCTGAAGGGAAACAGAACTGGAAAAAAAAAACTGCATTCCTTCCATCTCTGGGAAGCTCAGAGCAGCAGCTACCACGGGAGGTAGCCTGCTGATGTTTGGCACAGTGTGAAACACCCTCGACAAAGAGCTTCACTCACTGTGGTGTATTTGGTGCTGGAAACCCTTTCACCCATATAAGCAGTTTTCATCCCACGTAAGAGACATCTGACGTGAAGTGGATGACAAATATTATTGCTGTAATAAGCCATCTATGAGTTACTATAAGAAATACTTGTGATCAATAGCTATTGTTGGCTCTTACAATCAAGCAAATCACAAAGCCTTGATTCTAGTGACTGAAAGAGGATCATTACCAAAAAAAACCCTATTATAGCTAACTACAAGAGAGAATACTGGAAAAGCTTGTGCAGCCAACTTGAAAAACATCTCAGTCTGTATCAGCAGAAAGACAGAGTTCTTGAAAGCTTTGGTGCCCCAAGTCCCCACACAGTCTGCCCTGTCCCTGGACAGCTTCCCAGAAAAAGCAACGTTCTGTACACCAGTTTCCACCAGAAGTCCCACAGTACTCCTTCACTCCTCCTATTCCCTAATGGCTAAAAGTAAATTTTTCATCTGGCTCCCAGAGAAGAGAAAGGAAAGACTGTGAGACACAGGGAAGAGGAAACAGAGAAGGCAAAGGCCGAATAGCTATCCTGGAGCTTCTTGCTTCCCACCCACCAAGCCACATTCCACAGCCCCTCAAGGGAGAGATTCCTCTTTAGTACAGAAGATAAAGCAGTACCTGACATGGAGCATTCTCTTACAGAATGTGCATCCATGGAAAACAGAGATGCAAAACATGAACTATCCAGTGTGTTGCATTTACATGCTCATACCAGTCTAAAGCCCACTGGTAAACATTTAGGAAGAGAAAAAAACTTACTCTATGTTAATATCCTGAACACAAGAATTCCCAAAGAGCTTGAGGATTAAAAGGCTTGGCTAGTATGTCATAGTGACTCATTGCTTAAATCCAGAATATTAAAAGATAACCTAGCCAGAAGAAACTTTACTTTTGCCATAAGTGATGGCAATTAAAAGGTCAAGAGATCTAGAGAAGGTATTGAGAGAAAAACCGCAAAAGGAGGAAATGAGCAGAACGTTAAACTTTTTTTTTAAATGTGGGGATTAAAGGAGGATAAAATAAAACCCTTTGAAAGCTGAAAATGAGAAAAGGATGAAAAGGTAGAAATGAAATTGCAAAATTTATGTCTCTAATTCTTCCTTCAGAACTTTATAGTTCACATTTTCCTCCAGGTTTAGTCACCTTAATTGCACATATGATTCACAGCAGGCTCACTTGCTAGTAACAGAAGATTCATGATTAAGAAGGCACAGTAAGTTTTGATTTCAATAGCTAAGACCTCAGTATATCTGAAAAAATTATTTCAGTCAAAATGCACAAGTATGTGACAAATAACTCTCAATTTGATTTTTCCATTTCTTGCTTTTTCTACAGTCTGGCTGCAGAGTCTAGTAATAACAGCAACAATGTACTAACATTGAGCAGTTCATCAACATCTCACACTAGCTGTACATAACTCTCTTAGGAGAATATGAAAGCTATTTCTTTCCAAAAGCAAGCCCTTAGTATATGTTAGGAACAATATAAATAATTTTGGATTCAGACTGTGATAGACAGCAGTTTCAATTTGTAACATTACTCAAAGAATCACAACTGTGGAAATAAGAAAATGTTTTTAAAGTACTTAATTTTGAAGAGTCTGCTTTAGCTTCCCTTAAATGTTTTTAATAGTATGTTTAAGAAAAATGCCACAGAGATAACACAGCCGGTTGTGGAAGAAAAGGCAATGCTAAATAAATAATTTCTGCCTGAAACTCTCAGCTCACTTAATGGTAAATTTGAATGACGAAGCGATAGGAACGTGTTCAAGCAGGGGGACTGTTTTTCCTGCAGACCAAAGCTGAGCCCTCAACTATGAAGTTTAATCAGTCAAAATAGAGAACATTAACCCTGCAGAGGATCTCTGAAACAGGCATGACTCTCAGGGCAGGTGCTGGGAGGTCACAGAAATTTTGCTGCAGGCGGGGGATTGGAGCCTGTTATGCTGTTTTAGCTTTCCACACTTCTGCCTGTGCAAATTACCCACCAACAAATGTAAAACATCAACTCCAACTCTGTGCAGCTGCATGTAAGTACATAGATGTTACTTCCCTGTGGCTCAGGGCCAACATGTTCAATGCCATGATCCTACACCAGCATTTCATCCTCATACAGCTCAGCCAACTCCTCCACAATGGGTATTTAAACACAATATTATTTTTATCATCAAGGCTGGGGGTGGAGGGAGGGAGCTGGAGCAGGAGATCCTGGAAGCATTTAATAAAAACATCCACCCTACTTTTACTTGGGAAACCTAAGCTTTCAAACTCTACTGAAATAATTTCACAGTCAGACAGCAGAACTCAGCAGATCCTGCTGTAAACAAGTCTTGGCTGAAAACAATGTACATCCCACTACAAATCTAGTGCTATACTCAGAATAGATGCCCTAAATTCTACCTAGCTTTCTGAGTGCTTATTTTTGAAAACTCCTGAAAGGAAGGCCCACTGAGAAGCTACAATAACATTAAAAAAACCCACAACACTAAATACCTTTGATCTAAAATTATGGGCTTTTTTCCCCAGGTAATAGGATTCTCATAGAAGAAGTCTTTCCTTGACTTAAAAAATAATAAAATAATATACATTTATACTTTGTTTCAAGAATTATTGTATCAGAGCACATTATTTTAATCATCTTTGACTTTTTACTACTTACAAGTATACTGTCACACAAACCTACAGAACTGCAAATATATCCACTCAGGATGAACCAGAAATTTCCCTTTGCTTGCTCAACAACTTTCTCTTGAAAAAAAAAAAAAACCCAGACTAATAATTTTTGTCTAAAAACTGAGGATTTGAAAAAGCTTTGGATCCAATATTTGTCAGGTAAACACTAGAAAGAAGCTTTTATAAAACTTGACTTACAGCTGACAGCATTCTGTGACACCATAAAGTTGAGACCCTTTCAATCCATTCACCTCTGAAAATCCTGAGATAATGGAAAAGCACAGAAGATAAATCACCATGTGACTTGCTGTTATAGGGCTTACAAACACCAATGTGTGTCATTGAAGCATTAGTCCAAAGGCAATCACTCAGCAGTTCTCAGACTGCAAGGGTTTACTCACAGGTCCAGAACTTAAAGTTACATTATTTTAATAGGAGCCACAAGACCTCTAAGTTCATCAGGTGAAGTGTAAAGGGACAAACACTTCATCTCCAGTATTAAGAGTGTGTCTTGTATCCATAAGTTAATTTGCATTAGTAACTGTACTATAAATTCCTAATCCATAGAAAGATCTCTAATTTTAATGAGCTGAACTATGAGGCAACCTCAGGCAAGGGTTATGCTGGCTTTGTCTGACAAAGAACTTTGATGAAGGTACCCTGCCTGTGACAGAGTTTTATGTGAAGCAAATATCTCACAATAACTTTCCATCAGTTCATTAGCATCCCCCACCACCTCTCTCAACAGCAAAGCCACCTATGTAGATTCAAACAAAAACCAGAGACCCTCTTCTCACAGAGGACTACAGCCTGCAGCAGCCAGCACTAGCTACTGAAATCTTGCCCCTGTTGCTTAACAAGGATTAAAAAGAGAGGTTACAAGAAGTATTACTCCACAATTTATTATCTGTCTTCTGACAACAAGTAATAAATCCTTTTCCTAATTATCAATCCTTAACTACTGACTTTTATAATGATTAGCTTCCATTATAATACACTAAAAGACTAACAAGGTCCCTCTAAAGGTAGTGACAGCAAAGCTGAAAACCAAGATCAAAAATATCTCCTCAATTTAAGAATTCCTCATGCAAAGCTTCACTATTCATACAGGTTTCCTGGGATTAGTTTTCTCCACGTCTGAAAAAGTTTCAGCTTGTGGTGAGGGGAGAGGTATGGCTTCCTGAAACCCTTCAGAATAAGTGTTTTTGCTCTGGAACACCCTTACTGCCCCTTGCACACCGTCTGGATACAGTGCATCTTGGCAAAACAGTTCTTCAACTAAGAACAAAAGACATGATATTAGTTATCCTTCATTACACAGAACAAGGCGATCCTTTTATTACAAAATTCATACAAATCATAATACCAAGAATATATGCAATATATGGTGGGATTTACCTGAAACCCATGTCATAAAAACAGCGTGCTGTTTCTCCAGGGTAAATGTCACATTAGCACATTACATAAGAAAAGTAACATTGTCTTCTATTCCTCACTTTATATTACCTGCCTAGTCTACCACATTCACCTCTGCCCTTTGGTATTTTCTATAGATTACTTGCATTAATTTTAACATTTATTCAGCTGGCTTGAAAGGTATTTTTCAGCTACAAGTAGGAGTGAGGTAAGTATCAGCTATCTATATAACTAATAAACCAGTTCTGTCCTGTATGCCTTTTGGTACCAGAGGGCATTGAGATACACACACATGTGAATACATATATATATATATATATATCTAATGGGCAGTTAGCTTAAAAAGGTGGTGCTGGGTTAAAAGTTGAACTCGATGACCTTAGAGGTCTTTTGCAACCTAAACCATTCTGTGTTTCTATGAGAGAAGAACAGCAGGCCACTTCCTCTCCAATACTGTAAACCAAACTGAAGTGGGCATTTGCTTGTTAAGACTCTTAACTCCAGACACATTCTGAGTGTTGGCCCCACTCCCACACTTCCCTTCATGCTCTCAGCTGCAATTAAAACTTCTTAGGTGCATGATATATCGCAATCAGACACCAAAAATACATTTACATAGCTTTCATCAGATTCACATTTTGTCCCCTCAGGAATGAAAAGCTTTCCCTTGCACTGCAAATTATTCTCATGCTCTGTGCAACCAAAGCACCTGAAAGAAAAGGCAGGAATAGGCAGCAGATCCATTGCTGCTACTGCCTGCCTCAAGAAGGGTCCCAGCTTGGGCAGTGCTCCTCACACAGGGAGAACACAACCCACTCTGGCTAAGCCCTCAACTCCACACAGTTCTTGCTGCTTCTTTCACAAAAGATTATTCTTATGTAACTCAACTAAGGGGTTCATGAACCTCTGTGCGGCAGCATGTTGCAAGACAGGAACAATTTGTTTTAACTAGGCTGTTAAAATGAACAGTCTGAACAGTCTTTGCTATATTCTACAGCAAATACACGGCCAATGTTGCTTCCCCGATGGGAAGAGAAAGTGAAGGCTAAGATAAATTTTTAACAAGAGTTCAAAAGCCATGACTACACTGGCTTGTGTGCATTTCCTTGTAATAGGAAATAAAGCAGGGCCAGGGCAGGAGCACTCCCAGCTGCAGGGAGGAGCCTTGCCATGACGGTCCCAGCCCCACAAATCAGGTACCATTTGGGTGACAGCTCCATGGGAGACCATTCCCAGCAGGCCCAGTGGATCAGCCCTCGCTGTCTTCAGAGGAAGGCATGTCCTTCCAGACCCCTGTCACACCACACTGTGACTCCACACAGTGAGCATGGACACAAGCACGGCCATCGGGGTTACAATGGAAATCCAGGGAAATCTGCTCACCAGGGACCTAACACAGAAACATTCTTCAGGTTCTCGGACAACAGAGAAACTCAGCAACTGCACAAGTGCCTGATCAATTTAAAAGGAAGCCTAAAAATACCAGAGTTAACCTGCAAGAAAAAGTTAATGGCAATTCAACTCAAACTTCTGTAATGCTCATTTCTGTTGAAGAAAATATGTCAGTTGTGAACACTAGCATATGCACCCAAGAAAAAAAGAGCAAAGGAAGAACAGACTGAGTTTTTAAATAGAAGGCAAGAAACAATAAAGCATGCTCCTTTTCTAATAAAAATGTACCAGAAGTTTTACAGTGTAAAAACCCGACTGTTCACTCTCAAAAGCACAAAGCCATTTCAGCATCTGTTGAAAACACTGCATTATCTCAGAATTTAACTATGACACAAATATACAGAACTATAAATACAATTACATCTGTAGCTTTTATCTAAAGTAAAGTATCTAAAGATGTTATGCATGAGATTATCAAATCCAGGAGTAAAACATCAGATTTTGATAAAGGTTGAGATATTCTAGATTTTATATGCCATTAAATTTTGCTCTAAAAAGAGACAGATCCTTAAAAGGGAGAAACATAAAACATCTTGAAGTCCACTGGAACTTCCTGCACTCGCCTTCTTTTTACAGGAAAGTAGTCAAATATAAAAAACATGAGAGTTTGTACGAAATAATTTCTCCCTGGCATATAGATAGGAAGTTGCATATTTTGTTAACAATGGACCATAGCATTTTTAAAACAAAACATAACCCAAATGCTAAAGAACAATGCTGCATACTCTACCTGTAAGAAAAACTGATATCCTATACGATGATTCTTCCACACGATTTATCAGGTGGTAATAAAGTTTCAAAACAATATTTACATCTGGCTGAAACTTTTTTTTTTTTGCACATGCCACACAGAAAATCATTTAATGCCATTATACTTCAGGGTGCAGTTTTGTAATTGAGCTCCTCGGCTGATGTAAAAGGGGTTTTGTCCCAGTGTAAAAGCCCAATCACAGATCTTACTGGGAATAAAGTTAGTTAGAGCCACTACAGTCAGGAGTGGTTTGTACAAGTTCTGTTTAAAAGCATTTTACATTTTCATATATGATTTTCCTATAAAATTCTATATTTGGGATTTTTTTTCCTCTCTATTTAAAATCATTGAGTTGCTCTTGCCTTACAGATGTTGCTGTCTTTTTTCTCTCTTTGAGGGGGAGAAAAATGAATACATTCTCTAATGGCTAAGAGAAGTCAGATGTCTAGCACTAGAATCCAGCACATGTGAAACATTGCCAAGTCAAGGTGGGAAGTGAAAATAGAAAGCAGGGACAACTTTGTATATGTAAGTTGAAGCAATGGTGAAAAAAGGCCTGCTGGGCTAATTGACCAGCCTAAAGCCATATGAAATATAGACCTATGTAGATAATCTGTTGCCAAAAGTAGTATTGTATTTCAAATTATTTTGGAGAGTTAGCAAGTTTTTGGCTTATATTCCAATGGAAAAAAATTGGTTATTTTCCTGACTTCCCACCGACTCTTGCACTAAGACTATAATATTTTACTATAATCCACTTTTGTAACAATTAAATATAGATTTGGATAGTAGAAAACTGTAATTTTACTTTTTTCCCCCCTCTCTGGATCGTTAACATTGAAACAAATACCTAGTTGCCTTTTCAACTTTCACAAATCAAGACTGGTGCTCCTCTAATGCTACATACATATTCTTGTGCATCTTACAGTGGGTTAGTTACACTCTGGGTAAGAAAAGAGTTAGCACTTGTCCTACACAAATGACCAGAGTAGCTGTGCAGTAAACAGAAAAGCTCCAGAGTTCACCTTCACTAAGTAGGAAATAGGATGAAAATGATGAGGGGTTAAATTATTGGTTTTTACCTTTCACAAAGAGCAGAAAGTGGAGACAAAGTGAGTAAGAACATTAATCAAACTGAAATTCTGATTGTACAAACACACAACAAATGGAAAACTGCTTGGAATCTTTATCTCACCACTGGAACAGAGGTACTGAAAATACATATTCCCCACCCAAATATATTTTCCCACTCTCTTCCCTTCCTGTCTGGAAAAAAAAACAACAAAACAACATAATAGAAAAGCCAAAAGATTCAACCCTATCTCAGCTCACTCCCTTCACTTACCTTGTACACTAGTTTACAAATCTTTTTCTAATTTCCTCACCCATGAACAGGAATGAAACATCAGGAGCAGAATTATTTTGTAAAAGCAGCAGAAGGTTATCCCACAGCACACGGTACTGAAAGCAGCTTACTTATGTTTACTTTACTGAGCAGACATTTCACCTCTGGAGCTGATAAACAATTCTGAATGCATTTTCAGACATTTTCAGTTTCCAACAGAAGATGAAACACTTATAGAAATATATATTTTGTTGGTCCTCATTCATTAATAAAAACACAGTAGCAAACTATTACTGAATATGATCTGTATTTTCACGTTCCATCCAACCCTAAAAAGATGCATCGCATTTAACTGCTTTGAATAAGTCACTACTGTAAATTACATATAGAAATTAAGTGAATGGAAGCCACATTCTCTAGATAAAAATCAATTACTGTGATGCATGCTGTGTTCCACTGTTATCTATAACACATTCGTAGTCAACAAATGAAAATTCTTAGGATGAAAAGCCAGTTCTTTCTGTCAGTATTCCTCTGTAGAATTAAGAAATGTAGCCCTGCCCTGCCAAGGATCCTTACTTTACAAAATAGGAAATGGACCAACAGGAAGCCAAAGGTGCTCCAAGAGGCCAAGGTGAAGCACACCAAAGCATACCAAAGTATATCAAGCATACCAAAGGTGGTCCAAGAGACTAAGGTGAATGGAGGCTGAAAATCAGGGTTCCAGGCCCCTTCCCTTACACATTAAAAATCACTGGCTAAGAGAGAAAAAGGAACCTGCCCTGCTGTTTGAGCCAGACCACACCAGTGGTATTTGCAACAGCAGTTTAAGAACAGCTGAAGTTCTGATTGTCTGCAAAAGATTTTCTGCCACTTCCTAACCCATAACTTCATTGAAACTGTTTTTGCCATGGGAGAAGTAAATGCTCACCTATTTGCTCTCAAAGACCCTGCAGTAAATGAAGCAACTGGTCTGACATTAGCACAGTATATTATTCACATAACTTAGATCCTTCCCCACCTATTTGCTTAAACAGCTTTAAGACCTTAATAACAGCTGAGACTAGGCTTGATATCTTCACCTGTCATTTTAGATAAAATTTTAATGTCTGATTTCAGGCATTTCAAACATGTTTCATATATTTTCATTTCCCCATTCTATGGATAAAGCACAATCTGTTTGGCATCTACAAAATTTTCTTTATATTTAACATTATTAAGGTAAAGCCTGAAATGGGCAGAGAGCCCAAGCATGGTTTTGTGGCTTGGCTTGAGTTCAAACAGAAAGCAGTAAGAAAATCCAAAGGCAAGGAAACCCACCTTTGTGAGTCGGGACCATTACAAAAACAGCTCTCAAGCTGCCCTATGCACCCAGTTTCTCTACAGATACCCCAAAAATAAGGCCCAGACCACTCTGTCCTCCCCAGTGTGAGCCACCCTAAAACTGAACAATAGGGATGACAGGCCATAAGATACTGAAGCTGCTCTGTTCTGTCTCCTACAGTGGCCTTATGAAAAAATAACCACTATAACAGGTATAATGTACCAGTGCCCTGTCTCTCCTAAGCAAGGCAGGTTACTCACTGCATCTGCAAATACACTGCCAGCTTTTTCTCATTTGATGATAACCACCACAGACCTTATGTAAAAAAAAGTTAAATCAAAACACCACAGAGGTCCCCTTCAAAAGAATAATTATCCTTCCACTTGGCTGAAGTGCAAACTAGCAGAATAAGAGCCAATTAATTAAAAAAGACACATAAATTACATGGTTATTTTTTGCTACCCTGCTGTGCAGCTTGACAGTCACTGAGTAAGGGGAAAGAGAAAAGCAGGGAAAGTATTTGTAAGTGAGAAATTAAGGACTGTATTATGCAACCAAGAAGGAGTTAATGATGGAATTACTTTATAAATGTCTCAGGAATGAAGGTTTGCTCACTGGCATGTGGAAGGATTACACAATCTAGCAGAGTGGGATGGGCAAACAGATGAGGAGATAACACACACCAGGAAGGGCACTGAGAGAAGTTACACGCTCATGAGACAAAAAACCAGCTGATCAGCCTAATTAATTTTTTTTTTGTTCTAACACTTTTGTAAGGAGACATTCTCTATCTGCGCCAATGTTCTGACTTTTTTTATAAGTAACATTTTTAAATTATTTTATTATTTATTCCTTTCCAGCATCTCTGCCATTGAAAGGGTAAAAATTAAAATTTCTCAGTCTCTTCTTTCTCTCTGTGCCTCTGTTTTATTAACTAGTTATAATTTTTTCTCAAACTGTTTTGCTCTAAGTTTATTTTTTCATTCCAGTGCAATGACCAAGAAGTCAGACTACGCTGTCAGAAATGTCAACAGCTTCAAACACACAACAGCAAAGTCTCTCTTAACACATGAATGGGCACCACTTAGTTTTGCTTTCAAAACACTGATCATTTAGCTCTATTGTGAAACAGTAGACAGCACATAATCAGAAAGAGCACACTATTCACTGAGTGAGCAAATAAAATCATGTACAAAACACAAACTTTTTTTTAAAAGTGCCCTTCAGAGCCCTGAAGATTACCATTCATTAAAAAAAAAAAGTAGAGGGAATATTTAGCCATGGTCCAAGTTTCAGAATGTTTTCAGAATGCCTATGAAAAGACTTCCACAGAAGTTGTACTATATTAGATATGATTAAACATCATTGTACATCACAGTATTTCCTTTGAGCTGAATACATATTATAGTTGCCAAAGTATCAGAAATGACCTTCTGAATTAGTCCACAGTTGATTCACATCCAGAGCTCACAGTTCTACCCAGAACATCTGAGCCTCAGTGATTTTTACCTAAACAATTTTCAAGCATGTTTTACTATGTTTCCCATTCATTAAATACATATTTACAAACACTACTACTACTTCTCCCAAAGAAAATATATCAATATTAAGGCCTTAAATTCTAGTTATGTCTATCTCTACAAGTAGTTTTTTTCCAAGATTAAATGGTAAAAAAACCCTTAAAATTTCTACATATTTTTTCCTGTGCAAAATATTTCAGGTTGAAGATCTTTGCTTCCATTTTAGCCAAATTAAATGGAAAACTAAAAAAGACTGTACAGAGCATATCATGCCACAGCATACTCATCATCATTAAATCTGTTAAACAATTAATTCAAGTTAGGTTACTCACTTTCAAAACTCAAGCAAAGCTACCAAAGGACTATTGCAACTGCTTAAAAAAAGATTAAAAGTACTGTAGCAAATACTTGCCAAAAATATCCAAGTGGAACTTTACTCTTTTTGCTGAGACATAACATCAGTTCACGGTTCAAGTATTTTTATGACTACAGGAAAAAAGGAAAGGCAGATGAAAAGCCAACACAGTCATGGCTGGTTTAAACACACTACTGAAAATGCTTAATTGATTTCTACTATCAGTGCTTTTCAAAAATGGTATCTTGGCACAACTTGTTCCTTGCCTGCATCTGTTCTGGCATATTTTGGTGTTGGCATATAAATTGTTTCATAAAGCAACCACACCCCAAACCCTAAAATTATGCCATAAACAGAATTATTTTTTACCTCGAGTACTAAATTTTTATTAGCATTAAAAAGCTTTCTATATGTGTGAGAGCTTAGAGTCTTGGGTTGGGTTTTTTGTTTTAGTTTTTGTGTTTGTTTGGGGGGGGGTTTTGTTTGGTTTTGGGTTTTTTAACTAAGTAGCCAAAATTTGGCCGAAATGAATGAATTCTTGTTTCAGTTAATAAGGAAGCTTTTCAGGACAAGGGAGTTCCTAAAAATACTTGGTAAAGTTTGTGTTTGAATTTTTTTTTTCTTCCAAATGATAAATGGAAGCATGAAAAGCATGACTGTAGGAAGACAAGACTGAATTCAGAATCAGATTTTCAACTATACTATCACATTTCCTGAAGCAATATTCTGAGGGTCAGAAGATTCACCATTTGCTCGACACCATTTTTTAAGAACTAATATTTGCCAGCTTTTAAGCATTGAAGATAAGAAAAAAAATACAATAGTACCATCACTCTTAAAATGCATTATGCATTTTATGCATTAACTGTAATGCTTTGTTTCAGTAAGTTTCTTCACATCATAGTACTTTTACAAATAAGGTGAGACAGTAAAAACCTCAGACTACTGGCAATAGCTCCAAGAATAATAATCTATGAACAGAGAAACAATGACAACCTCTTAATTCAGTGCTTAGCAGTAAGTATGTGAAAACTACCAACATCCAAAGTATAAAATAACCATGTGTTTGTTTGCATTGAAACCCACTACAGGTTGGTTATATTTGATTAATATGCAAACATTCAAGAAAATCCGGACAAATATTTATCAGAGTAATAAGGTAATATCAAGTAAAGCAACATTTTTCAGTATGTTTACCCTTTTCTGACAGCAGTTTCTAACAGGAGTCCTTTCATTTCTTTTACTACTGTACATCTCCAATGCCACTTGCATTTGGAACTTTGCACTACACAGAACACAGGGTGCTCCTTGGGTCTGAACCTCTCCAATGATTACAAGTACTCCAGTTGGCCACAGCAATTTTAGAGCAGCAGCTTTTGCCGTGACGTGGAAAGTCTCACAAATGCAAAGCCATTTTTGTAACTGTTAGGTTACGTCACAAAATGTTAAGATCATTATGACATTTCTTGGGTACTTCACATGGTTACTTTACTAGATATGATTTTCTTTCCCACAAATAGCTTGCCACTCCCCTCCCCCCTTTTCTGTTCCTGATTATACATCTCAGAAGTTGACAGTGCTGCTCTACTCCATCTGTTCCTGGGAGTCCCTCAGAAACATCACCCACCAGTTCCTTCATTCATTAATTTATTTGCTGCATGCAAAAAAATTTGAATGTTTTCTTTCCAAATACTTACTTTCCCTAATACTATCCAAGTCCATTATTTATGGCACCAGTAGCAAGCATTGCCTCTAAGGAACAAATACAAGGTCTGGAATTCTATTTTGCCATCTTCTAAACCACTGTTTGACATTTTGATACCTTGAAATGGGGCTTAGTTTTCATTCCAAATTACATCTCTAGGCACAGAAAGATGTCAGCTTCATCTCATTTTTGGCTGCAATTAATTTTTGAGAAATGATTAAATTTCAAGGGATTTTAACTGTGATTAAAAAAACACCTCTCAGTAATTCAAAATTTCATCTTTGCGATAAACTAGTTCAGAATTTTTGCAAGACAGAAAATAGAGAAGGCAAAGGCTGTCTAACAAATAGGTCTAAATTTTGTTTATGAAATGATGATTAATACAATGCAGTCTACTTCATAATTAATCTAGTAGAAAGATGGAAGGTAGGTTATTTGATTTTTTATTCATGACAATCTGGGGTTTTTTAAGCTATTCTGTCCAGTAGTTAATTAGATTAATTTTTATATTCATCCAAATGAAAGATTTTTTCCTCCTCATTCTAATAATTTTCAAGAATTATTAATCTTTTACTTGCTCCCCTAAAAGCTTAAAATCATTTGCGTTGTGACCAGTAAGCACATACAAAAGATGTACACTGATGATACTGTTGCCTAGAAAATTAAAAACCCAGAGCATACAAAAATAGATCCTCCTACACAAACATATTTTAAATGCATTCCTTTAGAGGGTTGGAAATAAGATTTTAGTGAATGGCCATGATACATGTGAGCAGATGCACTTCTCTGAAATACTGAAATCTTTTGCTCCCTGCATGTACCACATTTCTCAGTAATATCAGAGAAGTTTTTCTTGCCCATATTTAGGCACACTCTTTTAGATTCATTTTGCAGATTGATCTCCCTCTTTTGTGTTAAAAAGATTAAATACTTCATGATAAAGCTCCCAGTAATACCAGTAGAAATAATATGTAGCAGTTGCCCACGACTGTATAAACAGAAAGAGAGTAGTATCCCAAGTACCACAAAGTTCAACTATTCAGGCAGCTTGAGGTTTCCCTTTCAGAAGCAAAAAATCACCATTGGGGAAAAAATCAGTTGGAAAACTGAATTTCAAGGCACTTGAAAGGGGAGAGAAATGAAAGAGGACACTCCTCAACAGCCAGCAGTGAAGCTGTCTGTGAGCCATAATACAGAAAGTGGACTCTAGCTTTTATAAAGCCAGTGTTACATCCCCTCACAGTCAATTAGCAAGGGTAAAGATCCAGTCCTGCACTCAGGCATCACAACAATTGCATTTCAGAACATACTGTACAATTCCAGACGACTGTAGTACTAAAATGCACCTCCTAGCAGCTGGAGCGCCTTCTGTTTCTCCTGCTTCCTTACCTGGTACTCCTGAGGGATCCCCAAATAAAAGACACACACTGATACTCATGTTTTTCTGCCCTTTGGCTAAGCAATTAATGAGACAAGGCTGTTCTTTGAACTATATCTCAGATCTATAAACAATTTCACTATTTCAAATGCAAGATGAACATTAAAGATGCTCCCAGAAGCACCTGCCCAGCTCTTTTTAGGTTACAACAGTGCTCTGCTTAAGTTAAACAAGACTTTTGTAGAAGCTTTGTGTAAGGTAAACTAATTTTTCCCTTTCTAACATGCCTACATCAGAAAACAAAAAGTCAGTCTATTAAAGCAGGGCTCAAGAAAGGACTCATTTTTTCAGCCACTTCTGAAGTTACTAATCTAAAATTAAGGAAAGCTGTTTCAATTGTGCAACAGAGTGGCACAGCAGATCTGACCAGATTCCTGATCTTTCAGTACAAAAGGATGGCCTCTGAAACTCACCTGGCATTCATGAAGCTCTCTGTGACTATCAGACTCCTGACTGAACTGACATTAATGTGGAAACCTTGAGAGATGTCTCAGGCTAACAAAATTAATGGCTGCTTATCTTCACCATTATTCTTTCAATTTTCCCACTATTTTCCAGCAAATACCTTGAATAAAAATTACTATTGCAAAGCACTCGGACACTACTGTGATCAGTTTTACCAGTGCCATTGTAGAAATTTAGTTTAATATTTAGTCATGGACAAGGCAAGTAGGAAGAAGTTTCAGATTACACAATGTATAAGTAAAATAAAAAAAACCCAAATTATTCTGAATTTATTAGGAAACATTGGGGTTATGTAAATAATGTGCATTAATGTATAATCCTGAACATGATACAAATGAAAACTGTATCCAAATCCATGTATACAAAAGAAGCCATGAGGCATTTTATCATGCAGATCCTCAGAACAAAAGTCTCATCTCCTGAAGAAAGTGGGACATATTCCCAATCTTTTGTACCAAATTTATAAGGAGCACTAAAGTAGCTATGCTTGCTTTTCCTAAAGTTTAAATACTTGGTATCAAAACTTCAGTGGTTCTAACACTTTTCAAAGTTCTCATTACTCTAGCACCGAGTCTATAAAAGCAAAGAGCAATAACAGACTTTACTGGACTGTATTTGTGGAATCAGAACATAAATAGAATAGAGAAGCATTTCAAATACATTACTGGTTATACTATAACCATCAAAAAGATAAAATATTGCACTAAAAAAGAAAAAAACTACTGCCATTGCCTTGAATGTCACTTCAGTGTGTTGAGCTCAAGTCTACCTCTTTACTTAAAACTCCGTTATAAGTACTGATCCTGAAATTGTGTCTTTCCTATAGAAAGCAAAATAGTGCAATTTTTCACTTTTTCCAACATTAATGTCTTTAGTAATTTGAAATATTAGTATAATATTGAAGAAATCCCAATGAGGCAGACCTTAAGAGATCCAACTGGGCTCATCTGTTTAGTGCATGTGCTTCAAGTCATGGTTGTAACTCACAGAATAGCACACCTTTAGTTTATCACACAGAGTCATAGAAAATGCTGAGTTGGGAGGGACCCATGGGGGTCATCGAGGCCAACTTCTGGTCCTGTGCAGGACACCCCAAGAGTCACACCCTGTGCCTGAGAGCATTGTCCAAATGCTTCCTGAACTCTCTCAGGCTGGTGCTGTGGACTTCCCCTGGGAGCCTGCTCCCCAGTCACCCTGTGTGTGAAAAATTCCTTCCTGATTGTTTAAAAACAATTCTCATTTTAACTGACTAATGTTTTGTTTGACTAGCCAGAAAAACTTACAGAAACTTCAGGTGCTTGTGTTTTCTATCACAAAAATGTTTCTTAAAAGATTTATTAGATAACAATATAGTCTAGAAAGCTAAATCAAAATCAAATGCTTAAAAAAAATTTCACCCATCATGAAATTGCCCAGGGAGATGGTAGGGTGTCAAAAGAATGACAAAAGCCACCTGGACATGGTTGTGGGCAGCTGGCTCTAAGTGGCCCTTCTGAAGCAGGGTGTTGGAACAGATGAGGTCCAGAGGTCCCTCACAACCACAACTATTCTGAAATTCTGTGATCCGTACTTTATTTTACAGAATCAAGTCAACATAATTACATAAGGAATCACATGACTCATTAATTCCAGGAATAAGTGCATGATCAGTAGTATCACACTGTGACAGTAATCTAAGTCGAAAGCTGATGCAATACCACGAAGTTTATCCCTCATTTAATTTAATAAGGTGCAAATATCTATTGGTGTTTTAGCTGATCCTGATACCAGGTCAATCTGTGAAAGACCCAGAAGTTTCAAAACATATGTATTTATTTACACTAAAAATCTGAAAACAAGGTAACAGTATAGCATACCAGAGCAAAATAAGACCATGTAGGAAACTTTAAACAATGTTTATATATGGATAATTAATGGTACCAAATAGCCTCAGTTCACTTTGATTGTCATTTACTATTATAAACAAACTCATGCCTGAGTACTCTCAAATTAATTGCTCAATGTTCATCAGTACATGTCATATGATGGGTATCCCAATTTTCAGAAAATGTTACTTGCTTTAAACACTAGATTTAGCAAAGCACATTCTTAACTTTGAAACAAAACAGAAGCATCCTTTTTGAAGTGACTAACAGTATTTATAAAGACTCAGCTAGTTGTTTGCAGGCCTGATGTTCAAAACAATCAAATACCCTGACTGAATCATACTCAGGATAGAGTCACAGAATTCCAGTAACATTTCCTTACAGACACAGAGAAAAACTAATCAGCTTAACAGACACAGGAGAGCTGGTCTAGAAGTGAAAAGGGGAGCAGAAGGTTAAACTTTCACAGCTTACGAAGTTCCATTCTACATTTGGCATGAGTAAAAGAAACCACACGTCCTACAAGGTTTCACTAATTTAAGCTTAAATATCTCATTTAAACCAGTTGGAAATGTACAAAATTCCTCCCTGTGTGAGACTTGTGTAATGCAATAGCACCCTTAATTCCTTGCCATACACTGCAGTCCATTGACTTTTGTCTTGCAGGTCGGCAAGGGGAGAGGAAGTTTGGAGCTGTGGACAGGCTCCTGCTCAGCTCACAGTCACTAACAGCTCAATAAGGGGCTGCCCCTGTCAAGGCAAGATTTAATCACCCGCATTAGAAACGTAGCTCAGACTGCTGTGCTAGCAGAATTCATCCAAACATCTCGCAGGGAGGAAGCAGACCGTGACAAATATTTCTTTTTACTGGCACTATACATAGAGATGAACAGCTGTTAGAGTGAGGTATAAACCTGCCTGCTATTTTCAGCAAAAGCAGGAGGACAGCCACTCTTTGAGCTCTCTGGCAGCAGAGGACGTTGAACTGATGTGCTCTGTGCTGCTGCTGGGCACGGCTCTGGCGTCTATGGAGCAGACTTCCCAGTCTCCTGAAAGCTGGCCTTCACTGTGCACTGAAGGCACAACTGTTACAGAGTCTGCACACTGACTGTGTGCCTTTCACAGCCCAGAACACCAATGGCAAACTGCTGAAGTGCAACAGACAGAGAAAATGCAAAAAATCTGACCCTAAGTTACGGGGAAGATGCTGTGGACAGAGTTAGGACGACACAAAACCACAGCTTCCCTACAGCTGCGGGTGCTGGACCAGGGGCTGCACCCCAGCTCCCACAGCCTCCTGCCTGACAGTGGAGATGGCACTGACACACACAGATCAATCCTCACTGGTTTAATTTACCTTGATTTAAGGCAGGGATCCACTCACAGCCTGCTTACAAGCCTGCTCTGCTCACTGCAGCCCACATGGAGAGCCCTTCCAAAAGCCTGCTTTACCAACAGTCATGGTGGTTAGTGGAATGGCTCTGACAGCAACCAAATTCAGCAAAGGACCCACTGAATTTTTAAAGAACTATTCTGGGAGGTGCAGTGTCAATAAAGTCCTCTACTCACTGAAAAAATCACTCACTCACAAAAAAATTAAAAAAAGAAATAGCTGTATTAGAGTCATGAAAAGTTGCAACTTATTGAAGTTTCATATATCGAAGTCTCCAAGTTTAAAATGCATAAAAGTAGAACTGCACACTGTTGCTAGAAGAGTTATGTTTCATCATAGGGCATTTAAAATTATTTCACCCTACAGAAATTTGAATGCCACAGACATAACATTTACAGTAAAAACCAGAAAATATAACACTATGACAAGAAGGAACATAGACATAAATATTTTTAAAGATCAGAATATAAAATTTAATTCAACAGCAGCAGCAGATTGAGAATAATGATTATTCAAAATAATAGACCTTTTAATAGGCAAAAGCTATACAATGTGACTGAAAACATATTTTATGGAAATAAACAGAACATTTACATTTGAGAATTTAACTATCTTCAAAAGCACACTTTTTTTTAACAGAAGGCAATCTAATATTTTATTCTTATATAGTTCTAGAAAAAACTTCACACATGGTGTCTACAAGTAACTTGAAAGGTGGTCTGGAAGCATTATACTCACTTTTACAACACCCAAACCCAAAATATCTAAAGAAGAACCTGACTTAAAACTACACATTCTTCTTTGTAAAAAACTTAGGTCCCCCTACACACATATTACTTGTCCAAAGACAAGTTTATGCCTTTGCTTTCAAATTCTAAATGTGGTAAATTTGACAGACAACTAAACACACAGAACCCCCACCATGGGCAGGCATGATAATAATGTGCATACATGTAAAGAACTTAACTACACACACATCTGGCAACTGCCTAAGCACAAACAGCAGTATATCTCCAAATGCTGGCCAGAAATTAAGAACACCTTGTATTGAATACAAAGAAATGATTCAGCAGAGGACTAAAACCCCAAGGAGTTACAGTACTTGTCATACTAAAAAGAAGCACAAAAAAATATGCAGAGTGAAAGAGACGTACCTCAGAAATTTAAATCTCTGTATGTCGGTCAAATTTTAAAGCCAGCTTTCTGTCTTTTACTGACAAATACACATTTTGCTAACAAACTTGTGCATGTAAATTGTGTCACTGAGGCTACAATCTCACTATCTGTAATCTAGTGGATTGAAACCTTATGTCAGGCATAACAGAGCAGCTCAGGTAGTCTTTAGTTACCTTTCTTGGATGACTTGTTTGCATTATATAGCTCCTTCAGAACACCATGTGAGAAACTAAACTGCTGGAAGCCAACACTAGGGACTGGTCAAGAATATCTTTGGAGTTATTTCCAATTAATAGAAGTACACATGAATTGAAGACCTGAGTTCATTAACAGTTCTTCGAGGAAATACGCATGTCTTACACATCAGAATACATCCTGAGCTTTAAAACATCAGTCTCTCACTGTATTATATTCATAGTCTAGCAAATTGATATTCTGCTCTTCTAAGCATAACTAAACCCTGCAGCTTAAAAATCTGCACGGGTGATGAGTTTTGAGGTGCAGCCTCAGAAGGGCCACATTCACCTTCAACATGGACAAGGCACTTACAGTGAAGGACTTCCAGGCATTAGTCTCCCATCTTCAGACATTCCCTTCCATGAAATGCCACAGGATTTCTCCAGACTTTCTGTAAGCCCACCTTTTCGTACATATATCTAAATGTTATTAAAAATGCCCTCTCTCTGAAACACACCTAGACCACAGGCTGCTTCCATGGTTCTTCCCTATTCAAACTAGGGGGGAGAAAGCCATGTGGCTCTGTCTCAAAGATCCTGTCCTGTGCACAAAGTCACATGCTGATTTTAGACTAAACAAGCCCAACAGTCTATGCTTACTGCATGGCTAAAAAAGAAAAAAAAAGAGAATTATATTATTGTTTTTTACCTATTCACATCACTTTGGTAATGCTTTGGTCCTCTATCTATACTCTGCTTCCCTGCAGTTCAACTGTACGTGCTCCTCTGTATTAAACATACATATAAATTAGCAGACAAAATCAATTCACCTTGCATCATGCCACTTGCTTTCTTCCCCCCTAAATGGAATTTTGTTACTTCAACAATTTTAATGCTTAAATACTGAATAGAAATCAAGGTGCCTTCGCCACTTCTTCATCACCAGGGAACATTTTTTTTTCAGTGGATCTTCTCTCACACTATGTTCCTCCTCTGGGCCAACATTGCTCCATTCTCATGTAACACCTTGCCCAAACTAAAGTGTGCAGGGAGGTCTCCTCTCCAGTCACTTAAAATCAAATTTCTCTGAGTGGCTCTGTGAGCTTTACCTTTTCTGTGACTCTGTTTTCAGAGCTACTGTCATCCAGCTGGTATCTATTAAACACATGCAGTGGATCACAGCTCAGCAAAGGCAGCATCAGATGCATCCATACCACTAAGCTCCCCACAGAAAGAAAAAAAAAAAGTGACAGGGGGAGAAGGGGACAGGAAATCTCTGTTATCAATAGACGACATCCTGTTAATTTCACTCATATGAGTCTATGTGATGCATACTCAGTAAGTGTTAAACCAAAACCAGAGTCTGTTACAAAAAAAAAAAAGAAAGAAAAGAAAAGAAAAACATCTATCTGATGCCAGTTGCCACAACGTTAAAATAGATAATATTTTAGGACAGTTGTTTATACATAGCTATGACTGCTCTCTGCAAGAACCAAAATAAAACACAGGACATGGACCTTCCCTTGAACTTGCGAAGAAAATCAATTGTTTCTCTCCTCCCTCCATCCCCTGTCCTGGCAACTGGCTGCAGGTGGCCCTGCTTGAGCAGAGGGGTTGAACCATATGATCTCCAGAGGTCCTTTCCAACTTCAGTTATTCAGGAAGTCCTAAGACTAGCACAGCCACTTGGAAATACAAGTCTGACAAGAAGTAAAATTGAGGAGTTGACTGTTGAATGCTAACAACATCACTTTTTCAGAAAGAGACTGAATTTCCATTATAGAAAGCTAAGTAAATAAATATCAACACAAAAAGGAGTAAGAGATAAAATTCCCATGAGACCCAATTCCCAAGCTGCATGAGTTGAAGTTCAGAACTAATTTCTGTGTGTCCCCAGCTGTGTCCTGGAGTACTATCTGTTCAAGAGCTGCAGTTCAGCTGGGAACACCTCTGCACTGAAAATGGAAACAACCGACCTAAGACACTGCAGCATTCCCTACACTCAGGCAGGCACAGCAACAACAGCCAGCTCCAGGAGAACCATTTCTGTTCTAAGGGCAAAATCCTTTTGGGAACAGCATTTCTGCACTCAGTACAGCTGAAGACAAAATTCAATGTGACCTCTGGAAATAAAAACTGTTCAATTTAGCTTTAAAGCCTTCACTTCCTCTTCACAGTCATCTGAATACCTAAATACAAGAGTGGTGATACAAATGTAGGTTTAATCATGAGTGACTCACTGATGCCTATTGCTCAACTTGGCACCTTTTTCACATGCTGTTACAAACCACTGCATTGCATCTTACCTGTACTACATATAACTAACTCCAAAATGCTCTATTTCCTGTTACTATAGCAGAAACTACATCCACTCTCCTGTTTTCAAGCAGTTAAAAAGAAATTATTATAACTGATTAAGTTCACTTATTCCTGCTTTGCCCAATAAACAACAAAATCAAAAAAAAAAAAAATCTAACATTTCATGGAAATTTAGTTATGTAATGTGCTTCTACTGTTATTCATTATATCCACTGTGTATATGCTTGAATGCCAGGCAATATCTAAAGAGTTTTTAATCCAGCTTGGTAGCCATCCACATGAAAAGCAATTTTGTCCCAATAATTCTACATCAAATGTGCTACTTTCTCCAGGAAAGATCGTCCTGGTCTTACAGCAAATCCCTAGATCAGAAAAGGGCTTAACAAAGGCAAATATCTTCTTATGTATCATCCTCTTTTTAATAAAAACATGGAAACGGAGAAGTCTTTTGCATGATATAATACAGAAATCAAAGCAAGAGCCTGAAGAGCTGGAGACACTCTCCCTGGCACCGCTCTGAACAAGCTACATAATCCTAGGAAAATTACTTTCACACCTCTCTGTATCTCAATTTCCACAATTTCTAGTTGAAAAAAAATCTAAAAGCACTTTTGTATTAAGAACTATATACCACAGGAAAGTCAGGAATATGACCAAAATCCCACTTGGACTTATTTCACACGTAACACTAAAAGGTCGGTCTTTGTGTTAAATATATAAACCACTGGCATGTGAGGGTGGGAATCAAATGCTTCCAAGTCTTTATCTACAGATTGAACATTACCAGATATGATTCTGAATCAACCTTCAGAAACACAATGCAACAATTATTTAAAAATAATGTTTTTTTTAAAAAACGTCCTAAAGTGCATTCATTTTTTGTCTTTGATATAAATAAACTCATCATATACACTTATTAAAATAATGATGCAGTAATTGAACAGAAGGGAGTTCTTGACAAAAAAACCTAAGTATTATAAAACTATTTTGCTAAGTCAGATACTAAAATTTAGAGCAGTTGCATCTCCAACAGTGAGATACGTAATATAATAAAAACCATAGAGTGCAGCTCTGTTGTCATATATTTTGAGTCAGCTGGGGTTATTTCCCCATGCACTCCAATTCAAACCAGTTCCATATGAGAAAAGCAAAAGCTCAACTTCTTTCATCCTTAACTTGATCCCCCTGTCAGTATTACACAGAGTGTAACTTCACTAACTCAAACACTGGGATAATACCACCTTTCACAGAAACAGAACTGTGTATTGACAAATTGTGATGCATTGTTTTCTTCAGATATGTTACTGAGGCAGCCTTTGCCCTAAAAACAAGCACATTTTATCCTGCTAACCAGAAGACTCTGACATCCAAAAGCACTCGCTAACAACAGTTTTCGGAAGAAATGATGGCAGGAGTAGCAGAATCAGCAGTTTTGGGTCTCATGATACAGAAGATTTCTGGACAGCAGCCATTGTCCAGCATTTCCTTTAAAACTTATGATACAAAAAACAAAACCAAATCATTTTAATTAGATCACTTTAAGTTAAAATGAACACACAACAAATTAAAACATACTGGTGGGTAAAGGAGATTTGAATAGATATTCAGCTGTCTAATAAATCTTACCTCATTCTTCCCTGCAAAGAACACTGAAACCCTCCAACTACCTTTGACTTAAAAGAGGTACATAAACTTAGTTCATTCTTCAGTTTAACCACAAATCCCAGATTAAGTAGGTACCATAAACCAAATGGAATCAAATTAAATTACACACTTGAAGCACTCCTTGGAGAGAGCTACTGGCTAAATGTTGATTTTTCAGGAATAAAACACTGAGGTCATATATAGGGGAAATTAAGGCGTTCATTTTGTTTGTTTTTCTCATGAACTCTTAGTAAATTTGACTAACCATTCTAAGTGACTATGCCTCCATCCATAAAAAAATTCAAAGGGAAGGAAATCTGAGGGGTCATTTGCTTTTCCACTTACATAAGTAACTGATCATGGGCTACTAAATGTTATAACAGAAAACAGAATAATGCTATTCATGTCATCTTACTGATCTGCCAAAAAGTCACAGGCCACAAAGGTAACAGGTTCCAGCATGGGTCAGTCAGGACTTCAAGTATCTTACCCCTCCTTCACTCTTTCTCTGCAAGCTTTTCTCTTCTGACCTTCTCTGGCCATACTTAACACTTTTAGCACTGTTACAAGGGCAACACAAAGCCCAGTGTAATATATCCCAACTCTCACTGCACCAAATTCAGTCCACTTAATGAGGAGCAGAAGTATACTGGTCTTCTTTTAATACTCATCTCTATTGCATTGCTTTGCTCCATGCACTGGAAACCAAATTTCAAATTAATTTGCAGATAAAAATCTTATTAATATTTTGTTGGTAACAGAAGAGTGAGAAAAGGTTTCCATTATTTAATTTGGAAAGCACAAATTCAGGCTGTATCAAGTACTTATCCTCTAATGGTTCATGTGCAGATTTCTTTAAACAAATTATACTAGACAGGGCACATGGAATTGTGAAACAAAGCAAAACTCTCAGTGTAATCAAGTATCCAAGTTAAAAAGCTAAAGTATTGTTGTTTAAAAATAAATCTCTCTGAGCATAAAAATCTAACTACCCTTTGTAACACCACTTTGAAGAGTTAAAGTACTGTACAAATAAAACTGTCACTCAAATACTAATAACATCAAAAAGAATAAAGTAAGCTTTTTGTGAGGGTCTGGTGAACATTTGCTGGACTGGCAAAATAGAAATGTTCTCTAATTATTCAAAGATGAAAGAGTATCTATTTAAGTGCATGTGATTGTTTGAATAGTCCTTGATGGGACAGCATTATTACTACTTAGCTCTCTCCATTATAAGCTAAAGAGTATATAAAATCTCAGCTGTCAGTGTAAAACTATGTTAGAACACTGCAGTCATGGACAGCTGTACTTGCTGACTATATTACTTTTTCTCCCCAGGGGCCATACATTCATCCTAAATTCACAGGGGAATCAAGCCTTGTGGAAGAAGGAACCCTGGGGACATTTTAGCAACACTGCAGTGGGGAGGGAAGGCTAATTATGAAAATGAGGCAGAACCATTACAGTGGGAGCTCCAGGGTATGTAGGACTTACACAGAAATGAAAGCAGTTGCAAAATAAGAAATATGACTAATCCAAGGCTATTTAAACACCTTTTTTTGCTATCATGTTTGGTGTGCATTTTATCATCCATCTAGTTACTCTTGAAAGGAGCATGCTATTATAAATGAAAACTAATTATATAACATTAAACCCAAAAAGTGTATGGTCTTTATAAAAAAACTCCAAAAGGATGCATAAAACTAGTATGCCATCAAGCACACTTTATTAAGCAGAATCAAATCTATGAAACTGAAATCACTCTCAAACTTCCAGAATTTCATCAAACACTCAGACATGCATATGCACCCATCACTGTTTCAAGTATATTACATGTTATCTTAAAAAGTAAAGGCCCAAAGAAACTTTGATTTTGTCTGAAGTTTGTGCAAGTTCTCTCTATCTCTGATGTGGACCATCCAGAGAAAACATGTACATATGAGTTTAGGCATCAGCCACAGAATTTACCCTGACATCAGTGTAGTCTGATGCCAAAAAGACAGAAGCACTTACAAGCATGAATAAATTAATGAACAATCACATTTTGCAGATGGAGAAAACAGGACACAGACCTTCTAATCACAAATTATGGCTATCATCCTGCAAAGCTATTTACTGCAGGACACAGTAGTGGCTGACCATCTATGCATATTTATTGCACTCTAAATTAGATCTTTACACAAGATTTAATGCCTTTGTGACCTGTAGACTTCATTATAGACATGCAATTCTCTTGGACTAATATTAAAAGGAACTCAGACTACAGTGATTCATCTAATCAGAAGGGCAGCTGGATTGCATACCCAACACTTTAATGTGTTATGAGCCCTGCTAGCTACCTGATTACATCCAAGACTAGGCCATCACCAGGATCATTCCTTCCCCTGCAAACTCCACCCACTCCCAAAAAGGGACAAAAGGTCACACTACTGTTTGCTTCAGGGTTTCACCTCTCCAACTCACAGAGGATAAGCTCTTGCAACATCTGGGCTCATTGTTGTCTGCAGTCAAAGTTTCAGGTTCCAGAAGATACTTCATTGTTTGGGGAGAGGTTATAGCTAGTTGGTGGGAGGGCACTGGCAGCGTTTCAGAAAAGCTCAGGTTTCTGTCAATTCAGTATTCTTTTATCAATATTAACTTGTGTTTCCTAAGGGAGGCACAAAAACTAAGGCCAGCAATTTGCATACTTGCTGTCACTATGCATATTACCTGGTGCATTGCACATCTAGTTCCTCTCAAAAGGTTCAAGTAAGCCATGAACAGGATTCATTCCATATGAAACAATAATTAGAATAATCTACCACTGCAGAAACCACTGGATGTCCTAAGGTGATCAGAAGAGCTGCACAAGAGAAGAGGTTTTACAGCAATGTCACACCCACTCACCTTTCCTATCAGGGATACACAGAGGAGCTCTTTCCAGGGGTGTCGGTTCTCAATTCAGATTTCAAAATGTGGAAGAACATTGATTTGTTTATCTTCAAACTGCAGGCTTGTCTTGTTGGCCTGCTGTTACTCAAATGAAACCACTTGCCATTTATATGAAGCCTTGTAGATGGCATTCAGCTAAAGAGGGCTCAAAACACATTCATTTAAGACTCAACTTCTGTCCAGCAACTATAACCACACATAAATAAATTCCAAGCTATAACACAACAACACTTCGTTTACGGCACGTAGCTTTTGAAACTATAGTAGCAAGTTCTTGTTCCTGCACACGAAGTGAAATATTTGAAGTGGACCTGTTTCAAAATCCAGCCTGAACTCTGCTCCTACACAGCCACCCACACCCTACAGAATCAGCATGTCCTGTCCCATGGTTTGCTCTGCTGCCTGTATGAAACAAGATGGTTTCTTAAATAGGCAATGGCTTCCAGCAAGAAAACACAGTAACTTGGGGGAACACAGTTTAAATACAAACATATATGCCAGCTACTTACTCCATTTTCAGTATACTAAAAAAAGACTGATTTGACAAGTAAGGGAGACACCACTCTGGACCATTACAATGATGGAACCTCAATCAGCTGGAAGAAATTCAGTGAAACTGGAAGTTCCCCATACTCAGACATGATTACTAGAAAAACATCACTACTTTTCAGCCTAGACAACAGTCACGAGCCCAAGGCCATCTTCTTTCACCATAAATCTCCTACAATTCTTCAAAAATAGTGGTATCCACTATAGCTTCAGTACACTTAGTGATAAGGTACTGCTTTAGAGTTGAGTCTATAATGACACCATGCCTCTAGACCTATTCCATTCAATTTGCATACATTAATTTAATTCAGCTTATATTCACCTAGCAAAAAGTCACACTTGAAAACTACAATGGCTGAGACTGTGTGTAAAGTCCCATCACAGACAACTTTACATCCAGGCTAAAACAAGGCTCTTAAAATAGGGAACTATTCTGGAAATGCTGACACATCTTTAACACTGTGAGTGGGCGCCAATATAATACACACATTGTGTACACATATGTTGCTGTCTTCCTGGGAAGCTTAGCTGAAAGCCCACATGGTTGATGTGGGACAGCAGGAATGCCTCTTTGAAAGCACTCACACTGCTTATTCATAGTATCTGAAACGAAACCCAAGGCATATGGTAAAATTATGCCATTTCACAAAACAGCGCTTACGGCAGCGAACAATCCTTTTGAATCTGAACTATTCTTGACACTTCAACAAAGAAAAAAACACCTCGATGACAGAATTTACACACAATATCAAGCATTCAAATTAAAAAAATATCTTAAGAGCTAGAATTGGAGAGGTCATCCACAGTTTAATAAAGTGAGTTACATCCATTACCAGCAGACCTACTTCAGTTATTCTTTTTCCACTAAAGCACACACCCACTATAGAGGGTCAGACTCCCAAAAGAATCATGAAACAATAGATGGACCACCTGCTGTTACACAAAGCAAATTGAAAACCCAGGAATAGAATATATGGGAGCTGTACTAAAAACATCACTATCTTTTCATTTGCTTTTACTCCAGGTTATTAGCTAAGCTTTTAAAAACAAAACAAACAAGAAAGGCTACCACACAGGAAAGCTGTAAGAGACAAGAATACATAAAGGTAAAAAGGAACATTAAATACTCTTTGAGATATTTTTGTTTCCTTTTCTTGGCAACTCTAACCCATACATCAATTTTCCAGTGACAAATATCTTCCTTCTGTTAACACAGCAAATGGATTAACAAAATTCATGGAACTGGCATTTCACAAGGGTAGAGAAGGATATGATAGGTATCTTAAACTGCATATCCATGAATATCCACAACTTAAATGTCTTCATTTCAGTTGATTTTACTCTAAGGTTTACTTGTTCCCTCCCAGCTTATTTCGGCACATCAAGCACAAGGCAAACAGAACTCCTGAATAGGCTTAAAACAAGTGTGAACAAATAACTGTCCAAGGAAAAGACTGCCTTGGAAACACTTTCAGCATAGTACAACACAAAAAAAAGTGCAAATAAACAAAGGAACAGTACATTTACATGTCTCTTTTTTCCCAACAGGTGCCTCAAATTCTTGTAACAGATAGGACTCTTCTGTTCAATTATGTTCGAAGGATTTAGCCACTAGACACTTTTATCACATTAAAACAGATACTAAGAGATGCGAGTTGCTCTTTTTTGTTGCTTTGTTTACACTGAGTAAACATCAGCTAGTTTATTTCGCTAGTGTTTCCCTAGATATTACTCCTTCCAGTAGACTGGACTTACAGGATTGGAGAAGGTATGTCAAAAGTCCTTTCAGTCATCCACTCCAATAACAATTTGCAACCTCAGAAATCATTAAATAAAGGACTGATTTTTTAAAACAAATATCCAAAAATCTGTCCTCCGAGCCCATTTGAAGACATATTGGAGGATTCTAAAAAACTATGTTTATATTTTAGGTCACTCATGACAATTCAGCATTAATAACACTAAATTCATGCAGTGCAAACAAATGAAAAGCTGGAAAAAACCTTTTGTGCTTTCAGAAGAGCATTTTGTATTCATATTCCTCTTACTAAAAAACTGGTATGTGGTGCTCAAACACATCTCTTCCTGGCATTGGGATTAATTAAAGATTACTTCAAAGTGACTGCCAAGATCCATGATCCTCACAGAACAGCTTCCCTCCTCCATTCTTTTATTCCTCCCAATGGAAGAGGAAAAAATAAGAGAAAATAAGCAAATCTTTCTCAGTGGCACCTAAGACAACTTCACAAGGCAAGATTCCTTTCAGGCAATCATTACAAGCCTGTCAGTCATACATGGGTGCAGTTAATGAACCCACATAAGCACAGAGTGGAGCACAGCTGGGCACAGCTGGGTCACCCCTGCCCCATCCTGCTGAACACCCCCCGGACCAGCCCCGTCTTCTTACATGACTGTGCTCTGTAAGTGATTAGAGCCCCATTCCTCATAGGGCATTAATTACAGGGATTAACAGTAAAAGGAAACACATGAACAGGATGCTACATACTTTTGGGATTTCGGGTTTTTTTGCTTTTAACCTTTGTGTATTTGCTGCAGCTATGAATTAAGGAGTAAAAAGGATGTGCAGAGATCTGAACAAAATAGTACAATACAGTCTTCCAGTCTGCCATATTAAAGAAGACTATTTAAAAAAAATACTGGAGGAGAGGATTTCAGGCTGCTGACATATGACTTTCTAAGGAAGACAAAAAAATGCTATATATGCCGCATCTTCTGTATTTTCCCAATTTCAGCACAGAATATGTATCATTAAGCTGTAAACCACTGGAGCATTAGCCACTGGGAATGAGCTGTCAGTAAGATGCACTAATGAAGTGAATTAAAAATTCTTATGAAGATAGAACAGACACAAGCCTTTATCGGCACTCCTATCACCCAACCATTACTCTGCTGCTATGACCAAAATGCATGTAACTGTAAATACTACTCTTAATTCTAGAAAAACCTGGAACTGCTGTACTGTAAATTAAATGGCATAATACTTACATCTAAGTGACCTACTATGACTCAGGCAACCAGTAAAAAATACCCTAACTAGAAATAAAGCATAGCTGTTCAAACTCGGAACAAAAAACACAGACACAGCCTATTCATTATGACCAACTCAGCATTACTGAGATGATCTAGCAACTCACTGAATATGTGCTTTTCCTATTATAGTGTTTCAGAGCTGAAAGCTAGAACAATATTTCATTACAAAAAGATTAGGTTTTTTTCTAGGATTTTAAAACCAAATACTTAGAAATGAAGAGACAAAAACAAGCCAAGTTCACATACCATAGACATCTCCTTTACTGCTGGCACATTAGGCAAGCAGATGTTCTTAACAGAGACTGTCATCATTTTTAATGACAAACAACACTTGGAACACAGGTTCTCCACTTCAGGATTTTCACAACAGTCTGTATATCTGAACAAACAAGTATTTTCAGGCCCTATTTGTTGCATTATATCTTCCTTTAACATGCATGACATTCATAGAGCAATAAATATAACCTATACAGCTCTAGCCTAAGTGTGCTGATGGAAGGCTTACACACCCTATTTGCTGAAACTTCTAACTTTGACTTGAAAGAAATTACTTTTCTTCTGTCAAAACTAAGTGGTCTCCAAAAATAAGAATGGTGCTCAGTGATTTTGATGCCAAACCTTAAAGTAATCTGGTAACACAATAATTTAATTTTTTACAAGTTACACAACAACTAATTCTCTATAGCCCCATAAACTGTTGAAAATGCTGACATGAAAAACATCTGAAGGTGTTTCTCTTTGTCTTTTCACATTCTCACACTAGAGAGCAGTTAGAATTAAAGGCCTGCTCTAGGACATACACCTGTCAGGTCTCACAAATTAATTACTGCTTCTTAAAAAAATTAAACACTGTTCTAACAAGTGTTCTTGGGTACAAGACGTTTTATTACTGACCCTGCATTTCATACTTCCCATGACAGACACCCATGACTCAGAATCAACTCTGAAATGAGTTCACAAAATATTCTGTTGGCTAAGGACCATCTTCCATTGGAACAATTTGAAAACAGATGCTAATATATTTGTCTGTCTAACATTAATGCCCTTTAACTTGTAACGGGAGGCAAATTTTTTTCACATGCAGTCATTTCTTAAATAATACTGTACTGCCCAAAATGTCCTATTTTAAGAAGGATAAGTAACAGATGAACTTATCACCTGTTTAAAATTACCAAGATTTCTATTATAGAGCCAGTGAAGGTGTTTGGGGTTTTTGCAGTACAAATAAAGAGGTTAGTAAAAGCCTTCAGGACATTACTGAGGCCTAGCACACACAAGAAATAATTAAGATGATTAAAATGTCTCTATTCCTACTGTAATCAAGACTAGAATTTGTCACAGAATAACCTTCTACACAAGCTAGGGAATGATCACAGACTTTCTGCTAAGTCCATAGGTTTCACTTCTTTGAGAATGTGTGCCCTGGTTCCAGCCAGGGCAGGGTTAGTTTCTTGCAGTACCCGGGATGGGGGCATGGCCAGGACCCCAATGTTATTCCATTCCACCTCAGGTGATTTCTTTCCGAGCCAGAGAGAACAAGGCTGTGGTCAGGTCAAGCCCCACACTCTCCCTTTCATAAACTTTTGTTATTAACATTGTTACAGCCCCTGTTCATTTTCTCATCTCAATGCTGTTTCCAGAAGATTGTTCTGTCTGTGCCTTTTATGCCTCCAGTCCTCCTCTCCGACCTTCTGCAGCAGGGAGAGAGGAGGAGGAGGAGGGCAGCGGGCGGCAGTGCATGGTTTGGGGTTTGTGGGAACACCAAACTGGGGAGTATCTTTGGTAAACCAAGAGCATAAGATAGTCAACAGATACTAGAAATAAAGGTGAACACTGGGTCCCAGATATAATTAATCAGCATTTGTAAGAGATCCTTATTTTACTCACTCAAAACCAGGCCCACAGGTCCTTTCTGCCATCAGTACCTCGTGTCTAATCCAGTCCTGAAATATGTCAAGGACTTTCTCAAGAGTCTTGATATTCCCCACTGTTGGTCACATCAATATAAACAGACACAGTGCAACACTTTGGATTGGAGCTCAAGAGACAGAGATAGCAGCTAATCAGGAGCTGATAAGACTTCCATACCTGATTACTCAGTACTCCTCCCCACCAGGAGACATTTGCATTATGCAAGGTACATGCAAAATTGGGGCTAATATTTTAAATGAGATATGGTTATGGGTTTTATTCCTAAAGACACATCTGTTCACTATCACAGACAAAACAAAGTAAGGCTCAAAAGTGATAATTTCAAGTAAGAATTTTGGAATAAATAAGGTAATCTTGACACATTTTTAGTACAGATAATAGGAATCACTTCCTTTTTTATTGTTGCTTCAAATTTCAAAGTCATATAGTTTCATTGTTTTATCTTAGGGAAAAGCAAGGATGCGTTTTGTGAACTCTCCCACAAGTGGTAACAAGTAGAAGAAAAGAACTAAATTTAATTATTTTCCCCAAAATTTTTCTCCCACTGTGGAGTCACAGCTTGTCAAAAATCAGCTAGCAGCAGTGAAAGACCAGCTTATCAGGTTCCCAGTGGAGTCCTGACCTACACAATGCATCAGATACTGTACTAAAATTACATCTCCACTGTTTGACCATTCAAGAATTATAAATGGAAGAGCTCTTACACAGAGATCACAGCAACCTTACCCATACAGAAATTAAACTTAGCTCAATCCATATACTACCACGTACTATCATCTTTCATTGTATATCCCAGAAATGTGTTTCTTAGGCATCTGCTACTTCTATGTTTCCCCTTTAGTTTCTTTTATCACAGTAGGAAGAAATACAGTTAAATCTACCTCTACATCGGATACACTAGAAGAAGTAATCATTATTATGACCAAATATACTAAAATGAACAAACAATTACGTCTTCACCTCTTTTCTCATCTGCCACGATATTTGCAGGATATAAATATAATAAATTCAATGTACTATTCAATATGTATTTTACTTCACACAGTGTTAAAAATTAGGCAATGAAACAGATTATGGGGAAAAATCTTCCATTACAAGACAGAATACCTCTTTAATTCCAACATGAAATCTGAGCAAATGATGGTGAATGTACTCTAAGTTTTATCATATGCCAGAGACAAATATAAAAGCGTTTCAATAATTAATACCTTGGTTGCACTCAAGTCAGAAAGATTAAAAATATTTTTAGTCATCTACATTACTAACAAGACACTGATGACAGTCACCTGGTTGCTTGCTCAGGAAGTTTTATCCCTCACATAAATTCACCTACTGACTTCTTTTTTCATTTGTACTACATATTAAGATGTGCTTCTTTTCAGAGTTTACTTTTAGTCTTTTCCATGTATTACTCATCCCATTTATTTGGATTTTTTAAATAGTTTTATTCATTGCAGTCCTTTGAGTAAATATCACATTTTCTTTCAAATCAGGCAAATTATATGCCTAAACTGGCTCTCAAGAGAATATGCTTTTAAATCATTTGGAATTGCTCAATATAAAAGAATGAAACACGCCAACATATTCATCTTGGAAGCAACAAAACTGTTTTGTGCAGACAACAGCAAACCTACATTTTTAACCACAAATCCTTGTTCCTCCAATACAAATTAACCATATTGAAGCTTTGCCTCATTCTAGAGCATGCACAGTATTATTGAACAGCCTGTAAAGACAAAGTTAGCTTGCAAATGTGCTGCCACTGATAAAAAGACTTGCTAAATAATTATAATAACTCTGTTATTTTTAGTATAATTCAAGTAAATTAACATTATTAATACTGAAGCAAAGAACAGAACAGAAAAAAAACAACTTTAAGTCAAATGATCAAAGTATTTTTAAAATTCCATGGTATTATCAAAGTACTCCCTAGCATGCCAGATTTTAATGACTGGAATACAGTAGTTCCATCCATCAGCTTCTCCATCAATATCCCACTCTGTCACTTTTGTTTTGAACTGAACTGTGTTAATCTAAACATATACTGCCACTTTTTCAGATGAAGGTTATTTCTTACTCTTTACAGATTAGTGAAACTGCCTTGATTATAGGTTTGATACACAGCAAGCGTGTCTTCTAGGCTGATTTTTTGATCAAGCATTCCTTGGCAAAGGATTATCACTACAGCAAGTTTGTTTTTATAAATTTGCTTTAATTTACTTTTGAAGAGCTGCTATTGACTAAACAGCAAGTATAGCTCTTGAAAGTGATTATTCCCAACTTTTTTTTATCTCTTTATAGAATAAAAGCAGACTTTTATTCTTTCATGTTTCTAAGTTTTAATGGAAAACCATGCCAGAGAAGATTAGGAAAAGGAAACCATTTCTTTTTATAGCCTAAAAATAAAATTATATGTGCTTATAAGTTTAGGCATACATTTCATAGAAATGGATCTTTTCTTCTATAATCTTTCTCTGTGTTCCTGCTTGCATGGCAAGCAGCTTCCATCATGCAGACTACTGTTGAAGGCATCCTAAAACAAATACCTTATCACTGAATATAGACTGCTTCTGAAGATAGAGAAGCATAGACCAAATTCTCTAAAAAAAATCACATTAAAAAGTGATTGGTGAAAGATGCATTCAGGTCCTCCTCCTTTACAGGAGCCTTCCTTCCTACATGCTAAATTCAGGAGTCAGCACTGTCTGCTCCAGAAGAAGTTGCCAAAGTTGCTAACTGGGCTTTATCATACCTAATAACACAGCTCTATTTATAGTTGGTGACCATGGTCCACCCCCACAAGCACAGCTGCTCCCTACACAGAGCCTGCAAGCAAGTATGGGGAAGGGATGTGAGACACAGAGCTGCTGCAGACCAGAAATGGGTACTGGGATCCTCCCTGCAGTGGAGTATTTCCAGACACCTCTGAGCAAAAGTGCTCTATGGACAAAAAAACACCTACTTCCCCCAGTTCATTGGGCCATCCTATATTATGCTCTAAAGACAAACTGAAATCATAGAAAAGGATGTCAGTTTAGACACTGCAACAATTTGTATACTCCTAGCAGCAGGACTACCATTAGCTTTATCATAAAGGAAACTAATCCATGGAAAGCCTACAGGACTGATTCCCCTAACTGTGCATTCTGTGAGCTTTCACACTGGCCCAAAATGGGTATAAATGGCATGGCACCTTAAAATTTGGCAACGGCATCATGCACACTTTCATAAGACACAAATAATCATACAAAAGACACCAAGGAAAATATCAGACTGTGTATATATCCCCTTACAACCAACTGAACTCTATTCTGACATGACTGTCAACACTACATTACTTGTAAAATAATGTTTGAAAGAGACCTTTCATTAACATACAAAATGCTGTTTGATTTTGTAGGAGTAAAAAGTCAAAGACAACGTGCATATATCTTTCCTCTTCACAACTAGATATGAATCAAGGATCTAAATCAATTATAAGAATTTACAAGCCATTATTTTTTCATTAGGATCTTTTGTGGTTTTAAAATCCTTGTCTTTCTCTGCTATCTGAATAAATTGTTGCCTCTAAGTAACTCTGGTACTAATACTTCCTTTGTTCTCATTTGACAATACCCACCCCCAAGCACAGAAGATGATAAAAAAAACAAGCTAGAATTTAAATACTGCCTTACAACAACTGCCAGCACACAGCCTGTTTGCATCTATGCTGAGAACAAGCTGTCATAATACTGCTCTACCATTTGTAACCTCCACGCGTTCTCACCTGCCCCCTGCAACAAGAGTCTCTTTGTCTGAAAAGTGTGTTTGTGTAACATTCCTTTTTTAATTTAAACTAGAACCAAAAATAGCAAACAGCTTGTGCTCCACCAAATCTGCACTGGAGCTCAACTACTCATGTGGGTCAGGTACACCAATGGGTTTATTAAAGCTGTTTGGTTTACATCTGGTTTTACATCACTTCTAAGGAACAGGACGGGAGGAGAGGGTGAAAATTCTCACCATAACATAAAAGCTTAAAAAAAATAATTCATTGCATTTCCTCCTCCCATGCAACCCTATCTCATCAGCCACACACTCACTTTTCCTTGGAAGAAGCCTCTTTGTTAGAGGCTATTTATTGCAGCCAAGTTCCATTCCCAACTACCTAATCATACATTATACATTGAAACTGCCCTCCTTTTTCTAGGGGCACGCAGGAGCAATGGGCCAACACTCCAGAAGACTTTCAAGCAGTGTAAGGCAGCTTTTACTGAAAATCTAGTGAAGAATTCATCTAAAAAAACAGGTAAATAAATATAACAGAGGGAAAAACAAATTCCTTTCTCTCAGCTTCAGCAAGATAAAACAGTCAATATACTGTATCTCTAAAATGTGTTGAGACAGTTTAAGTTTAGTGGTTTACATATCATGTGAAGTAACAGACTGATGGTATGTATAGCTTAACTCAGAATTTACTGAAGACCAAAACCTACATAATATACTTGGCAAACGGAGCAAATCACAGGATACCAAGGAGCCCATACTTTTATTTGATAATTAACGAGTTATCTATGTGATGTCAACCAAAAGCCAGAACTGGCTCTGTGAAAAAAGCCATTAGCATCCTTTTCTGAATCTGTACATTCTATTTGTCAAACAAAGCAACATCAGCCAAAACAATCTTAACTTCTCCAAACAAAATCATCCTGAATTAAAACTTTACTCTTCCTGATCCTTCCCACAATCAACAAAACCTCCTTTGCCTGGAGACACAAACAAGTTGTGAGGCTAGCTGAGTTATAAATTTCCTGAATTCCTATAAATAAAACAGCAAGGTTGTGACACAAACAGAGGTAATTCAAGGAAGCAGGGCAAGTTACCCCACACTTAGGACAGGACAGAAGTACACAAGGGCCACTGCATCACAGCTGGCACACCTGACACCCATCCTGATACTATTTTAACCTCTTACCAAGTCTGCACTTTCAGGATAAGGATAAATAGGTGAGAAGTTTCTGTGTCAAAAAGAGCATTGTGTACTTTAATGTACCAGTTCAAGGACTTGATCCAAGAACCACAACTGCTCACAGTTGTCCACACAGACTTAAGGAAGAGAAATGCAATACTGTATAAACCCAGTAACCAACATGAACAGTAACAAAGGAGAACCTGATCTAGCACTTGAATTGCAGAAACAAGACCTCCATAGAAGACTTAAGAGACTGGAAGTATTCCGCACCAAAATTTAAACAAGTTGTACAATATAGAAACATGTACTTTGAATCAAGGCACCAAATAGCCAGATGCACAAGAGAATTTAATAAGACTTTCTAGACAGAAGTGGTTTTATGATCACCTTGAAGGACTTCTTTGACATTTCCTTCATGGACACCTTCTAACACTGACGACAAAACCACCACAGATCTTCTCCTCTTGACATCTTCATCCACACCATCGACTACTTAAGAAATATCCATCTTCCACTTCTGGAATATCACTTTAAAACAACCAACCAACTTTGGCTGAACCAAGGAGCGTTTTAAGAGATTATTAAATATAAATATAGACCCTGGTCTTATACTTTTCTGCCTCTCCTCATGTAAAGGGCCTATAGCAGAGGGCAAGCAATATTAAAACTCAGAGAGTAAGTTCCATTTCAAGACATTCTTCTGAGGATATGATTTACAGGAAATCACAGGAAACCTCCCACTTGTCTCCATTAGTAAGAAGTGAAGATTACATCCAGCACCTTGAATGAATCCAAACGTAAACTCCCCACTGCCACTTTATTCCTCCTATAGTCTTATTACTATAACTTATGTGCTTGATTTCTACACCTGGATAACACATTTGTCTCAAAAACTGCCATTCTACTAAGTTTTTTATTTTTTCTGAATGCCTAATTCTGGAATACAGCAAAAGGGAAGGAAGTTTGGAGTTCACAGAAATGATGCCTTCCAGCTTTAGTTTACTTCCCAACAAACCAAGGGTGCAAAGAAAAGCAATGAAAAGAAAAGACAACCCCCAAACCCTGAAAGACAGAAAAAGCCTTTTAAGAATAGATGAGCCTGAATCAGTAATTCTAACATGCTTGCACTAATAACTTTTTAAAAAGTAAAATCTATAACAAAAAGTAAAATTACTTAGTTCGTAGAAAGAGTTCTATGCAGCCTGTATCTTGTACAGTTTACTGAACTTACTGGGCATTATCTCTTATTTCATTAAGCAAGAAGACTGAAAGGATGTAATTTTGCAGAAGGCACCATACTCAGAAAATAGGTGCAGTTAAGCACACGAAACAAACATGCAAACCGCTATTTTCCTTTCTCAGCAATACTTATCCAATAGAGTACAGAATGACAGCACCAACTACTCTTAAATGGCTATCATATGTGTTTGATATAGAAATAAGATACTGTGCCAGTCAGATTTAGTACAAATGGCTAACACAAAAGCTTACACTGCATTAGTGCTGCTTCTCTAACTTGTTTCATCCACAGGACCTTTGAAAACTAAAATTCATTCATACGATCTTTGAAGACTAAAATTCATGATAAATTATTCCCAATAGAGTAATTTTTGTGTCATCACACAAATAAAATCACATGCATATTGGCACTGGTTTCTAAATGTACCATCATTATAAAAAATGAATATTAGTCAACAATGTTAATAGGTTAAAATGATACCAATCAAATTTTGGAAGAATGAAACATTTCTCTTTTCCATGATGCCCTTTTATCCAGAAACTGAAAGAAAATAAGAATGAAAACCACAGAAACTGTCCGGGTGCCAACCTTTCCCTTACCTTTTTTTTTAATTTACTATTTTCCAATACTTCTACTACAAATTGACTACTTCAAATTGACAGTCATTTTAAAAGCATCTTCAAAAATACAATCTTTAAATGATTACTGCTACAATTACATTATAATGCTAACAAATAAGGTTAATGCAAGCATATTTGGAATCCAAGATGCTAAATATTAAAAATGTCTTTTGCTAAGTTACCAAGAATTAGCATGATCAAGCACATTGAAGCACTGCTTAGCAGTGCTCAGATAATTAGTCATATGGCTCAGCAAACAAGTACACCTTTATTCAACATAAAACTTGGACAAACATACAGATTAAACATCACCACCAGTAGATGAAAGAGTTCTGAAAATCATAAAGATATAGATTTTTACTTGGAATGACGTGGGTCAGAATGCAGTTTGTATAAGAAACACAACTACCAATTTGAACACAAGAAGAACATTTCTATTATGCTCCTTTTCTCAAGCTCAGAACTCCATCAGATAAACAAAAAAAAAACCCAAAATGAGATAGCTGTCACCTTCTGAGATACTGATTTTAAAAGCCTGAAGTAGTTATTGTGATTCAGTATGCTTCATTAGTATGATTTGTTTTGAAATCCCTCTTCTCCAACCATCTCATAAGAATGGCCCAAATAGCCAGTAAATATGCTAACTACACCTTCTTCAAAAATTCTGTGCTTCACAAAATATGTTCGTCTATCACCACTGTTACCCCAATGCAAGAAATGAAATGGGTAACTGGAAAGAAGCTACTCTAGCAACTAGATGGAGTTACTAACATACTGCCAGAATGACTGAAGAGAGCTTATTGCAAGTATTTTGAAAAAGTGACACTGAAATTTGCTTTAAGCAAACCTGTAACTAGCTTAGGGTTCCACAGAATACAGGTAAGTCAAAATTGAACTGCTTATATAATCCAACTACTTCTATCAATTTTCCCTTGTCATGACAAATTCCTATTTCCTTTGAAACACAATGACTTCTGTCCATACACCAAATGGGATGCCTAACATAGGTAGCCATAGGCTCAGTGATGAGCAACTCTCTCAAGAGTTCTGGTAAGAATGCATCTAGAGTAAAGACTGCTTTACATACTTTAAAATTTAAACACAAAAAAAAAGCATTCATCAAAATCTTTACTGATCACTAAAACACCCTAAACAGTGTATTTTGCTCCTCTGGGAGTGTTCTTGCCTAAGTATACTCACAGTATACTTGGACAGTCTTGATGTTCTTTAAGAAAAAAGTCCTTAGATGTCAAGCAAATATCAGACACCCTAGCAAGCCCAAAAGACTACAACAGTAGACTGAATAGCTATAATCTTTGCCAAAGATCTGGAAGGAACATATGTATAATTCAAGCATAACAGCAGTGACATTTACAAGAATGTAGACATTTCACTGCTTCCACCAACAATTTCACCAGCTGTAAAATTTATACTGCCACCATGCCTGCCTCAGAGCTCAAATGCAGACAGACAGCAGAGAAGGAATTCAGTCTTCCATTCACTTGACATCCCGTTCCCCACTACCTCCTTTAACAAGAGAAGACTTCAGAAAGAGCATTGTCTCTTTCATTTGAATAGATTTACAGTAACACCACACAAGGCAAAGACTAAGGGCCACAACAACACTGCATCCCCCTCTTCCCAAAACGAGATTGCAGATCTTGCACAGAATTTCCTGAAACATTATTTTTTAAAATATTAGGTAATCAAATCAAATATTAAAAACCTCTTCGGTTACCATCAAGAGTGCAGATAAAGCGCACGTTAATTCCTTTTATTAAAACTGAACCATTGCAAATCAAGAATCCATTAGGTGTCTGAAAAGGTTTCAAAGCATGAAACTAACATTATGATTACCTTACCATAAAATCACGTAATGTCTGAAAAGTGTGGATATTGTTTTGCTTCATTCCATCACTTGTGAAAATTCTAAGTCAGTATCCATCATGGCTCACAAAGTTTAAGGATCTAAGGCAGGGAGGGAGGCCAAGCTCAATCCAAGTTAACAATCACTCTCTCTACCACAGGAAAACTACATACTGTAAGCCCTGTGAATAAGTAATTACCATGAAATGAATGTTTTATGAAGGAAATGCACTTGGTTTTAAAGGTCACAAAGTGACAGATAAGAGCATAGAGTGAAACAAATCCAGCATATTACTGACTGACCTGCAGGGTCAATGAATCCAAGCAATAAATATTTCTGCTCTTTGAATAATTAAGAATGTTAAAACACAATGGCTGCAGACAACAGTGTTAAGAATGCAGACGGACCAGACGATCTACTTCATATTTAAGTACTTCACTTACCTGTCCTGTGACTGCTCTTCATACATTCTTTCCTTTCCTTCCTTAAAGAGTCTTATGGCCCGTTTTGACTTTTTCATGAGACTGTCAATGTAGATTTTAAAATACTCATTCTCACTGAGTTGTGCGAGTTTCTGGTTGTCATCATATTTGCTCAGTATAAGTCGCAAATGTTGATAAGTATCAGGTAGAATGTCAAGTATATAAGGTGGGCTGTTTTTAAGTTGAAGCTTTGGGTTTTGGCACAATCTTACCTAAAAGCAAAAACAAGAGAAATGTAAAAGAGAAATGTAAAAGACAAAAGACAATTGAGACAAAAACTGATCTAATATTTTCAAACTTATCAGGTATAACATACTTCTCTAACCTCCAATGCCCAAGAACTAAATACTACTTCATTTATATTCTGTGAAATTCCAACATAGTCAAAAGTGGCAAAATTTGACTAAATCTTTCATATCTATAAAGAGCAAATAAGCTTACCCACATATTTTGTGGGTTTGCCCTTAAACTATGTCTTTTCCTGTAATGTATGCAAAGGAGCCTATCAAAACACAGCACAGAACAAATGCCAAGAGCAGTGCTTCCATACAGATCTGCTTGCTGCAGGTTAACTTAGCTACAGGTGTTTATCTACTAAGAACTGACATAAATTACTTTGTCATCTGCTGCTCTCTTCATCCAATAATATAGTCTCTTAGACCCTAGGGAAATTTAGTTTTGAAAGCTCTCCACATAAGAAAGTGGTCTGAACTGTGACAGTAGTTCAACAGTTACTACCTACAACACACAGACTTTAGGTACTCAAAACCAGATACTGTAAACCAGGAAACAAAAATATTATAAACGCATTGTTTCCAGCTCCTGGCTGGAATAGAAATTCAGTGCTTTGCTTTTGGCTGGGTGAGGAGGTGCCCACCAAAGCTTCTTTCTCATTCCCCTACTCATAGTGAAGGACTCATAGGTCAAGACAAGGACAGGGAGAGATCATTCACCAAATACAGGTACTTAATATTAAGGTACTTAGCCTCAACTCGGGGAACATAATTCATTTAGTTACCAGTCAAACCAGAGTAGGGTAACAAGAAAATAAAACCAAACCTTAAAAACACATTCCACACCCCACTCCCTCCTTCCTGAGCCTAATTTCACTTTCCACTCTTACCTTTTCCCCCACAGTTACACAGGGGATGGTGAATGGGGGCTGTGGTCAGTTCATCACACCTTGTCTCTGCCACTCCTCCCTCCTCAATGGGAGAACTCCTCACTCTCTTCCCTTGCTCCAGAGAGGGATCCCTCCCACAGGAGACAGTCATCTTTGAACTTCCCCAACATGAGTCTTTCTCAGAGACCACAGTCCTGCACAAACTCCTCTAGAACACATCCCCTCCACAGGGCATAGGGTGCAGTCCTTCAGTAACAGACTGCTCCAGCACGGGTCCTCTGCAGGGTCACAAGTCCTGCCAGGAAACCTGCTCCAACAGGGGCTCCTCTCTCCTTGGGACCACAGGTCCTGCCAGGAGCCTGTTCTAGCATAAGGTTCCTTATGGTCTCACAGCCTCCTTCAAGCACCAGCCTGCCCTGGCATGGGGTCCTTCACAGCTTACAGTGAATGTCAGCTCCACTGTGGACCTGCAGGGTCTTCACCACGGGCTGCGGGGGAATCGCTGCTCCAGCACCCAGAACACTTCCCCTTCTTCACTGAACTGCGTGGCTGCAGAGCTGTTTCTCACACATACTCTCACTCCCCTCTTCCCCAGCTGCCATTTGCCTCTGCACAGCAGACTTTCTCTCCTCTTCTTTAGGACATTTCCCCAGAGGCACCACTGTTGCCAGTGGGCTTGGCCTTGGCCAGCAGCAGGTCCATCTTGGAGCTGGCTGCTCTACTAGACAGGTATGAAGCTTCTGTCAGTGCCTCAGCAAAACTACCCCTGTAGTCCCTTCACAACGAAAACTTTGCCACTTAAACCAAGTAGAAGACAGCATCACAATTGAATACATCAATACATCAATTGAATACATATTACTCAAAGAGTAAGTTCAAACTAATAGAACAGCTTTAATTTGAATCTAGTCACCACTGGAAATGTTCTGGAAGAGAAAGGTACTCTCTGTTTCCTAGACATCCTTAATATAATAAGATTAGAATTGTCTCCTGGCTATCTAAATTTTCTGTTTGTTCTGTAATGTTCTGTTCTAGAAAGAAAAGAGACTAAAACAAACAGGTAGTTTTTGACTGCTGTTGCACTGAGCTATTCAGGCTCGGCTAAAACAGTCAACATTCTAGATGTGTGTGCAGTTGTACATATGCAAATACTTATGAAAAAATTAAGACCATGTGGTATAAAAGTTTTATAGGCATCATTTGAAGATTGCCACATTATATATTAGTGACTTTGACGTTCTTTTGAGGTAACTTATGAGGTTATAAAAATATCTTAATACTGCTGAAAGTAGATTCCTATTCCTACTACTATCAACTTGAAAAAAATGCATCCTTGAGCTTTTCTGGGTGAGAAGGGAAAAAAATCTGTATCCTGCTCACCTCTCTAAACTCCAATCTCTATCACTGTTGCTGACCTCTCCTGTAATTTCTGCATTTACACCATTAAGAAATTTACTGCCTTTAGATTGCTGCCACTAACAGACCTTCATGCACCCCAGACAGCAAAGAAAACAAGTAACAGTTTGTGTCTGAAATGTACAGTGCAAGAACACAACCAGGCAATTAGAGCAGAGAGTCATATAGAGAAGACTAAAGCCAAGCACTACGAAGTTTTTAAAAAGTCTAGTACCATTCAAAACAGTATTTAAAACATGACATTTTCCAGTACCTCTTCTCATTTCACTGATTGTTATTTTAGTAATTTCTATTATTCTTTCAACTTTTAGACCAAGTAATACATTAAGAAGCCTTCTGATGTGTTGTAGAACAGTCCTGATCCCAGAGAAAATTTACATCTCAGTAGGAAAAAAAACGGAAGCAGGCAAATATGAATACATCAGCTGTTCAACATGTTTAAGAGTGGTTCAGAGACTGAACACTAGCAGTTTGGTATTTCTAGACACAAACTGCAAAGTTCCACAGCAAGCCCTCAAATAATTTAATGGTTTATAAAGAATTCCTTTAAGCAAAGAATGAGCTGGAAGAACAACAACAAAAAAAAAAAGTAAAGCATATTTGATCATCTCTTGACCAGTAATGATGTCTGAAACTGCAACCCACAACTGCAAGAGCTTTGAAACTGAAAATAACTTGTTTATATTTTATGAGATAAAGGTAAAGTCATCCGGATAAAAAAAAAAGGGACAACAGGGCCCCAGTTGTAGGTTTGGAGATGTCTAAAGAAGGATTCTCAAAGAATAAATGTTGGCTATGATAGCGTTCTTTCAAAATCAGAAAAGCACTGAAGTTAGGCTGACAGATAGAATTCTCTAAGGAGATGTCAGAAACACGGCCAAAGAATCTTACACGTGTAGCTAGACCTGAAAATCATCCATGCAGAAACACACATGAATTTCTTTTAGTAGAAGAGTAAGAAGAACTGGAATCCCAAATACAGAAGTGAAAATCTTTATGAAAACCAGATTTTTTTCCTCTGAACTTTGAGTTCACTGTGATTTCTGGTTTAGTGAAAACTTGAAACCAGACTAACATTCTTCACAAGACCAACTACAGGAGACACAAATCTGACACTGATCAGGTCTAACAATTCTCTGAAGTAACAAGCACAAGGGAAAAAAACATCTGAAAGATCAGAATGTTTATTCAGGAAAAAAAGTCAGCAATGAGAGTTGACCACAAGCAGAGAAGGCTGCAATCATCCTGAATTACTTATTTACCCTAACTTAAATCTCATGAACAAAGAATTAAGTATCTTTCTGAAGTCTATCTTTTCGACCAGATGTGCCAACAAGCAGACTATAAATAATTTCATATATTAGAAGTACTATTAAAATATTAAAACAAGGAAGAGCAATTTGCTTATGCTGGTTGCTGTCTTTTTCAACAGCCAGCCCATTCAACTATAGAAAAAGAATATCCAACTATAAGGAAGATCTATTTTCTCCTTCAGAAGTTCTAGAAAGTTTTATTCCGTCTCACATCATTACATACAAGATATGTATATAGCCTTCTATGTTACAAGGCTTCACTTTCTGCTGAATTTGGAGATAAATACAGCAAATTACCAGAACCTTCCATTTTAGAACAAGCATTTAAGAAAGCCACACAAAAATTCTTCAACGCCTTCATTAGTTTTATGCACTATAATTGAAAAAAATACTAATACTGTGTTCAAATCAGTGATCCACTGAAGTAGTATAAGGTTTCCTTCTCTTTACAGAGTACACAAGGCTTCAAAGGAAGTCAGTCTGTAAGGAGATGGTTGGTAAACCATATGGTTTCCAGTCAGGATATCCTGACACATACCACAGCAGTTCACAATTAAAACTAAGCAATGAGAAATGACACCTGCTGACGCAAAAGATTTGCCAAGACCTTTCTTCAAAAAGAAAACAGAACTCAAAACAAACAAACAAACACAAAAAAAACCCCAATACCCCTAAAATAAAGAGCTCTATATTGCACTTTACAAGGCAACTCTCACCAACACACCAGGAGCGGACATGAATCATATCACTGTGTGATTTTTGTATTGTTATGACTGGAAGTAAGCATGTATATATTTAGCAAGCACTCAGTGGTAAAAAATTAAAAGCAGTAAGCAAGTTAGTAAAATATCTCTTATTGAGGCAAACTGAGACAAAATTAAGCTAGTTCACACACAGGGAAAATCCAAATACTTAATCCAGAATCACAGAAACAACAAGTGACAACTCTGAGAAAATTGAGGCATTACCTTAATCTACCAGAAACTGATTTTGAAACAGTTAACTCTGGAACTTCCAGACAAGTCAACTCTAGTTCCTCTGCAGAAAAAGCTTTAACTCCCTCTCCCCTCCTACCCCTAACCAAAATAAATGCCACTACTCGTAACACTTTTGAAGATAGTTGACCTAAATTATAAGGCATTATCTCATAACATCATCGGAGATGGGATTAATGGAGGCCTATTTCACATAGACAATTTCTTGCTAAAAATTATCTATTTACTTTTTAAAGCAAAGTTGAAAGCCCCTGACACATTTGACAAAAGGATCCTTGTTCAAGCAAAGTATAGCAGCCTTAACACGATCTGTTTAAACACCTAAGGCTAGTCAAAGACAATACAAGGAAAGTAACTCAGCTACAACAGAGTAAGCATCTAATGAGTAGGACATCCGCTAAACACCATTTTCAGCTGCAGTGAATGGGTCAGAACAATTGGAGCATCAGTGCTCACACACTTCCAAAACCACACTTCCAAACTGCCCAACTGAACAAGCACAAAATAGCCAAAGAATTAGAAAACACCTTGACACACCACAAATAGCATAAAGGCACCTCTGCAGTTAAGATACCATAACAATTCTCCAGCAATCCATAACATTTAATGCAAGCAACAAAGAATTCTGAAAAGTTAATCAGGAGGGGCTAATAAGGAAAATGGTCCGAGTTTGAACATTATGCTTCCTCAACACAGATTTCTTCCTGCCTGAAGTTACCTGAACTGCATTTTATCTTCCACAGGAAAAAAAGTTCTACTCAGAATATAAGCAGAGGTGGCCCAAACACCAATCTTTTTGCCTGAGAATACAGTAAATGATTGTTCAACAGCTACCACATTGCAACTGAGCCATATGTTTCCACAGTGGAAGAATAAACAATATGATGCTGATGCCACAGCATCAAGGACAAGTTGACTTTGGAGGGTAATTTTACTTTATTCCAATCAGAAAAGGAGAAGCTTCTGTTTCTCTGTTTAATTTTGTATTCTTTTTCCAGAAGCAGCAGACATAAGACACAAGATTTCCTACCAACTTTGACCACAGAATCAATTACATGAAGTTTTGCAAAGGATAACCAATGCACACATAGTTTCAGCTACCATGCTCTGTATACTCAAATGCTGACAAATGTTAAAGAAAACCACAATACTAAGCTGCAGAGGTAACACAGCTTTTACTCACTAAGCTGATAGTACAAGCTTTGGAGAAGCACTCCAGCTTGCTCTTAAATAATTACTAAATAGCAAAGCAATGCTATCTGCATTTATACAGTCAGAGTAAAGCAACTGGTGGGTCATGACAGGGCACCCAAACAGTTCAAGCAATATTGTTAATCTTCATAGCAGAAAATTAAATTATTTCCAGGCTCAATGCATAGGAGGAATGAAAACTGATTAAAAGTTGATGAAATATACCTGTTTTAAAAAAAATCCATTTAGAATGTGTAATGATTTTATCATGAATCCCACAAGAGTGAAGGGTGAAAAAAATAGTAGTGAAAACTCCAAATAGCCCAAGCAGTAAACAGACGTAACTACTGCAATATTTACCTAGTACTAATTCTCTCCCAAAGTTGGTCTCAACATACGGTTACTCTCTAACAGTAGTACATGGCTAGGGTCTAGATTTTAAAAGGCATTAGGTTTACAGTCTCAGAAAAAAAATAAACCTACATAACTTATACACAGTTTAAAGGAAGATCTGAGTTATTTGTTAACAATATTCATTTTTCATTTGTTTACAAGATACAAACTTTCTAAAATGTAGATTGTGTTTTAAAAACAGTAATTTCTACAAGTCCAGAGATATATGGTCAACTTTCTTATACAATGCAAGCACTGAAAAGCAAGGCTAGCCTTCTAAGCCATAAAAGAAATATTATCTTTTGCATTGCACAGGAATTATTTTTGGTTCTTATTGATAAAGCTACTGCTTACCCGTGAGAAAAGCAGTAGAGAAACCTGACATTCATGCTAACAGTTGGTTTCCCTTTAATAATGCAGTTAGTATTGTAAATTCACATAAGACATACCAACAAACCACAAAAAGTATAGATCCCAGTGTATGAAGTATAGAAGGAAGGATATACAGAGAGAAGGCAATTTACGTTCACTGATTATCTACATGCCAATTTTTTTATTCCCTGCAAGAATGTTGCTTATGGTAACTTTTACAAAGAAGGCTCTAAGCAGGAGCACTATTCCAATGTTCTGTCTTGGTAAAGAACTCTTTTTCAAAATCTGTGATTATTTTCAGACTGATAATAGAAGTTTAAAGAGAAAGCACCCAAACAGAACTGCAATATTCTGCCTATTCCATTCTAAAGTATCAGACCATGGAAAATTGACGTTATCATGAAATCTGAACAAGTTGAAAGCAGGACACGTGACCAATTCTACACAAAGAAGTTTGCATGGTGTCTAGGTAGCCAGAATTTTTGCATACACCACAAAACAGTACAATTTTTGCAAACACCACCTCCTCACAGTACATCTCTTATAAGGTAGGAATGTTTGTAGTATTGGTTAATCCCTTACTGTTGCAAACAAGCAATTCATACAGAAAACCTCATCTGCCAGAGGACAAAGTTACAGAAAGAAATGAAGGAAAGGTAGAAGGCGCCAATTTTAAAAAAGAAAAAAATGCAAACCAGAAACTAGTGGCAAAGCTCATAGTTTCTAAGGCTGCTCTTTTTTCAGTGTTTGGTCAAGATAAAGGCTTTGCTTTGTTTTCATTATTCATTTTCTTAACATCATTAGAATGGGGAAAAGCTTCAGCTACCTTACTACAGCAATAAGATGGTTATCACAGCTACTATAGTTAAAGAATAAACAAGTATAATAACTGTTATTTATAAAAGTAAAATAGGCCTCCAAGCCACAACCTTACTATGGGCAGCACCTCACTGACTTGGCAGAGCTACTGCCCTCAATAGGTATTAACTTGATCACTGACCCACCACAGAAATTAGTCATAGGACACGCTCCAGAAATGGGATTTAAAACAACAGTTGATCGAGCAAGTTTCTATTTCTGATTTTAATCCCTGGGTTTGATCTAGGCAGAGGAAAAAATGACCTTGCTGTGCCTACTGCCACACAAGGCTATGAGATTTAAATTTGTTTACCAGCATATTAAATTTGCTCAAACACATCCTTTCACTACAAGTACCAAACGCTAAAAACTCAACCAACAAGCTAGAGCATTCCCACACTATGACATCATCATGTCTGGTATACTTTAATACAATTTGGAAATAAAATTTGATTAACTGAGAGCAGCTTAAAGAGGATACATTAAAGGTCCAAATTGAGGACACAATCCAGTAAAATGAAAAAGGAAGCACAGCACAACGTTCAGCCTTTCCAGCGACTTCTACCCAACAGGCCTTCCTGGCTGTTCTGATGGGCTGCGACAAATACAGTTACATTGGATGAGTGAAAGCAATCCAGAAGTCTAATCAGGGGGATAAAGACTTTCTGGTAACCATGATTATAGGAACAAATCAGAGTATCACCTTACTATAGAGATCTGTAAAAGACCTGACACAAGGAAAGCAGACCTCTCCATTCCCCACGTGGTTTCAACAACAAACCAGATTCCAAATTTCCAAGCTGAAAACTTCCTCCCACTGAAGAGCAGTACCTACTTTTGAGTACTCATACTTGCAGTTCTTAGAAAAATAGAACTCACTGTCAACAGCACCCTGACCACACACAGAAAAATGTCAAAAAAGTCTTTGTGATAATATCCACTTTTACTAAAGCTGGGGTTTCAGTTTATAACTGCTATCAGCAACACAGTGGACATACAGATACTACTCTTGGAGCAGCAAACAAGAGCCTTCCAGGACTTTAAAAAACAACACTTGTTATTACAGATTACATTAAATAGTCTCTACTCTGCCAGTATAACAAATTACAAATGCTGAGAAATGTTGAGCATCTTATTTCACATAGAGCTGCACTAAATCACAGAGTTAAAAAGTGGCAATTGTATCACCATGCAGACCCAAGGTCAACAGGTAGCAATCCTCCCTGCTCAGCAGTTTCAAGAGGAAGCTTTTAAGTATCACCTCGTGTGCAAAGCAGAGTGCCTGCATCTCCTGAACAGCAAGCCACGTTACAATCAAACTCTTCCTATTACTCGTAGGGCACTCTCCTAGATAATCTATCATGATGCACACTCTCATTTCAAAGACTACTGAATTAAATGTATCAGGTGAGGGGAAGTATAAGAGCTAAAAAGCTACAGTCTATCCCCCCACTTCCTGAAAAATGAGTTTCAGTACAGTGTATTTCTAGTTTCAAAATTAATAGTAGATGTACTTATAAGTCATTAAAATGCAGAACACACACTTAAAAAGTTAGGCATGCCATACTAATCTGTTTACTAAACTGACAAGAGTGACATCCCCCAGTCCCCACGCACATTCCTAAAAGCACAAACACATCTATGTTGTCATCACCAACATATCTCACAGGACAATTAGTTTAACTACACTTTAATACTTCAGAGGTCTTGTTTGCAGACTAACAGTGTGATACAACACGAAACACACAGAATATGTGATTACAAGTCTAAGTTAAGCCGCTTTTGGTTAGGACAGCTCTTCAACTTTGAGTCATTTTAAAGGATCTGAAAATAACAATAGCCTAAGGCAAACACACACATTTGTTTTCCTTCCACAAACCAAGATTTAAAAAAACATAGCCAGAGGCCACTGGAAAGGAAAAAAAAAAAAAAAAAGACAAATGATGCTTAAATAACCTAAAACATAAGTCCCCTAACTTCCCGAGGCACGTGTAGCACAGCACACGGAGCGGCAGTACACTGTTTGCCTCAGTGTACCTATTTAAACGGCCCCGTTCTCTACTGTGTGTATACACGGCCGCAGAAAGACACCCACCACTTTGTCCATGAGCTTCCAGGTCTTCTCCACGGTCCTGCGGTCGGCAGCTGCCTGCTTGGGGGGGCCCACAGCATCCTGAATGGCATCGATGAAGCCCAGGATCCGTCCCTTGCGCGGGTTGCGGCCGTTGAGGGAATTGGCCATCTGGGAGCCAAGCTGGCCGCAACGACAGAGAAACACAGGCTCACAAGGTGCTCCCAAAACATCTTGTCATAGAACCCGCCGCAGCCTGCGAGGCAACACTTCCTTCTCCACGGGCAGGAAAGGGCAAGATCAGGGCATGTTTAGGAACGAGCTTAACTTTTCATGACCAACGGCGTAAACCCACCTGGCCCGGGTTTACATTGGCAGAAGCGATCCCGGATTTATTGTCAACACCGACGGTCGGGAGGGGGGAGCGCACCCGCGCCGGGCTCCGCGCCGCGCCCCTGCCCGTCCCTGCGCCCGCCGGCCGCGGGCACATGCCCGGCACCGCACAACAAAAGAGGC
>VXBR01006742.1:79834-128878 GCA_013400215.1 Cisticola juncidis
TTTTTTCCTGTTAAACAAGTGCTGAGATTTTCATATTTCCATGCTGGGAATAGGCTGGAGAGGTACTCAAGGTGGTGAGGGAAAATGTAAGCACCTTCTAGTTTAAGAAGCCCTTTTAGATGTGGTTATTTTGATACAAGCACTTCCCCTGGGGTTATGGTAAATAAAACTCAACTGATTGCTATGCTTGAAGGCTGCAAAGAGTGAGGCTTACCTGCATAGGGTACACGACACTGGACTTCAGATCTTTTTGGAGACTGTCCAGGGAGTAATTATTAATCTTCTAATGAGCTGTCAGAAGAGGAAACAAAAATGCAACACTTAGCATCAAAGTTTTCATTTTCTAAATACAAATGTATTAGACGAGTATTTTTAAGTTTTGGGTTTCAGAATATCTGCAACTGTGGTTTTTGTAGTAGTTTTCTTTCCAAAGATTTTCTTTTTTAACAGTTACCTTTTTTTCTTTTGTTTTTTGTTGGTTTTTTCCTACTTTTTCTTGGATTTGACTTTTAATAAAATAGGAGTCAGGAAAAACAGTGGGAAAACTTGTAGAATATTTCAGTGTTGCTTTTATTCATATTGTAATTTACAGGTATTTTTAGTGCAGGTATCTTCCTGTTGGTTTAAAATGTGTCATGTTATTCTTCTGAGCACACAAAACAATAAAATCGTATCTATAATGTCTTCCTCAAAGGTTGTTCCTCTATAGCTTTTAAATATGAATTGGCAGGTACTTGCCTTAAGTGGGTTGGAACCTTCCCATTTTATTGTAGTCTCTGTCAATTACCCTCTTCCCCGTGTTGGTTTCAAACTTCTCTCTGGCAGATGTCCCTATCCCTTTTTCCTTTGGAGCCCGGCTTTCCTAAGATTAAGTTGATAGTGACTGCTCACTCTGTTGCTGTCTGTCATTTGGTTGTGAAAAAAGCAGAGGAGCTGACGCTTTTTTGGAGCTTGTGAAGTCTTTGGTTCCTGCTCCCTATTGTTTTGTTTTCGTTGTTGTTATGTCATTCCCTTCGTATCCCACACTCTGCCAAGAGCTGCGATCTGTGAGCTCCTGGTAGCGTCTGGGGCTGAGTCACGGTGTCTTGCAGTTCACCCGAGTGCAGGGCCGGCGGGAGGGAGCAGCTTGGTGCCCTGCATCGCTCTGCATCTGTGCTGCGCTGTTAAGGGAGTAGGCAGCTCCGTGGGGAAAGGGAGAGGTTTCAAGCAGTGTTCTCTCATTGCCTGTGCCGTACAGTAAGTACAGATATTCTGGGAATTGCATCCTCAGAGGGTCATGTGAGTGCACTGGAAGCAAGCCAGCTGGGAGAGCAGGTGGAAGAGATACCCATGGCTTCAGCATCAAGGCTGTCCAACATGGGTCAGGATTCTGCAGGCTGTGCTGTGGAAGGACGAGGAGACACAGCCCTGCTGATGTGGCTGCAGGCACACAGAGTGACAGGTGGCTGTTTGACAGAAGACAGCTGAGAGGCGAGGCGGAGAGGAGCGGAGCAAGCAGCTGCTGTGTTTGAAGTTCAGGGCATGTCTTGTTAGCGTTTAGCACATAAAGACTCAGCTTGCCTGCTGGATCTGGGGGGTCCAAAAGGATTAATGGTGGTCGCTGAAGGCACTGGCCACCTGGAATATTTTAATACAGACCACCAGCACTATACTGGTGTCCAGTTGTTCTTACTGCCCAGCTTCAGGCTCTCTAATAGACTAAACTAAGAATCAAAACTGCTGTGTGTAGGTCCACTGAGAGACCACAGGGTGTTTCAGTGCAGAAACCTAGGTCAGGTACTTTAAATCTCTAGGAAATAAAGTGTTTCTGTTTGGGCTACACATGTAAGTTTGGTGGCTAAGGTCCAAAAACTTTGTATATACAGTTAAAATGGCTCCACAGATCTCTTTTACCTACAAGCTCTCCAACCGAATGTTTATTCTACTTTGTTATTATACTAAAGAATATGGCATTTTGGATCTGTGATTTAATCACTCTATGAAAATGCTACAGAAGAAGGCACAGTAACTCTGAGGTGTCACATTTTGAGATTTGTACATTACATGAGACTGATCCTCAGCCTAGTCAAAGTACTAAGTCATGTAATGATGAAACATTAGGATGCCATCCAGGATTTGGTAAAGTTTTATAGTGAAAATTGTGGAGTGAAGGTGGTTGGGAGTCAGGATATGATGACGGAATCAAGACAGTGTAAAAGAAGCCTTGAAATGAACTCTCCTAACTCCCTTTAAAGTAGCGATTTTAAGTCTAAGCATTTTACTGAAAAGCAAAATCATGTAGTCACATGATTTGAAAAAGCCCAGCTGCTTGGTAGGGAGAAAACGTACAAAAGGTTAAGCTAACAGTTACCTTTGTCCATTGTATTGTTTTCCTATCTGTAAACTTTTGGGGTTTGTTGAGTTTTTGTATTTGTGGAAGTTTTCTTGGTTTTTTGTTTGTTTGTTTTTTTTTTTTTACTTTCTTGGTGACTCTCATTCTTCTGGAGTTATTAGACAGCCTTTTGAATGAAACTTTATGTTGCTGCTCTTGAATGAATTCCATTCCATCAAAGAGCAATTGACAGGCACTGGAAGCAAGAATGATGGTTTGGTTTGGTTTTCTTTGTTCACCCGCTATTAAAATATTACTGATTTTCTGCAGTCAGTCAATGCATGTGGTTTGGGAGCTTTTGTTATTTGTGTGGCTTTTTGCTGTGGTACAAGTGGTTTTGTACCCAAATACACAGATACATAAGAATAATGAAGAGGACAGATGTAGGTTCTATTTATAGCAACATAAATAAGATAGGATTAATATAGTGTATAATATGCTGAGTTAAGGGATATGGTAGCAATGCTTGTGAAGCTTTAGTCATCAGTTTCAAAAACTGAATGTGAAGTGACTTCTTGCTAATTATAAAACAATATCCTGGCTATCCCAGCATCCTTAAACTTTCAAATTTATCTCTTGGTATTTTGACTGAATATGTACTGATGTGATGAAAAGGCTGTTCCTGGGGGTGTAGAGTTTTGTGATGCAGTGTCAGCCAGTGGTTTAATGGCTGAGTTCTGACAAGGTCATCCTCTTCTCAGCATGTGCAGTACCTCAGCAAAATGCAGCTGGTCCCTCTTTGCAGAGAAGCTGAAGCTTTAAGGGCCACTGGAATATACTGGTATTTTGATGCCCTACCTTTATCTGTTCTGTAAAAACATCAAACAAGCAAAACTAACAAACAAGAAATCCCCACAATTCAACCCAAACAAACACAACAACCAAAAAAGAGAAAAGATAATTATTGTAACAACAGATAGCTCTTAAATTCCAGGACTATGTGCTTAAACACATTTTGGCCAACCCATTCTAGATACATACAATATCTTATACTACCCTTCTTCTCCCATATCCAATTACTGCATAACCACTTGTAATAGTTGTTAAGAACATTAAAATGGAGTAAATGCAAAATGCTTCTATGTTGTTATTTTGCAGTGCTCTCAAGACTGATTAAAAAAACCCCACCAAAAATGGGTTTATAAGCTGCAAGCCAGCATCATGGGTAATTTTTAAAACAGATTACAATGTATTTACCTGGGGTTTATTGCAGCAAACTGAGACACAGAAAGCAAAACTGACCTGTGACACTCAATATTCCCTTACTAATAATTTAAGTAAGTGTAATAATAGATGGTTTTCCTACCTCAGTGGGTATTACTTAGAGAAAATTAGTGATTAGAGTGGCAGTTGTTGTCAGACTATTATCTAGCTAATTTTTATCTAGCTACTGTAATTTTTCCTCAATTTACTTATGTTTTTCATAGTCATCAAGTACCCAAGCTTTTTTAAAAAAACTTATATTACTGCTTTCTAGAAGTGAAAATATGTTCTTTTCACACATGAAATATGAATAGTGTAATAGTTTAACCCACTTTGCTGTTGAACTACTGCAAGAAAGGAAAAAAAAAAAAAGACTGCCTGTCCAAGTTTCTGTACACTGTAAAGATCCATAATTGCTCCAGCAGGCTGTTGCAGTACAGCTGATGATAATACAATGTTGCTGTATAAGTTCCTTCTGCTGAGTAACTAAATCCTCTTTTTATCCTTGATGTGGAAAGATAAGCTAAATTTAGTTCTGTCTGTACCTGTAAATAAAACGAGCCAGGCGCTGTTCTTGGGCCCTGAGGCCAGGTAGGCTGGCACAGGGGTGGTCACCACCATCCTTCCTGAAACTAGACCAGACTCACCACCCCCTCACACCCCCACATCAAAGCAGTAACCCCTGACCTGTGCTGGCCCTGAATTTCCCTGGGATTTGTTTGGGAAAGTACCAGCTGACATGGCCAAATCTTCCTGGCAGTATCTTAATAATCTACTGCCACACTTCACAGTGTGCCGAGGTCACTGTGGCTGCAGCCACTAGACAGATATTGTTGGAGTTTGTAGGCATATAAATATACACACATGCATATACACAATGTAATAGGAGATGTTTCATCTTTGTTATTTTGGTTGGGCTGCAAATAATGAAATTGTTTTCAACTGGCTTCTCTAGGAGCGAAGTCTTTAAAGGGCAAGAATTTAACTGACTGGGGCTTGTGTACTCACATTTTCAAAACTTTCCTTTACACTAGGAGCAAATCTACTTAAGTATGATATTGTTTCCCTTGAAAAATACAGCACATCCATTTGCCTGACTATGAGTAATTAAAAAATGTGTTCTCTGTTTGCAGAACGAGTATGAAAACTAATTGTGGGGCCAGGCCTGTGTTTGTTTACACACCTCACTAATGAGTTCATTTGCTGTAAACTAGACAGCCCACTTCAAAACACATCTCTGCCTTAATAAATTGCATTAAAAAAGTGTGTCAGCTTAATTTTAAAACAACCTACCTCTCAGGGAGCATTCTTCTGTTTCTTTTCTGTTATTAATTGCATCCATCTGCCAGAGCAGGTGCAAAGTCTTTAACTAAGTCCTGTCATTTTAGTACTACCCCTTGAATTTGCTCCATCTGTGCAATAGCATTAAAAAAATCAATGTCTATATCTATTTTTTTTCTTTTCTTTTTTTTTTTTTTAATTATCCTCCTGTTACTTCTGACTGCCATGATCTTAGTTCTTCCCAATCTTGGTCTAGCAAAACAACCTTTAACATCCTTTTTAATGGCTTGCCAAAGGACAACTGGGCTTTCTTGTTTGACTTGATAATTAGGAGTTTTTGTTCTTTTCCATTCAAACAGCTCTCTTTTTTTTGCCAAAATTTTTAAGATTTTCAGCTTGTGGTAAGGGATATTGGGATATGTAAAATATTCCCAGGGACTTTTAATTTCCATCTTTCTCTGGAGTAGGAGTTGTTCTTTGATGGGAGACAAGCCTGTGTCTATTCTGTGCTTCTGCAAGTTAAAGTAAGCTCAGTTAGTGGAGATTTGAACTATATTGCTAGCAGCTTTAATTGAAACAGTCAGATGAGACACTGTCATAGAGGCTTTTCCTTCAGAAAACTGTATTTTCAGTTGAGTAAGATAGCATCTTAAATGGAAATTATACAGTGCTAGGAAATCATAGCTTAAGCATAATGATTTATTTGCTTAAATTTCTTCTTCTTCTTAATTGTTGCTTCCAATATTCGTCATCCTTCTAAAACAAGACAACTTTTTGGACTATAATCTGCTTGACTTCTTCACTGTGAATTTATGGTATATCTTGTACTTCCTGTATGCTCCAAGTTCTGCTGATATTTTGTTTGTGAGCAATGACAGGAACCTTTTGTCTTTGACTGGTAGAATAAATAAGTTGGGTTTTTTCCTCTCTGCTTACTTACCTTCATTTAAAACAAGTTAATTTTTCCACCCTGAAAAATAAACCATGTGTTTTGTAAGGCATGTCAGTATTTTAATAGAACTGAGTAATTTTTGACCTTTTGCATGGGCCGTTTTTTTCACACAAACTGCATTTGGTATTTGTGATTATTTGCTGCATACTTTAGAGCATTCAGTTATTCTCAGACTGAGCTGATAAGATTTTTGCATCTTCAGAATGCAATTGGTGACTATTTTTTGACTTTGTCACAATTATTTTTTTCTCTTTTTTCTTTTTTTTCTTTCCTTTTTCTTTTCCTTTTTCTTTTCCCAGAGGAATATGAAAACCAGTGAATCCAACTTCTGGAGAGAGCATTAAGTGATTTTTGCCTTTTGAAAATATTCATTTTGTTGCATCAAGAAGTCCTATTTTGAACAACAGCGAACACTATATCAAAATGTGCTTTTACTTTATTGTGTTAATTGTGTTGTGTGAGAAAATTTTGTTTCCATTAAGCTTCCGATTGAGGAATGTTGTGTCCAAGGAAATATAAAGGGGTCAAAGTAAAACTAGTAATGAAGTGAAGCTTGAATTAACCTCTTTTGCTGAAATTCTTTCATTTTCCTATCAAGGTTTCATTGTATCCAGTTCCACATGGATGCCTCCATTGTTTAGACAGTCAGCAGTTGTCCAGCAGAACATTGTGACCCTCATATCAAGTTGTACAAAAGTAGTTTTAATTACTAGGAATGTGATTTCTATTTCAGTTTGGGTTTCTGTTTTTTCGCTCTGCAGATTTATTTCCCTGTGTTTTTATTTTGCTCAGTTACCATTCACTTGCTGGTGAATGCAAAACCAGATATACTGGCTTACAAGCCTGTTGTGCCAGTATTTTCCTCTCTCCTTTCTGTTATTCTTGGCTTTTTAAAAGGGTCTGGTATTTTACAGCTTTTCTTGAAATAGTGTAGTACTATAGGGGATATCAAAAAATGTCTTCTTATGTAGTTCAGTTCTTCTCAAACTCTTACTTCATCAGAACTGATGATGAACACTCCAATACAATTTTTCTACATACCCACCAGTAATCCGTGCTGCCCATAGGTTTTATCGTGCTTTTCTCCAAATTAGCCAGACTGTGTCACAGTGCTCACTTTTTAAGGAATGAAATATTTATGATTAAAGCATTGTATCTCTCAACAGCTGTATAATTTTGGCACCAGGTACAGTACATGGCTAGTACTCGGTCTGCCATATTGAGTGAAAATTTTTCTTCAGTTTTTTTATGTAGATATGAATAAAAGGCAGAGTTGATATTATTACCGATATTGTTCCTGATTTTCAAGTTTTCCCTTTTTTGGGCCTTTCTCTTTATGAGAAGACAGTTTAAATGCTGTTTTCCATAAGAAATATTGTTAGTATTCTTATATAAGAAGACACATATATTCTTATATGTGTGCTACATGGACAGTTGTAATGCTTAATTCAGTCCTGATTGAGTTTTTATGAATTGGTGGTTTTGTCCCAAACTTGCAAATAAAATTTGGAGGAAGTAGGAAAGCCCCGTGTCTTAGAAATTATTTTGCATGTGTTTTCCTTTTACCTATAGGCAATGCATCCAGAATTTCAAAAGGAAATTAGTGATCTGATTAAGTGTCTATTCATGAATCCTTGAAAAGGCAGGCTGATCTCATAAAAGTAGATGTTTGATAATTTCAGAAAAATTACTGGAATGTGAAGGTTTCTGTTTTTGAAGACACATTGAGGTGCAGAGTTGCCTGCTAATTCTGAAACCCCTGAATACTTTCCTCTGCTTGTGCCTGGTTTTCTTAATTTGGTTTTAAACAAATTCTTCACTTTTTCCATAGGTGTGTGCCTTTGGCTGTTTATTTTTCATGTGTAGCATACTTAAATATTGTGAGATTGAAGGAGAATAATATGGATTCATTAACTCCTCAGTTCTTCAATGCTGTATAAATTTGCTTTGGATTTCTTCTGTCAGAGCCTCAGCAAGACTATCCACACACTGTTTGTGTGGATATGACATAATTGCCACTTTGCTGTCTGGCTTCACTATCTAATGCAGCTGAAGAGACTGTACAGCTTCCAGGGGAAAAACTCCATATGCTGGAAGGATTGGTTGTGGCTTGGCTCAGCACTTCCAAAAGACTCATCTTTTCATTCATCTTGAAAGTCATCTTCTGAAGGAGAGGAGTGCTTTAAAGCAGACAAGCTAATATATTCAAAGAGCTCTTTCCTTTTGGTGACAAACAGAAGCAAAGTGTAGCAATTTTGTCCCTTTTTTTTTGTACAGTCTCAATGCAACTTGTAGGGATCAGTGGGAATCTTTACTGCCTTTCTTCTTCATAACTCTGTCGTCAGCTAGAGCAGTGTAATGGCAGGAGTAATTCACTTTGCAGACCCTGAATAAAGGTACATTCTGCCACTCTTAAGCTCAAAGAGACCTCACTTGCAAGGCCTTTCAACCCAATTTCATAATCTTGCACAGCCTCATGACATAATAAAGTCTACGGTTCAGTGGAGTGTCTGTTCCTGTACTGGTGGAATATCTCCTGCCCGTGCAGAATATCTACTTTAACTTACAGGCACTGAAATGATAGGTGGTTGTGACTTTTATAGAAACAGGCAGATCTGCACATTTAAAAAGCAGAGCATGGTAGGTACTGTGGTGTGTGTGACAGAGGGCATGACAGTTCAAATATTCAAAAAATGTGGAACATTTTTTGAAAGGAAAAAAATCATAATGTTCATCTGTCTCCTTTTTTTTTTTCCTTTGGTCAAAGTTGAAAATATTTTCTTGTGTAGTTGCCTCCTTTTACTCATTGGCCTTCTATATTTATTTTTCCTTCCACTTGGCTAAATTATGCCAGTTGGATTTTAACTCTAACCTGATTACTGAGCCTGTGAAGAGTGTGGTTAGTGGAGCCAAAAAGCAGAAATACAGCAGGTAACCTACTCAGAAATAAGACAATTTGGACAATAAATAAAAACTTTTAAAAATCTTCAAATAATGTAGTGATTCTAGAAATGGTAAATGTGTTCAACTGCAGATCCTGTTGTGTTACTGTGTAAGGGCAGAACTAGCAGAAGGCTGTTATATTTGTATGTAGTTGTACCAATGACTTCTGAAGGAGGAGGAAAGGAATCAAAGATGAGGTAAAACAATCAGAAAGAGCAATCAGAGAGAATATGCTGTAAGCAACAAGTTGAGATTGAAATCTATTTAAAAAATATGTGTCTGTAGTTAAATGCTTTGGTTTCACTGACATTATGCAAATATCACACTGGGATTTTATTTAGAGGCCTCTCATGTGTTCATGATTTTGGAAGAGTTGAGACTTCAGACTTGATGGTTAAATTAGTGCATTTGTTTATCACCCTTTCCAGAGCTTCTGAACCCTTCCTGGTAGGTACCACAGGTAAAACTAAGTGGTGTTTACTAAGGTGATAGTTTACAAAGATATTTATTTCTGTAAGAAATAAATTTGTGTTTTTCACTGCTTGTGCATGCAGCACTTGATCTATTCCCAATTACTTGCCTACCTTATCTGTCAGTCAGTTCATCTTCTCTTACAAGGTGCTGTGCACTGATGCTCACACAAGCTTTCTGCATTTTCTATTTGAGTGGCTGCTCTGCTTGGCACTGCAGAAGTTGCAGCTTCCTTTGAAAGAATGCTTGTTTGCTGAAATAGTGAAACTTGACTGAATACTGGAAGCAGTACCTGGGAAGGGAGTTTTGAGCTCAAAAACTTTGATATTCTTTTTGAATAATTGACTGAAATTCCTTCTTCCGCTAAGTAGAACACGAAAATGTCATGAGACTTGTTTTTTCTTTTTAGTTGGGCCTGCCAGCCAAAATTTAAAATATTAAAATACTCTCTATAAGCTGCTTATGAGTAAGAAGTTGGATAAGAATTAGTCGTAATTTTGGCAACGATTTAGAATCTAATCAATTAGCTGCAATTACAGCTCTTCTATGGAGTGGTGTATCCACAAACACAGTTACGTGAAACCTTGTTTGGATCTCACTTTTATTGCAATTTTATTGTATTTTAGTACAATTTCAATATGATATTGGAAATAATAATGTCAAATTAGCCCAAAAAACAGTAGAAAAATGTAGTAGTGTTCTTTTAGGTGACGTTACTACAGGCTTGTAGAAGGACAAGTAACACTAGGTAGATTTGGTTTTCATTCAGTTGATTATATTTTTCAGAATAACAAGCTTGTAGAGTCAACAGGAAAACCATTTGTACTAATTATGATTAATGATTCACTGTATTGCATGAAGCATTTAAACACCATGTAGTCTAAGATATTTAATTTTACATGTTCTCAAAGATTTTTTTTTTAATAGTGGTCTTATTTTTAAAGTATATTGAGGCTTTTTCTGGAGAAGTTTAAAATTACAGTAAAGTGACATCAGTGGGACTGCACTGGTTTAAATCAAAATGTAAAATGTGGCTCTCCAGATTGTCTTGTTTACTTGGTTTTATGGATTTATATCTTCAGTTGTGCTTAATTGCTTTCTCTGTTTAGTGCTGTATTCATTCTCTCATTTTTAATGTAGTTATATAGGATTAAGTTTCATCTTTGTCCAAGTATGTTGCTAAAATAAAGGTAATTTTTCAAGGGTGGTTAGCAGCATAAATGTAAGAATGTATGTGTGCAAAATGTGCATGACTTCACAGGAAATTGTTTGAGGTCTCTCTGTCTGTGTGTATATATATCTGTGTTTGTGAGGACCAGAAAAAATACTTAGGCAACTTCTCACATCTTATTCATACAGGCAGAACTTTGTCCTGTAAAATACATACATTTGGTTTCACAGTTTTTTCCATAGATGAGCTTGCTTAAATGCAACTTGGTTGTAGTATTCAATGGATTTTGTTTTTGAAGTGGACACTGGGGACTGCCTAAAAATAAAACTGGTCAAATTTCTCTGAATTTCTTCTTTTTTTTTTGGTATGAAGTTTACCCATCCAGTCAAATGAGTGGGTTTCATCTTTTCCGTGTACCTCTGATGTAACAGAAAGAAGTGGTCTTTTTAAAAGTCTTGAATGTCACAGTTATTACGAAAGGGTGAGTGGGGGAGGAAAATAAAAGAAACAAAGTGGGAACAAGTCTAGACCAACAGTGACTAGTAGTGTCATAAACTATGAAATGAAAGCCATGTGTCTAGAAAAGCTCATTGATAGTGTGCCCTTGCTCTATGTCACACCGGCATGAGAACTCATCTCTATATTCATCATTAAAATTAAATTTTGAAAAACCCTCTTACAGACTTAAAATCATTAATGTTGATCAGTGTTTGAAATCAAAACCTTTACTCACCAAAAGGTGAGTAAACATTTTTTCACAAATATACAAATCATGTAAGGATGGTAATCAACATTAAGAGTTGTACTTGTTTTCCAAGTTAGGAGGCTTACTTCTGTCCTGAGGGTGCTGTATTCCTGTATTTGCCTAATCCCCATAATGACTTCAAGTAGTCATAGGATCATGCCTAATTTTTACACTGATCAGAAAATACCTTGTTTAAAGTGCATCTCTAATTTTTTTATTTGAGAAGAAACTTGTCTTTTCTTTCAAACTGCACAGTTAACTAAGATCTCGAGTACGGCAAATTCTCACTGGCATTCTTAGTTTGTCCTCTTCATTATTTTAGTAAAACCTATTTTACATGACTTTGCAAGGGACAAGAGGGAAATAATTGCCCATCAAAGAAAACTTTTTCAAAGTAATGTATGGTAGACACAGCAATAAGAATTAAACTATTTGGAAGAGAATGTCAATAAAAATATTAATCTACTTTGAAGTATTGAAAAAAGCATAGAACTAAGGTCTGCCCTTTGTTTCTGTCTCTCTTGTTTTTTTCTTCTATGCCCTTTTCTTCTCAGCTCCCCAGAGGCCTTTGCTTACAGTGCCATTGTGACATTGTGCATATCACTGAAAAGCAAATACAGTGGTTCAGTTGTAATCTTAGCTCCTACTGCCTACACAGGCTCATGAGCTCTCTTCCTTTAACCTTGCATATTGGTAACTGGAAAGCTTGGAAGGACAAATAAGATAGAAAAGGAAGTTCTGCACCATATTGGGCTTTGGTTGATCCTTCTTTTTTGAAGCTGACAAAAATATTTTACCCCACAAAAAAAAAAAAAAAAAAAAAANCCTAAAAAAAAAAAAAAAAAAAAGAGTTTAAATGGTCCCTACATGATTCCAACTGATGTTTTCTGGATAAATGTTCTGGGGAGAATTTTACTTCTACTTTGTCTTCCTGCCTGGCCTCCTATGTCAGTCATAGGCAGAAATGCTGAGTTCTCTGTTCCCTTAACTACATTATAAAATTGTACCCCTGATTATAGGAGATGATAGGACTGATAATTTTGAATAGGCAACAAGAGACTTAACTATGACTAAGTGCACTTCTGTGGATGGGCTTGTCTCTGTGTTTTCACAGGACTATGAATTTACTACCAGCATGTCTAATGAAAAGGAGTAAGCAATAGAATTGAGCTCACTTTTCTACACAGCCTTTGCAGAATGGTCTGGAGTCCTTTTCTTGGGTGCAGCACTGCTGTGGGCTTGCAGCTGCTGGAATCCATGCTAGCAGCAGACTGACCATCAATGATGTCAGCCATGGGGTGAGAGCCTCACTGTGCAAAACCTGCTGGCTCTGGTTATTTCGGATCCACTTGGTGTAAGACAACTGGCTGTCCAGGACAACTCAGATGGAAAATCTAACCTGAAGAAGGTGTTTGCTGCAGCATCCTGAGAACCTTCTCAATGCCCAATACTTACTGCTTTCTTTTGTGTGTAATAAAAGGGGCATATACTTCTAATCAGTATTTCCTGGTGCCACGGTGAATCCCTCAGCAGCAGAGGCACTGAAGGGCCTTTTTCACCCTTGTGGATGACCTTTTCATACAAATGAATACACAAAATACTGAGTATTATACTGAATACTGAGATGTTGCATCACACAGAAGCATCCAGATCCACAGAATTCTGCTGGAACAGATAAGGGAGCATGTTTACTGTGGATTGTATAAAACAGCACCTTTGTATTGGGTGACACTGGATGTATCACTTTTTTCCTGGACTGAGTTTGTTTACTGGGCACTTTAGGCATTGGAAAGAAATGCTAAAAACATGAATGTAAACTGTCACAGCAAAGTGAGTGTTTGAGTCCAGAAAATAAAATTAGAAACAAATTTCTTTCATGTTGAAGTCAAGCCCAATTGAAATTCATATTGTCTAACCATATTAACATACATTTATTAATAAAAATGGATAAAAAAATAGTTATATTATTTCTAAGATAATTTCAAACAGGTCCGTCTCCATTTCCTGACTGAATGGCTTTGAGAGATCTTGTAAATAGATTAGCTGGGCTGAGGTGCTTGTCTTGTTTTCTTAGTTGTTGATTTTACTCATCAGTTCAGTTGTAACTCTGTGATTTTTTTAAAAAACAGGAACAAAAAAAGAGCTCTTACAACTGTTTATGCCTGCAGATCTTCACTCTGGCCCCCTCCAAGGCCAACATAGCCCTGTCCATTGAGAAGTGCTCCAGAGAAATCTTCCTCTAAAACTCTGCAATCTTCCACCAGCATGAGTTAAATATTTCTTGGAACAAAACTTCTCAGTTCATTTCAAAATTAATCCGTTTATTTCACGGGTGATAGATCTTTGAACAGACCACAGCTGATAAGAAAAATGTAGAAAGCCTGATTACTTAGCGTCATCTTGCTAGTCTGCTGCATATTTGTTCCTCAACTTTTGAAAGACATGAGCTTCTTCTACTCACTTAACCATGGCAAAGTACACCTCCAAGAGTAGTTCCTCCCTTCCCACTGGCTGGCAAGAGGTCTCCCAGGTTACTGTCCTTAGCACTGCTGCTCTGTAACAAAGGAACATCAGCAGCTGGCCTTTGTGAGGAGGGAAGCAGCCCCTGGTAAATAAAGTACATGCATGTACTTTCAGCTGGATGCTCCTGGAAGGCATCTGTGGGACACATTATCCCTGACAGGAGCTGGCACCATATACAGGCAGACGGTGGGGAATGAGAGAGAGCTGCTTTGTTTGTAGTTCAGCAGCATAGTGTCTGCTAATTGATGCAGGAATAGAGCAAAAGATGCTCCTGGGAGAACTGCTTTTTCTTGCAGTTTGCATAGCAAACTGAACTGCTATCTGTGATTTCAATTATCTTTTAAAATTTTTAATGACACATAGATAAAGGATAAAGCATATTCCCATATTAGAGGAATTCTGCAGTGTATGTTCTAGAGCTGTAAACTTTCTTAAGAGCTTTGGGACACTTGCCTCATGAAATCTGAACTTCAGTAAAAGTTGAATGCAGGAACTACCCAGCATTCCCTTTTTCAGTTGTTTTTGCTCTGTTTATTTGTTCCTTCAAATGTTACATTTTGGATGCTGTTTAACTTCTAACCTCCGTGCTGGTGCTGATGTTTAAACTGCCCAGCTTGCTTAATAGGAGGGCAAAAGAAGAAAGAGGAGAATGAGCTTGAACAGCAGAGCAAGCATGAAGACAATAAATTTAGCTGACTTCTGGAATTGCAGCTGTAATGTTGTGGAATTTGATACAGATGGAAAATAGGAGTTGAAAAGTGCAAAATTTCCAGTGTGGGTGCCATTTTGAGTAGGCTGTGTGGGTGGAGAATGGTGCTAAATGCCAAGCAGGGAAGCAGAACGGAGAGCCTCTTTTCCAACTAGGAACAGACAGCAAGAAGTGAAGGGGAAGGGGGTTGGGGAAGTGGTTTAAATGTCCCAATGCAGCTGCTTTGTGATAAATCACTACTACTTGTGGGTAAAGCTGAGCTCATCAGTGTTGCTACTTCCTAGTCCATAGAATTCTTTTCCACAGTAGTTTTGTTATTTTTATGGTAACTCTGTTTAATGTCCTACAGAATGTAGTCAGATGGTTAATGAGGTTCTGAAATCTTTTTTTGGTCATACTGCATGACATATAGCAGGGCAAAATTGGCTTTGACTGTTTTGGTTAACTATCACTCTTCAGTATGGAAGTAGCTTTACTTTTAAGAGCGAGGTGCTGTTCCTTACAGGACATGCAATTCCAGTGTTAGTGGCCATCTCTCCTTCTGCTTTGGTTTCAGATTCTCAGTCCAAGTTCTGATGCTTTGTTTTGGCATCAAGCCCAGGCCCAGGAGCACATATTATCATTTGGTGCAGAAGTATTTCCTGTATGTTTATGTGATTCTCCTTTAAAAAAAAACAAGTGTGCAGCAAACAATTCCTAACTTGAAAAAAGGCTTTTCCTCCAGTAACTTTTAAGAGGCAATGCCCTGCCTTGAGAGAGCATAACAATACTTTTGTTGTCTGGTACATTAATGTAAAGATGAAAAGGGGAAAGACAAAGTTATTCTGTTTGATAGTCACTAAGTATTTGAGAGTGTTCTTGTCTACCTGTCAGTTAAAGGTGTTTTTGTTGTTCAAGATGGACTCATGCCCTTTGATGACAGAAGTCCTTTATAATGAATGGCCCAACATTTTACTTCTCTCATGTTAGGTTTTAGATAAAGTTGTTAAGGGTTTTGAATATTTATATGTGTAATAATTCTGGTTCAGTTTTGAACTAAGGGAAGGTCCTTGGAGAAAAAAAGTGTCCCTTAATGTTTCAGAAGGATCCTATGGTTGAAACCAAACACAGAGCATTTCTATTGTAATGTGAACAATTTAACTCTGTCTTGTGTGTAGGAAATGGAGTATAATGGTTATAATCACTTGGCTTTCATTGTTCTAGAAGAACCCTTTTGTTAGTTTCTAGCTTCTAAGAGGAAGGTTGTAGTTCTTGCAGTCCTGTCCTGTAGGAAAGATTACAAGGATCCCACACAGTAACATTTAAAATCTGCTTTCAGCTACAGCCAGAAAATAAGGCTATGCTGTATGTAGTGCATAGCAAAAGTGGAAATGACTCAGTTCAACAAGTTCCCAAGTGTATTGATTGTTCACTTCAGAGGGAATGACACTGCAATGCATGTGGTAATTATCTCCATGACAGAAGCACACAGTCTTGTGAATGAAATTTAGTATTTAAGAGCAATGTTGGATTTGGGGTAATAATTGGGAAGTCATTTGGGATGCAAAAGCAGTGAAAATAAGATGGGTCTTTATACAACTGGAAAGTATAATAGTGGGTTGTTGTTCACAAATACTATTAACATCGAGTATTCCTTTCACTGAATTTTAAATTATAACTATCAGACTTGGAGGAGGGAAGGTTTTTTTACCCTTATCCTATATGTTTTTAAAGGTTTGAATGCAGTTCTGGTCCTTGCAAGTTTTCCTGCTGCAGCTGGAAGAGAGTTGTCGTAATGCTGATGTCCACAACTTATTGTGTTCTGAAATCGTAGCCCTAACCAAGGGAAATGCAGTTTTACCACCTCTCCCAGCTGCTGTCACAAGAAACACTGCCTCAGACACACCTGTGAGTAGAATTCCTGTAGCTTCCTGCAGCCCAGTAGTAGCAATTTGCTTCTTACTTCACATGTAACCTTTACGGCTGCTCTCAACCTCTGCATTTTCTCTCAATGTGAGCAGGCAGCAGAAGTGAAACTGAGCTGTCTCTTACTGTCCTCTTCCAACCCATCTATTCTGAAAAGAGGGCAACCAGTCAGAAAACTACTCTGTTCCTCTTGAGCATAACATTTGGGCGGAGAGTAAATCATAAAAGGACTCTCTTTTTCTCTGAACTGATAAGTAACCAGGTCATAAGCTACATAAACAGGAACTGGACTGAAGAAAATCAAAGGTCATGATGTTTCTTAAATGCAGTGGTGATTCTTATACAAGCTGTTTTGCTAAAGGATAGTAATGTGGTTTATTTAAATGAGGTTTCTTTCCTCTGGTTTTACAGACAGTTGTGCTCTTTGTGGGGCCTCTTTTGTTGCATTACAGTTTTACTTTTCCAAACATAATTCGTTGTTGATTTTTAATGTCCTCTTAAAAGCACTGACTCTCAGCTTATTATTTTCAAATGAGCCAACATTTTTGATTCTTTTCTTTTTTGGTTGCCTGTCTTAGATCCTCTGAAGGGTCTGAAACAAGTGCTGAATTACCTATTTTGCAGAGATATTTCATGTTATATGGCTGACATAAGAGCTAATTGCAGAAGAGGAATTACATCTTTGCACTGATTATTGTAGTGGTAGAATACCTAATTAGACATGCAGACAATAATCTCTAATAAGTAAAAAAAAGTCCACCCTACAATATATATAGGCATTAGTAAGAAATGAAATGAGTTAACAACAGGAGAAACAAATGGTCTGTGGTTAATTCAATCACTTCCTTTACTACAAAAAGGCAACCATCAAGTTTTAAAAGACTTATTCAGATGTGACGGGGACAACCCCTAAGCAACAGCAGCAGGAACATCCACTGCTAATCATTCTCCTTTGCCAAGTTTTATTCCAGTCCTGCAATTTCTGTGCTCACAAAAAGGAAATATGAAAGACTGTTTTGTTTGAGCAGGGAGATTCAGACTGAATGTTCAAAAGTAGAGCTCCTAAAACTTCTTACAGATTTAAATTTTAATTTAAAATACTCTAATAAAATGCAGTATATGTAACATAACTAGAAAACCTTGTGTAGAAGTTGTCTTTTGCTTTCCTGTTACTAAGCACAACCAGCATCAGGCTGGGGAATACTGAAACAAGAAATAACTGTTAAAATGCTAAACACTTTTTATTTTATGAGACTAGTGGTACAGAATCAGAGAATTCTAGACAAATTTTGGTTCCTTAGAATTCATCATAGTTTCAATTCCAAGCTATACACAGACAGTGAAATTTGAGGTTTAAACAGACTAAAAGAGGAATGTCTTATTGATCTGATTTTGAGTCAGATGAAGAGAGTAGAAAGCTTATAAAAACAAAAAGTCATTAATTTTATCATCTAACCCAAAATCTAAAAAATCACAGTCTAAGAGCTTGGCCCTGGCAGATCTGAAACAGCTCTGGTCCTGTTTCAGGTCTGAGTTTGGCTGTTGTTGAACATACAGATTAAGAAAGTGCATCTGTGACATAATTTTCATATTAAGTGGTTTATTCATAATTTGATAAGCAGAGTCATTATTTCCTCTTTACCCCACATTCCAGGGCTTTTACACTCTGTGAATGTTTCATTGCTCATTAACTTTTGCACTCAAAAGTGTCCTGTTTAAATTTGTGAATTCACTACATAGAACTGTGAAGTCCCTACCTAGAACTGTGCTTTATCTTTTTAATCAGTTGGAGCATCTCTGCAAGCATTTAGCAAAGGAGCCTGCAACGTTGATTTTTTTTTTTTGTAAATATTTAACACCTAGTAGTTTGTTGAAAATCTCAGGATTGCTCAGCAAACAGTCCTTTGGGGTGTTCTGCTTAGGTTAAGAGATTGTCTGCCTGGATTAGATACTCATTCAGGACTGCTCATCTCCAAAAAATGCTTTCCTGAGCAGCTGATAGAGTCTTTGCTTACTTGGCATCATCATCAGCACACAAGGAATTTTGCAGCAACTAATTGCCCATTCACCAATGACACTCTCTGGAGACACTCAAGAGAAACAAAACAAAGCTACCAAGTTTCCAAGGCAAAAGGACCAAAAGAGCTATTAGGAATTAGGAGCAAAAGTAGCTTCTATAATACAACACAAGCTCTACTTGTTAAGTGCTCTGTCAACTGGATACAAGTCACATCTGTGTGACATTTGATGAAAGCTTTCAGAAAAGCTTCTTAATCTGATTGCTAACAAAAGATCAGCACTTTTGATAATGGTAAGAGGCTCTCAGAGTAGTATCTATGCACTGCACCAAGAAAAATGCATTGGTCAGTAACCTCTGTTATAATTTATAATTTGCTGTATTTCCATCTTGGGTCAGATTTTTCATCTTTACTCTGTTTAAGTCCTCTACCAGATGTTTGTCTGATATCCTCTTTTAGGATCTGTATTCCTTTTAGGAATCCTTTAGGATTCCTCTTTTTTATTTATTTTGTGCATGTGTGTCCCTTTGTTGTGAATTTACTTTGGGTAATGCTGACTGCCTCCAGTTACATCAAAATGGGCATTTCTGAGAGACTACTGGCATTTGCAGGAAATCTTTTCTTAAGCACCTAACCTTACCTACTAGGTATAAAGTGCTCTGGTTTGGTGTGTTGTTTGTGGGGGGTTTTTTTGTTGTTTGTTTGGTTTTGTTTTTTTGGTCTTTTGTTTTTGTTTGTTTGTTTTGGGGTGTTTTTTTGTTTGTTTGTTTTTTGTTTTTTGTTTTTTGGTGGGTTTTTTTGGTTTTTGTTTGGTTTTGGTTTTTTGGGTTTTTTGGGGGTTTTTTTTGTTTGTTGGTTTGGTTTTTGTTGTTGTTGTTGTTGTTTTCCATAGAGCATAAACATCCACTAGGACAACTACTCAAAAAGTGTGAAACAGCTAAACTCAGAGGAATAAGCAGAGTGGTCATTACATTATTTTTAATCTCATGGTTTTTTGGGGTTTGTTTTTGGGGTATTTTTTCAAGTTGCATTTAATTTACAGGCTAACATACAGAATCTCCAAGAACCGGTAGAAAAACTAAGGGCAACTGACATGAAGTTCATTAGCACCCTATTGGGTTTGCAGGGCTTGGTTTTTGGTAGCAGGGATGGCCACAGAGGTGGCTTCTGTGAGAAGCTGCTGGAAGCTTCCACTGTGGCCAGCAGAGTCAGTCCCTGGTACTCCAAAGACTGCTGGCCAAGGCTGGGACAATCAGAGATGGTGGTAACACCTCTGTGATAACAGACTTAAGAAGAAATCAAAACAAAGGTTGGGGTGCAGTTTTAATTCCAGTCAGAGAAGAGCAGAGTAAGAAGAATACGTGAGAGGAACTCTGCAGACCCCAAGGTCAGTGCAGAGGGACAAGAGGTGCTCCAGGCACTGGAGCTGACATTCCCCTGCAGCCCCTGGTGAGGCAGCTGTGCCCCTGGAGCCCATGGGGCTCCACAGGGATGTAGAGATCCACCTGCAGCCCGGGGAGGAGAGCCAGGCCAGGGCAGGTGGATGCCTGAGACCCATGCAGAGAGGAGCCCTGGCTCCCAAGCTGGAGCAGTCTGTCCTTGAAGGACTGTCACTGGAGGAGTGACCCATGCCACAGCACGCTGGGCAGGGTTGTTGCCCCTGGGATGGGCTCTGGTAGCAGAAGCTCACAGAGAGCTGCTGCTTGTGAGATGGAGCCACATCAGAGAAGTTCATGGAGAAGTGTCTCCCATGGGAGGGGTCCCAGGAAGCAGCAGAGGAAGGACACCTCTCCCTGAGCAGCAGGAGAAGCCTCGGGCAATGAACTGACCATAACCCCATTCCATGTCTCCTGCTGGGGTAGGCAGCAGAGCTGGGAAGGAGAGGACGGTGGAGGGAAGGCATTTTGAAGGGCTTGTTTTAATTCTTATTATCCTGCTTTGATTTTGTTAGTAATAAATTTGCTCTAAGATGAGCATGATTTGACTGTGATGGTATTTAATGATTGATGTCTCCTGGTCCTTACCTTATCCCCTGGACCTTGTTAAATTTTCTCTCCTCTGCCCAGCTGCAGAGTGGATGAGTGGGTGGCTTTCATGGGTACCTGGCATCTGGCCTGGGTCAACTCCCCACAAATATCCAATCATTATCATCTATACAGTTTTCCAAAGAACTTTTTCTGTCAAGTGAGTAATGAGTTTGCAAGAAATGTTCTAAGTGCAGCATAACCCATAAATGTGGTTTGGTTAAAAGGAGGTATATTGTATTAAAGCATACATTTTACTTGGGTATTCATAAATATATTAATTTAGTAGATTAAATTCCTTTACTGGCCTATTTGTAATATGTTATTGCTGTTTGTATTATTAAAAGGCTGTCTCTACACCTGAGCTCATAGCCTCTGTCACACTGAGTGAGAGTCTGCATCAACCAGCAGCAGAAGTGGGATTGGTAACCCATTCTCTCTCTTCTCCTTTTTGGACATTTTCCACCATAAATTGTAAGTTTGGTAAGCACCTCAGATAGAAGTTTTTAACTTGCCTTCTGGCCAGTCTACTTTCAAATAAGCCTCCCAGGATCTGTGATCCACATTACATAGACCAATAATGAATGGAAGATTTCTTTTCAGAAGGAGGAAATGGTAGCAGCTGCACAGGAACATGTTTTTGCTCTATTAGAGATTCAAAGCATGCTTTCAATGCCCAAGCATGTTTTCCTGTTTCTATTTTGATTTCTATAATTTATTTATGTGCTTTTGAAATGAGCTTGTGCATGGTTTTCTCCATGAATTGAGCCACCAAGTATTGGGTCAAACTGTTACCTGCTAGAATCTATTTCATTGTGGAGGCAAGATTTTCAGGATAGATATTTACAAATTTGCAAGCAAATATTTAAAATATTTAAAAACTCTTAATTGGAAATCTAATCTCTGTAAATGTGAGTTATGATCTTGACTGATAGAAACTGGTAACAGTAATCTACTGAAAATAAGTGTAGCTCATATTTTAAAACATCTGTAAATTATATATATGTGGTATTTTGGAAACTCTGTAAACCTTAAAATATCTGACAGCTGTGGAAATCTTATGGTTGCTTTAACCACATATGTTGGTCAGTATTGCTTGTAAAGATTATAGTCATTGTATACTCATGTTCTAAAAAAGTTCATCAGTCTGGCATTGTGGCTTCATGGGACTCTTGACTTATTTTGAAAGATGCCTGTGGAAAGTTTTCAAGAGGGCCTCAGGTTCCCTGTACAAGTAGGAGTTAGAAGCCCCTATTACATCCTTTCTGTTAGGTTGTTTATAGAAAGTCATAGATGGGTGTTACAAGTTATAAAACAATTTTATTTTATATACTCCAACTATGTGCATAAGCTTGGACTGGGCCACTGACACAGGAAATCACTGATGTGTTTGCAGGATTGACATCTAGAGGAAACAGGAAAATTGGGAACATGTGGTGAACACAGCTCTAGCACTTTGCTAGACTTTTCTTGTAAAGATTAATATGTCAGCGTGATTTACAGTGAATTGAGTGTTGCCAGTCTCTCCTGGTCATCCAGTAAAACACAGCATGTATGTGTCTGTATGACAGAGGTGGGTGAAGGAAGTTTGCAGCCCATACCACCAAACCCAAAACTGCAACATGGGCAAGTAATATCCAATGCTAAAGTCTTTGTTTCTTTCGAGGACTACACGCTGCCCCAGTGTTAGCATAAGCATAATAGGGCCCGGAAACCATAACTGATCCTTTTCCAATGAAAATGTGTCTTTGTCTCTTCTTTGGGAATGCTGTAAGGAAGTATGCTGTGTATAAAAGGACTTCCCTATCTAAGCAGGAAGAGAAGTACAAGTTTGTATACAAGGATGGAATTAACTGCAAACCTTCCTTTCCTCTCTTCCCTCCCTTTGTTTTTTTAACTCTGTAGCTGGAATCAAAATGACAGCAGGAACAAACTCATATTTCTGTGTGGTCACAAAAAGAGAATGGAAATTTAAGGCATTGGTGCATTTCCTTTGTATGTTAACAAGTATCAGGGCAGTTTGGAATCTGTGTTCAGTCTTTCATGAAGCTGCTAACAAAGGCCTTCTTTTTATTTTGCTGCAGTATAATTTTTAATGCTGCTGACAGACTTAGTTGCTGAAATGCAACCTCTGGTTATTCACAGAGCAGATACAACAGACAGCTGCAGTTGCATTTTCTTGAGAGTGTTCCAGAAGCTAAACTTGTCCCAGACCTTTGGGGACCACTTACTGAGGAATGTAGAGAACTTGGTGTCAGTATTGACACAATCCCTGGACTGTTTTCTAAGATTATGCAAAATCTCCTGGCTGCATTTTCATAGCAGCCACCACTCACTTGAAACTGAACACTGACCACCAATTTTACATACAGCAGCTTTTTTTTTTTTTTTTTCAGATTGGAACTAGTGACCTGTGGGTAGGAATACTTTGTATGTATGTGCAGGTATTGATGTGCTTATCTAAAAGCTAATTTTATTAGCATATAATTGGTGGTGGCAGTCTAGGGAGGTAACTTCATGCTTAATTTTGACAGTGAAGTTAGGTGCCTATTTTTGCAATAAGAGTGGGAGTTGGGCTCATAAAGTTAGCTTTTTGAATAGTAACAAACAAGTCAAAAATAGATTAATCCTCTTAAATATGTATACTGTACAAGTCTCTAGTGCTTGTGAGTGAAGTTACAGCATAAACAAGTCACCAAGTACCTATCTATACCTACATACCTGTCATAGCTCCTTTGCAATAAGTAAATGTGTAGTCAGTTTGACTGTAAGCTGATAAGGACTGGGAGACTTTTTAATATTGGTATATATACTAGCATATTTTTATACACTTTAGACCTAATTATTCCACTTTTATTTTAGTGCAGGTTCTTAAAATTTGGTCTTAAATAGATAGTAAACAAGTATTTATGCTTATGGTACTATGCAAATGTTTAATTTATTTAATAAAAAAATGCAATTGAACCCATTTTACCAATATTTATGGATTTAAGAGCTCCTGAGGAATAATAGGTGAAGAAAGGAGAAATTCAGGTTTTACAGTAATCCTGTTCCTTCTTGAGCCCTTTCCCTATTCTCTATATTAGTCTATAATAAGTACCCTTGTATGTATTCCAGCTCTTAATGACTCACTCTGAAATTAAAAAATAAAACTTCCATTTATGTAGACAACTGAGTAATTTCTGAGACTCTTAAGGGTTTGGAATTGTCCAGCAGAGTGGTGAGTTTCCGTGTGGTGTATATTTCTATTCCCTTTTTTTGGTGAATGAGTGTGCTTTGGTTCCTCTGAAACATTTACAGGAACAGGAAGCAACAATACTATTAGTACTCTGAGATGGGATTTTTGTTTTGTTCCAGGCAGAGTTCCTAACCTTGGAAGTGAGTATTTCATTTGGCAGTTTGGAAAGCTTTACCTCCTTTAAAAAGTAGTTACTTGCAGCAAGCACCCTATAAGGAAATCAGTTCCTTCTTTTTGAGCAACAAGTTTTTGCTAATAGGGACTGTTATTCCTATCTCCTGCAACATTCAAGTTTAACAACTTTAAACATTTTTCACAGTACTTCTGTGTATCTGAGATGTTAGGCTGCTCCTAATCTGAAAATGTACGGGTCAAGCTGTATCTGTAACAGAATAGGAAGCAAATCAAACAACAGGTGTATTTTATCATTGCCTTTATTAAACATAACAGTGGAGCCAAGACAGAGTTTCAAAGGTCCATTTCTAAGCTGTGTTAGGTTTTAATTAGTGAAAGAACCTAGTGACTTACATTGCTACCTATTTATTAGTAGTAATTTACTCTACTAAAACTTCCATAGATACATTTTATGTTAAACTGCCACTTCAATTCTAATTCAGTGTTTACGGTTTTTCAAGTTTGACTTTATTTTTAAAATGCATTTCAAGAGTATTGATAACAAAAATGCCTTGAAAAAGAAAGTTTTCTGTCAGAATCCATTCCATCTATATAATAAGAATATATTAAAAATATCATTTACTGAAATTACATTCCATCCTTAAGTACAGCAGTTTTTGAGCAACATCCCTGTAAATATATTTCATTCTGGGGAGGTTCTGAAATAATTTTTCTCTCTCCACCCTTGTAATATTTCTTCTTTGCCCTAAACTCAAAGGATTTTAAAAAATATATTAAGAAGATTTCAAAAAAATCCCACTGAATCATCCTTTGTCAGACAGTGACTCCATAGTTCTGGTTTTCCCCATTTAAAAATTACTAAGGACCATATCATACTGTCCACTGCAAAGGACACTACTGCACTTTCAGAAACCATGGTTAATTTGTGTGGTAAGAGGAAGGAAATAGCAACCTATGAAGCATTCTGCCTTACTTAGTAGGAGTCATAGCACATTTTCTCAGGGTAGGGAATCCCGTGTGACTTGGGGGAAAAAAAAAAAAGTAGATTCTTGCCTATTTCTACAAGGAGCAGCATTTTCTCTCCTAATTTTATTACATGTTTTTTAAAGCCTAATGTAGTTGCCTGTGCTCTGAGAAGCCAGTTTGCTCTTGAAACTGATTATTCAAAAAGGCGGCTTCAACCAAAACTCTGTGATAGCTGAGTTGCCTAGGGCTGCCTAGAAATGTCTGTTCTGAAACAAAGAAATTAAACCCAACATAGAGGTTGAGGTGGGAACTTAGAGACTTTAAGAGTTGGGTGGGTACACACAGCCCATATTTCCTAAACAAGGAACCTTACAAGGCAGGAATTCTATGATGCACATCATATCCTAAGCCACAGTCTGGGTCTCACACTCTGCTCTCAGCATGGCTGGCTCACCACGTTAGAAGCCTGCAGAAACATGCTAAAGGACAGCTTCCATGCTTTATAGCTCTCATGTCTAGTTTGTGGTGGCTTCAAAAGTTTGCTTTGACAGGAATACCCTATATAAAGTACTTCTGTAGCAATTTAGTGAATTTTTGGAAGTTATCTTTCCCTTGTATCTGCAGCCTCATGCACTCTCTCTCATACTCCCTTTCTCCATTAAAAGGAAATATTATCAAGTTTGTAGGTTTTTATGTACTCATTTTTACACCCTTTCTATTTTGATATGAACAATGCTTTTTCCTCATGGACTGTGATTCAGCAGAGCAGTCAACCATTTCTTTAGCATTAAAGTTGTTTAAATGGACTCTGGGTTAAAAATAACTCATTCTCAGCCTGTCTCTAGAAACAATAACTTCAGGCCAAAACCTGACTTTCCTTTTTTGAAGGAGCCCAGGGGAGGGATCCTTGTTTAGCCAGATGTGATACACAATTATCCAAGGATGCTCATTCTTCTCCCCTCTCAGCTGAGTTCAGTACTAATCATAAGACTTTCACTCTTCAGCACTGTACCACAGGCTGTCATGTTTTGAGTGTGGTTGTGTTCCCCATAAAATGACCTGGGAATCCTGTTTTGTTGTCACAAAATGGGGTCAATAGTGCCAAACATTTAAATTGTTGCAGAATAGTCAGTTGTCACCTTGATAATACTAATGAAAGTCATGCTAGTGTTATGAGCCATTTTGTCTTGCCTTTCTTTTGCAGTCCAGTTGCTACTAAATGTTACTTATTTGGTAAAATGTCCTAATAGAACACACTGCTTTTTAACTTAAACTTCCTTTTTGTAAATCCACCAGCAGTTCTTTTTGTGTTTATATGCACACTGGATGAAGCAAATGGCTGCTTGAAGTGCTTGTTAAAGTCTCTGTGATATCAGCAAATGACCTAAGTATAACTTTGAGAAGTTTTTTGCATGACTTCCAGGAGCTGTAGGGCAACTGAAGTAATAAGTGATTATGACTCATAAAGAATAAAAGGAGCTGAAGTGGGAAATTACGGGAAAGAGCATAAGCTGTGGCTTTTCCCTGCTGTGATTTCAGGGCTATTTTTATTAGAGACAAGGGAACTTTTGCATGCCTAGAGAGAAGGCAAAATAAACGGGGATGTAGATAACCTTAGAGGAAAAGGTAGGTGAATGAAGTAAGGAAGTAAGGCACTAACAATCTGGAAAATTTGGTGCAGGAAGAACCAGGAACTTGCTATTATTTTTTTTTTTCCCTTTTCTTTTCCACTGACCCCCCCATCGCCTCAGTAATCAAGAGCACTATGGTTAGAGTGCATCCATACAGTTTTCAGGGTCTCAGCAGTTGAAGCTACTGTTAATTTGCAACCAAACTCTTCAGACTGGAGCTAGTGAAGGAGATCGAGCTGTCCTCAGTAGGACTGGACTGTGAAACCTCCTATTTTACTGTAACTGGGGTGAGAGATACAAAATGTTATGAACAGTGTCTTCCTGAGCCCTGTATTACTTATAGAGAAATACCTGGATACGTGGAAGCTGTGCTTGAAATTAGGATTTAAAAAGGCATTACTATTCTCAACAAAACAAGCAAGTAATAACAAAACCAAGCTAGATGTAATTCTCATTAATATAACATGCCTTCCTTTCCAGTGTCTGCCAGATTTTCAGAAAGCTCTTTTTGAGATGGGCAGAACTCGTAGCTGCTGAATTCAAGGTGGATGTTTGTGCTTGTGTATTTGTGGAGGCCTGACAGACAAGAAAGATTTGATCCTTTAAAAGACAAAAAAAATCAAAATGTATTTTAAAGAATCATAAGATAAATTCTTGTGTTACAAAAGCTCCCTTCCTACTCCTCTGTGAATGCAGCAAAAACGCCGATACCTACAGCTGCCCTGTGTGTCGCTTGTGTTAGCATAACTCATCCACACCCACAAAGGCACACAAAGCTATTCTGCTGTGTGCTGGAATAGTGCCATCCAGGAGTAACAGCCAAAAGGGAAATTCCTTTCAGCAACATTCATTGCCCTAAGCCAAAAACAAAGCAGGAAGATGTGCTTCTCTTTCACGCTTGTGAAGCTGGAGACAGTGCCAACATAAACCGTGACTGATGCTCTGAAATGGTGCAAGCCCATATGACTATTTCAAATTCAGTGATGCAGCCTGAGTTTGCATTAACTAACTTTCTTGTAAGTTAAAGCTTTTTAAACTAGTTTGAAGCTTTTGGGCAATGAAGCTGGCGAAGAGTCAGAAGCACAAATCCTATGAGGAGCAGCTGAGAGAGCTGGGGGTGTTTAGCCTGGGGAAAAGGAGGCTCACAGGGGATCTTAACGTTGTCTGCAACCTCCTGAAAGGTTGTTGCCAGGTGAGGGTTGGCCTCTTCTCCCAGCCAACTAGTGACAGAACAACTGGAAATGTGCATAAGCTGCACCAAGGGAGGTTCAGTTTGCACATCAGGAAGAATGTCTTTCCTGAAAGGATTGTCAGGCTTTGGAAAGGGTTGCCCAGAGCAGCGGGGGAGTCACCATCCCTGGAGGTGTTCAAGAAGCAAACAACCAGACATGACACTTAGTGCCATGGTTTTGTTGACAAGGTGGTGTTCAGTCAAAGGTTGGACTTGATGATCTTGAAGATCTTTTCCAACCTTAACGATTCTATGATTTCACGTATATTATTATACTTGCTATAGATGATAATTTCATAACTATGGTATGCTGCAGGTAAAAAGTAGCCTGTGCCTCAGGTACTATGCCTTTTTTGATTACTTCCTTGTAAAGCTTTAAAAGGGAAATGAGATTATATTGTATGAAGGAAAACTGCTTACCTCAAGTTATTAGGGTCTATACTATTCACTGAAATCAAAGGTAGGAGACTCACTGATTTGAGGAAAGGGGCTTTATTTTGTCTGCATGGTCTACCAGTGAAGAAACATGAGAGAGATGCATGCCCTTGTATCTGAAGAGAAGGGAAAAGAGCAGCTAATTTGAGGAAAATGAAAATCAGTTGGGGCAGAGAATTTTAAACTGCATCTGTACTTGGGGACTGACCACCTCAGCTTCTAGATCTAGAGGAACAATAAGCATTTCAGCTGCACTCTGAGGTGCACACATGCCAGCCAAACTTCACATGGCCTGACAAATCAAAAATGCAAGCACATAATCAAATAAAAGCCATACCTTTGATCCAGGTTCTTGGCCTGAATAATGGGTGGTTCAGGACCTGGGATTTTTAAAGTTTATATGTGTGTATTGATATGCATCCTAAATAAATACTGTAGCTGGAGGTCATGGAGTCAGATTATAAAAGGACCCTGGTACCATGTCAGCTGTGCTTAATGGTCTAATTATGAAAGTAATGCAAGGATACCACTAAGAATGTGTACATGGATGCTCAACATCACTTTTAAACCCCAGTGAAGAAAGATTTAGGGTAGCATAAAGTAGGGGAGTTTGATTTGGAATGTTGATGCAGGGCCAAGAGTTGTGAATCAGGAAGTGTAACATTGGCAGTCAATAACAAAAACATGTAAGCTGATTTTAGACAGGAATTAGAAAATATTTTAATTCATACATTTAGAAATTTAAAGTAGAATACTTCACAGTGAAAACTCTTAAATGTACCAAACCAGAGCTAGTATGTCTGTGATTTATGTAAGGCTCACTAAAAAGAGAAAATTATTCTCTCTCTTGTCAAAATCAAGGATGCCTGCTTTTTGTTTGCAGAGCATTTTTAGGCTAACTGCACTAAAGACAAAAGCCAAGGAAGTTAAAAAATTATATTTATTCTCCAAGTACTCACCATGTCACTAAGGAGAATGAAACTGCAGATGCCTTTGTTCATTATTAGCAAAAGATTTAGAAATTTCTTTCAGCTTTAGACCCTTATGCCATTTCCAACTTCCTTAATATTCTTCTCTGAAACAAAATAAAATTACATATATAATGTTTTTGTGCCACAGAAATCATCCCTCTGGTTTGGTTTTGTGGATAATACTGATCTTGTCTTTTCCCAAGACCTAAATTTTGTTTAAAAATTTGTAAAACCATCCAAAGGCCAACACCAGTGAAGGCAGCCTCTGCAATCAATGTGTCCATTGAGGGTCTGACCTCTCCTTTTCAAACTAGACTCTATGTCCCATATAACAGCACATTTTTGTACAAGCTGCCAGCTTGTTACAAGCACCACAGCTTTTCTAACACTGAGAGCTGCCCAGAGGCCAGAAAACAACAGAGGCCACCAATGTAGCTTAAATGATGGTTTCCTCCTGGGGCCACTGCAGAAGGCAGAGTCAGATGCTGTCTTATTCCTCTTCTGCTCTGCCTGGCTGTTCCAGAATGTCCATCCTAGGCGAGGTACAAAAGCAAACCAATCACTCTCTTTACATATTTACATAATGTAGTGTAGTAACAAAGATAGTATCCTGTGGGTTCTAGCAGGAAGATGGAGAGAAAGATTTTCAGAGAGAGCAGAACAAGAGAATTCCTTCAGGTCCCTCCTCCTAGCTATACATTCTTATTGTTTCTTGTATTGAAATAGACCAGAAGCAGTGCTTGTCAATGCAAATATTAATTATTCTCTCGGGAAAAAAATCCAAACAAAAGTTCATTGGTGGAGGGCATGCAAGCACATTTTGTTTTAGAGGTGTTTTAGATCACCCCAAGTTTCCACCTCTTGCTGATGTTATTCTAATGAAGACATATTCAAACTATTGTCTTTTACACCCTTCAGCAGCTAAGTGAATTTTAGTATGTTTGGTGATATATTCCTGACATCAGAAGAACTGCAAAACACTTAAGCAGGGCACTATATTTAGGTGAAAGTCAGTCTTCTTTTTTTTCCACAATTGGCCTAGAATGCACCACGTTTGCAGTGTTCTGCCACCTGCTTCTGTTTCCCTCAGTTGAATCTACCCCAAGCTCAGCTTCAGAAATTTATATAAATAGATCGGTATCTGATTTCTACAGACTGGATATTTAATCTTTCAGATTATTTTCTTGTTTCTAACTTTAGTGAAATACTTTTCCTACTAACTTCATGTTGTTTCTTGCCATTTCTTTCATTTTTCTCTAAGCAGATCTCTAGTTCTGCAGTATATGAATGCCAAGAATATTCCCAGGCCCAGAGCACTGATCTCAGAAAAGCAAATCCAAATGAGAGAAATGTCAAGAAAAATAATTCTTATTAGTATTTCCTTTTTCCATTATTACTAGACAAAGAAAAATCCACAACTATAATTTTGCTTTTAAGGGCTCTTATTTACCAGAGACAGAGTTTAGCTCAAAGCAAATTTTCATTATGAGACTGACTAGCAGACTTCTAGCCTAATATGACTTCTAGGTTCCTTTTCATACCTAGTTAATTGTGTCAACTTTAACCACTAAGACCCTTTTCAGGTTTACTTATTTTGGTGACAACAGTTGGTTAGTCAAGCTTGATTACACTGGAGCCAAGTAGAAGAACCTATTCCACAAAGCATCCTGGCCCCACCCTTGTTGAGTGAAATCCACTGGGGCTGGCCTTTGACACGCTCAGGAAATGTGAGAACGTCGGGATTGTTAACTCCAGTGGAATTTGAGGCCTAGGCTGGTTGTATTGTGGGTTTCCTTCCACGGTGAAATGGACTCAGGGTAGTTTATTCTTTCCCCATTATAAAGTGAGTGGGGAAAAATGTAGAACAAATTCAAGTTTACAAAATGCTGAATTTTTGGGTTCTTTGCAATTTGTTTTCTGAACTCAGTTGTTAAGGGACTTTAATATGCAATTGAACTACTCTCCCTGTTGGGTGAAAAATCTTGGGTATATTTTTGTTTTGTCTTTCTCTTCTTATGTATCTAATAGTTCAAATTTTTTCTGATTTTTTTTTTCTTTTTTTGAACAATTCCAAGTAGGATTATCACATTTTCTTTTTGGTTTTGTGAATTATAAAATATTCTTCTTTGAAATGGTAAAGGAAGTTTAGAACATATAATAAGAAAAAAAAATGGCTAATTGAAGTTAGACCTTGAAAAATATGAGAGATGTGTATGTTATAAGAATTTTATCTTGAAACACCTTCATTCTTAAAGTATCTAGGGTTAAAATGTTGTTTTATCAGATTTCTTGTTTCTTACTAACTTTGGAATATGCTGATTGGAAGTGATAAATCTTGATTCTTTTTTCAAAAGTTTTTTTCAAAATTTGAGCAAGAATTAATTTGGTTTTGGAATGAAAATATCATGATCACTGTTGTTGGTGCTTCTGGCATTTTAATTTTTTTTTTAATAGACTGTGGAAGAGAGAGCATACTAGAATTTATCCTTATTTTCAAACTATCAGATAATTTTCTGTATATCAGTATGAACATTTTGGATGACAACAGTTATTTCATTAGTAGTCAAAATTGTTTGATTGTCTTTATATAAGCTGCTTTCAGAGATTCGGGGTTATAGGGATACAACCTGCTTAAATATCTTAAATGCAAGCAAGAATCTCACCAACTGTGTTTTGAGCTGTGAGTGTCATTGCTTCTGGAGCAATATGTGACTTTTACACAACTGCTTAGTTGTTATAGAAGATGCAGCCTTTATTTACATTGCTTTCAGTTTGTATAATGTTTAAAGAAAAAAAATAGCCATTAAAAGAAAAGCTGACATTAAAAAACTAGCATAAGGATAGTAATTTCAGTGGCCTAAAATTTACTGATTTCTAAGGGGTAGTGACAAATCCTTTCTTTCATTTGTATGAATGAGTAGAGACTTGAGGGAAAAAATTGTGGTTTTGTTGTATCAGACTGTGACAATGAGCATTGGTTAGTGGGAATATTGATAATTAACATAATTCAAAGGGTAATAATTTAAGTCTTTTATGTTTAGCTTGATCTATTGTGTTAGTGTGTATCCAAGACATTGAAGTGTTTCTTTTATAAATCCTTTTACTTTGTAGAGTACTTGCCTCAAGGAGTGCTCATGCATAAAGAATTTGTGGTTAATTTCTAAAGTAGTTCTTAGGAATTAATGTGTACGTGCAAATCCTTGCAAGAAGAAGTGAATTAGTTGTTGTAGTTTGTTTAGTTTTCCTTTCTCTGGGATAAACTTCAGTGACATTTCTGTGCAATTCTCTGTGTGTGGCCTTAGCAAAGGTTTACAGTTCTTGCCTTGCCCCAAGAGTCACATTAGACAGAAGGAGGGGCAGGAGTCTTGGTGCCATTTTGCAGAAAAATAAAATGACCTGGTAGTATCAGCACAAATAAATGCTTCACAAATGACTTGCAAAGCAGAGTGTGCACAAAGGAAGCTCTACTCAGAAGCTCGTTCTGGTTGCCCAAGGCTAATGCTGCTAGAGCAATACAAGTTCATGCACTGGGATAACTAGGGAAGATTCTGGGAGTGTGTGCATTTGCATCCACTGTTGCCATCTACACAAGGGGGTGAGCATGGGGTCTAGTTTCCATGTCTATAATGTGGGGATAATCATCCTCCCCACTGGTAATGCATGCCTTATGATAAGTAGCTGCTTGTTATGCTGAACATCAGCTGCAACCTGTTTTGATTGTTGGTTTTTCTGTGATTGATCACAGCAGAAGCAGATGTTAGGTCCTAAGCAGAAGGAATAATTTAGGGTGTGCATCCTTTAGAACAACTTTTGTTAAGCCTGGTAGAACTGACAATAGTAAATTCAAGCAGAGCTGCAGACCAATAGCACATGCAGAATATGCTATTCTGTACTTAGAGCAAATAGGTGCATTAGTCCCAGGATATCAGGTTTCAAACCATTAAACAGACATAACGAGGTGATGTACTGGTATAATTACAGCTAGCGACAGGAACAGATTTTGGAACCTGAACCTGGACTCTTAAAAGACCTGAGGCTGCTGGACAGAACCAGCTTCTTAAGACTGTGATAGGTACATCAACTATCCCGTAAAAACCACTTCAGTACTTTCTGCTTCCTACCATTGCTGTTCTATCAACAAATGCTACTTTGGTTGAATAGTGGCTCCACATTATTTTGTTCCAACATGTTAAAACTCAGGTTTAGCAGTCTTTGCTTTTGAAACTGGTAGTGGTCGTATTCTGTAGAGTTAAATTTTTAATTGAAACCCATATTTTCAGTCTTTTTAAATACCAGTCAATGAGATGTCTTTCTAGTATGCTTTTTTTTGTTTGTTTTGGTTTTGGTTTTGGTTTTGGTTTTGGTTTTTTTTTGTTAAGAGAAGGAAATAAATCCCAAACAACAGAACAAAACTCCACACCTGAATACAGAATTCAGCAGCACAGCTTTCACATTATATGACAATAATGGATATCAAAATCTTGCATACTTGCTCCTGACATGATGCTTTTCCACTCCCAGGCTTGTAAAAATGTTGAGTGCATTTTGTCTTTGGTGCTGAGCTCATACTTTCAGTCTCAGTCATGAACTATATCAACAAGAGGGCTCAGAGTGTGCAGATCCAATGGTGAAATACCAGATGAAACCATAATTTCTAGACTAATTACATGGAATTTCCAATCATTCTCTTTTGGTTTCTCATTCCCACATTAGTTTTAAACCTGGGAGGTGAACTTTCTTTTGAGATAGTTACTGAGTTGTAGGGATTTTGTGAATGACTGTCTGGAGGTTATTCTCCCATAGGAAATTCCCTCATTCTCTTTAATATTGAACTGTTACCTAGCACTAGATACGCGTGTGTGGGTTTGGTATAAAACTCAAGAGGACATTATTTTTGGATATTTACATATATATGTGTGTATTCTTGTTGCAGAAGGACTGGGGGGAGTTAATATTCATACTACTATTGTTTCTGCTGGCTTCAACAAAAGAGCAGCTGGTTCTGCTAATGAATATTTAAGGTGCCTATTTTTTCTCTCCAGTCTCATCTGTGCTGCAGGGAAATGTATTCCGGTGGGAGCATTTCATGACACAATTAGTCATTAAATGACAATGTAGTTCCCAAGGTATAGTAACAGTTTCATTTCCTTTACAGAGGTCTTCCACTGTTTCCTTCTAAAGTCAGCCTCATGAAATACTGGGTTGAGCAATGATAGGAATCAAAACACCTTGAAGTTTGGACAGACGAACATCTGGACAGACGAATAGGAATAGTGTGGTTTTCTGAATGCAGAGGGGGTTTGCAAAGATCTTTTGGAATTCCTCCTAGCTTGTCACTAGGAAAGCTGGTGGGTTTTAAAGCTCCTAGGCTTTAAGGAAAACCTGCCTGCACCAAATTTTAACCTTGTTCATTCAGATTTGAAATGACTTGTATGAGCAAATACATCTCCATCCATATTAGCCATTTTTTCTTGGTCAGTGTATGCTGTTGAAATGAAACTGTTTCTAAAAACAGTTGACTGGCTGATGCATTAAAAACTGATATTAAATTTAAAATAAAATCAAATTTAAAATTTAAGTTTGAAGTTTCCTTTAAGTCATCTTCTTGAAACTGTAACTTCTAGTAATTTAGAGGCTTTTGATTTATATTCTGTGAAAGGAAGAGTTACTTACAAATGCTACATTACAAATGGTACATTCACATAAAATTTCACTTATTTTAATAAAAAAAACCACAAAAGCTCCATTGCAATTACTATAAAGAATAGATCACTGTTTTAAACTCTGCTGTAATTATGACTTCACAAGTTAACAAAATCCAGGTTAAGAAATAAACAGTCCAATCTATGTCCAGATTGGAAAAACTATGTGTTTTTTACTGTCCTTTCTTTATTGCATTCATGCTTTCAAGCTTTTCTTCCAAGGTCTTCTAATTCCTTCTACTTTATAGCTATACAAAAATATTTAGTTTGGTGAATATTTGTGGAATATCATGTTACTTCTAATAAAGTTTAGAAAATCCAGTGTGCAAATTCATTCAGTATCTTTTGATCTTTTATCCTGCTTGCTCTTATAGTCGTGTCATGGTAGCACCTGCAGGAAATGAAGTGCTGTATTAGGTCTAGGAGAACATCCTCTCTAAAGCTGCCTGCCAATTACAGTGTAGATTTACCTGCTGCAGGAATGTTAGTCATTATTTTATTCTTCTCTCTCTCCCAGCTGCCGCTAAAAACAAAGGATTTATTTATTATTTGCTTATCTTTGGTATTAAAAGACCACCCCACACAAACAACCCCCCCCAAAAAAAATTTGATTTATCATGAGGGGTAGTATAGGCAGTGTACAAGGTCAGTGAATCAGACACAGATGTACCTGTAAGGAGGTACTGGCACTTCCTGCTGTGACATGTGTCCCACAACAAATCATGGGTGAGAGCAATGGCACCTTAACCATCTATTTCTTGGATATATCTGATGGTGATGTAAAGTTTGAAACAGCCATTACTGGACTGATAAGATCCTGAGAAATATAGGTGGCACAAATAATGCTTTTTACTTGAATGAACGCCTGTGTGCTTTTCAGGTATTTTTGGGTCTTCTTTAATTGCCTGCAGCCCTTTTCCATTTTGCCCATTTTTGACAGTCTCAGTAAAACCAGAAGAACTAGAGGATCTAGTTTCAAGGTCTCTCCTGGAGTTTCTGTGCACCAAAAAGAGACACTAGATGTTGAAGCTGCTTAGCATTATCCATGTCTTAATACTTGGAAACAACTTTCATCTTTTTAAAGAATAAAGCTTAAAAACAGATACAATAATAGCACTGATGGGATAGAACAATACACATATTTTTCATGAACCCTTCTCTCTATCTGCAACTAAGTAAGAGGAGCTTATGGGCTTCTGTTACCTGTAATAAATCTGCAGGATCTGTAGGCATCTGTCCTGCTTTTATGAACATATGTGCAATCACAAACTGAAACTGGAGTGAGTAACACTGTGCTGTACAAACACCTCTCTCCTTTATAATTTTCAGAGCACTATAAAAAACTCCATGTAGCTGTAGATCAGTGGTAATTTTACCTAGCCCTTTATTTTGCAGTTCGAACATGCATGAAATAGGTAAATACCTATTTTATCCATCCATAAACTGAAGCTAAAAGAGGGAAAAAGCCCAAGCCAGCTCTGCTGAAGCAAATGGGGAAGGTCTGTACTGCTTTTAAAGCAAATTGGATATTGTGAGCATCTTGCCTGAGGCCATGTAATAAATAGCTTATATAGGTAGGAGTGGAACACTACACTACATACTACACCATACTACACTAAAATAATGTTATAACTGCTCAAGACCAAAAGCATAGCATTAAATGTATCATTTGTTAATGTTGTTTTAGCAACACTACCAGCTGTGCTGTGCATTTGTTCATGAAGCAAACCATCTTTTGATTTTTTTTTTTTTTTGGCTTTCTAATATTTCAGAGATTCCTAAAGATATATAGACAAATTTCACTTTTTGTACAACTGGAAATTAGGTGTATTTATAGAAACAGTAACCTGTGATGCATTTTCACTGGTGTATCAGAGAGCAAACTTCTGCCCTCTTGATTTCAAAATCCCCCTAACTTCTCTTAACTGGATAAAAATTAATGATCATCTCTTTATTAGTGGTTTTGATACTGAGCTATAGATTTGGATTAAAGAGTAAATTATTCCTGATTTCCACAGTGCCATAAAGTAGATATTTAATTTAAAAGATAAACAGAAACCAACACAACCCCACTTTTTTTTTCTTTTATTTTGTATCTTTTCTCATCTGTCTGCAATTTTTAAAGGAAAGGACTTCAGTGGTAAGGAGGATTTTGTGTCTGTTTTTGACAGCCAAAGTGGATTGAGCTTTCTGTTCCATCTTTAGAATCCAGTGAGATGCCTGAGGCAGCATGAGTCGAAGATGGAAAAAGAATCTTTTCAAAAAGATTCAGAAATCATTTTGATAAGTCTGTATTTCCTTGCTTGACTTGACAGTTTTATTTCTTTGCAGAGCCACTGGCTATTGCTGTCTTTGATTCTTCTAACTCAACATACTGCAGTAAAGCATTTAATACCTCACAGGATCTGAAATTGTTTTCACTAGGGCAAAGCAGGGGGTGGGGGAGTGGACAGCAAGGAGCAGCAAATGTGGTGGATTTAGTAACAGCTGCAAGTAGCTCATTACAGGCCTTTGAGTTTGGTTCCTGCTGGATCCCTGTGGTAATTCAGCTTTAGGCAAGACAAGCCTAGTGAGGCAGTGACATGAAAGCCTCAAGGAGGAACAGGGAAACAAGCTGAAGCAGGCTGAGCAGGAAGAAGTTATACATGAAGGGGAAAAAAAGAAAAAGAAGTGTGATAATCCTTGTCTGCATCCATATACTCACTGAGTGTTTTGGTTGTGTTCGTTTTTTATTTTTCCAAAGACATGTATAATTATTTCAGATACATTTTCTGGCTTTTGACACCATGTGTCCTATTGGAGTTGCTCTTTTTCTGGTTGCACATTAGTGTGGGAAGAGTATCAGAGCTGCCAGACTATGTCCCTCTCTTTAAAAGTGAGTGGGAAGTACCTGCACAGTCCTGGTTTGTGCAGAGGAGACAGAATGAGAAAAAAAAATAAACCACTTGCATCATTAGCTTTTACTAAGTTTCTGAAATCCTTCTTGCAAAACAAACTAACAATCCTAACCCCCTCCAAAAAGAAAAAAAACCAATAATATTATAAATATTATATAAATATTATAAAAATATTAAAAAATAAACAAACAAAACAGAGACCATAATCTCCCCAAAACAAACATTTGGAAATCTTAGGCCAGATGGAGGTGGTTATGGTAGCCATGAATTTAATCATAAGCAAAAATAGTGCTGATTCTCTTAGATAGTAACTATTTGTGCCTGCAATTGTTGTTCTGCATATTAGTAGAGGGTTGCCCTCCTAAGTAGAGGTCATGAAAGTAAATTTTTTTGTTGTTTTCTGGACTCTCATTTGAACTTATATACCGGAAAATTTGATGGAAGAGAAATGTGACTTGGGGATTTTAAATAATCAAGAGTGAAATTCTATTTTATCATCATTTTTATCATCATCATTTTATCATCATCAAAATTTACTTTATCATCAGCACTGTATTCTTCAAGAGATCAGGAAAATGAGGGGGTGCACCAAGCTGACTCTGGGCAGAACAGTGGCATTATTGGCTGTGTGGATATTGCTCATGTGCAGCTTAAATTTGGACATCAGCAGTTTTGACAATGATAACTGGAATGGGAAAGGTCCTCGTGTGGCACTGTGCTGGTGGAATTGTATCACTGACACAGTTGAAAAAGGCTCCCAATACCAGACCATTCTTATTTTCTTATTATGTATGTTGAGGAGAGAAATACTGGGTATGTCCAAAGCTCCTATTTCTGACCCTGTTGTATCATTTGCAGTGCTTTAAGTTCTCTGGCAGAGCTCTTAACAAGGCTTATGCCAGGAGGGAAGAGAAAAGACAATGAAATTCTTACAGCAGCAGAACAGGCAGAAGGAGAAAGCCTGGGGGGAAGGACAACAAAAATGCTATTTGGGGATTTTGGAGACAAACCATCCTCCAAGGGAGGTGGTACTCAACACAAGCTTTGCTCAGTTACTCAAAACTGAGAGCTCTTTTGGACCTGCAAGCCTAGGTCTCATGCCTGTGCATACAACATGCCTGCCCTGCTGCACTTGCATCTGCTTAGGAGATCACTGCCACTACATCATCCAAACAAAACATAAAAAAAATGCAATGAGTCACCTCTGCCAAATAATTGTAAGTTTTGAAATCAGCCCGTATCTGCAACACTTCTCTTGGCTTAGAGGCAGTTGTCCACTGGGTAGATCTAGCTATGGATTTCAGTCCGAGCCTGCAGTACTGGGGCAGTAAATAGCTCTGGAATTCTCAGTGTCTTGGTAAATCTTTAATTTGTTTTGTTTTGTTTTCCCTCTGTAATGTAGGAGTTTGGATTTGTAAGTATGCTAGAAATCAAGATGACAGAAACTTGTGGTTAATTCCTGTTATGTGGCCTCTCACCAATTCTCTTGGTAATTCTCCTCTGCCAAGATCCTGACAATTACAAGCTGCTGAGACTATAAGAAATGGAATCCCTTTAGTTAATTCCCAAGTAATCAGGTACCCTAAATGTATGTAATGGCCAAACTTCAGGTATCAGGGCTGTAAAATTCTTGCTATTATTTATTGCTGTCACTGTGTACATATGTGACACAGGATATTACAGATGAGCTAGCACAAGACAATGAATTCTGAAAAGTGCTAGAATAAAACTACAGGTCCTTCCCTGGTATCTTAGAGCAAACATAACTTTTGAGAAGAACACACTCTTTTGTTTTAGACCAGACCTTTACTCTCAGCAGTGAGAGAGAATATATAAACTATATAACAGCCCAGGGGCTTAATAATCAGTTTTGGTTGAAGAGATTTGTAAGTGGTGGGGAGTGGTTGGGTGGAACATTCTGCTGCCTTTGTCCCTTTCCTCTTTCAGAGTTATCACTCTTGAAAATGAAAAAAAAGATAATTCTCTTTGCTGTAATAGTTTTGATATTGGTACTCTTTGGCAAGAGTAATCTTGACTTACCTACTTCATGCACCAGTGAAGTTCTTCATGGCAGAGTGTGTGTGTAATTAGGTAACACTTCTGAAATCTTCAGTGTCCATTGCTGGGACACAGAGGAGAACTTGTGAGCTTTAAAAGGGCAACACAGGGTAGAACCCTACTTCATTAATTGGAGAATTTGACATTCAGATCAAAGGTAAAAAGCAGGCAGGAGAAGTGTGAAATGCTTTTCCTCTGAGAGACCAAAGAGAATGAAACTTAATTTGAATCTCTTGATTTTCAGATTATATGCAATCTTCTGTGCTGTGCAAGGCTTGATATCACTTCTAAACATATTTGGTTCTGAAGAGGTCTTGAATTAAGGGTCCTGCTCACAGAAAACTGTCTGAACAAGGTGGCTTCAAGGTACTCAGAGGTGTTTGTCCTGCAGTCTTTCCTGGTAAAAAAGGACAGAAACACAGAGAGAAAGTGAATGCTTTGTGGCTTAGACCAGGGGGAAGTAAGGAGAGGAGCAATAGGAAGAGATTAATACAGAAGTTCAGGGATGTGATGGTGCAATCTCTGTTATAGGTACTTTTTTAAATACTAAAGCCTTGGGGAGCTAGGGGGATCTAAGAAAGGGTGGGTGGAGGAAGGAGGAGTTGCTGGGTTTTGCGGACAATGAATCAATCCTCATTCCTCACGAGCTTCACACTTCCTTGTCCTGTCATACCTTTTTAGACAAAATTATTAAATTATAGTTATCTAACTGCTTCAGGAGTGAAATACTGCTAAAACAGGGGAAGCAAGGGTGGTAGTGGCACACTCACATCTATCTCTTCATCTGGTAGGAGAGTGTGACAGCCAGTGTTTCAGCCACTCCAAAGCAATGGGTGTCTTGGGGTGCTCATGTAGGCTGACTAATATAAACTTTCCAAAAACCTGTGAGTATGTCTGTGCCCATAACTCAAGTTAAAGAGTCATTATGAGAGATCTGGTATATTCTTTATTCAGTTATTTTCCCCACCCACAGTGCTACAGCCTCTGCTGCTTAGGAAATGAAAGTGAGAGTGACAGGTGAAATGGAAGAGACATTTGCTGTACCTGACACCTAGTTCATTTTTCACATCTGAAAGTCACATACATGCTTTAAGTACTGTTTTCTTTGAAAGGTAATTCCTCAGCTAGGCTATTTTAATAACTGCTTCCCACTAAGGGCCCACCATGCCCACCTCCATGTTTTGTACATATATTTGAAGGTAACAAGTTACACTCTGTGCCTGTCTGAAGTGTGAGTAGTAATACTTGAAAAGGTCTGTTTTATGTAAGGCTTGGAGAGTGTTGTGTGAACCACAGATAAAAGGTGCTGAAGACATAAAGCAAAGAACCTTTCCAATACTGAAAGATACTCTGTTTGCCTGTCAATGAAAATGTTTGCATTTTTTTATCTGGATAAGCAGTCTAAAAGTAGGAAGAAGTAACAGAGGAGACCTTCTCCATACCACTGAAACAAGCTTTATGTTCCAGGCCTTGATCTTCCTGGGAACTTTAAGCAGCCTGGTGTCTGCTGAGAGGTGGAAGAAGAAAGGCACAAGCAGCTGAGAAGGTTTCTGGAGTGCGTTCATGTTAACTTCCTGCTGCAGCTGCCGAGGGCTCTGACAAAGGGTCGCTCTTTCCCGGGCCTGACACTTACAAGTAAGGAAGAAATTGCAAAAAAATGTGAAGGTAAGGGCAACCTTAGCTGCAATGAGTACAGGATGCTGGAATTCAAGCTCCTGAGAAAATGAAACAAGACGTACAGCAGGATTACAATTCCTGGAGTTTAGAAGAGCAGATTTTGGCCTCTTTAGGAGTCTTCTTGGAAGAATTCTCTGGGGTACAGCTCAAGAAAGCTGCTTGGGTGGTTTGTTGTTGTTTTCCTCTTAAGGGTTGCACCTTCCAAGTCCAAGAGTAGTTCAACCCAACATGCAGGAAACTGAAGCAAAGGTGGTAGAAAACTTGTGTGGATGAACAAAGATCTTTTGATGCAATTAGATATAAAAAAGAAGCGTACACAGGATTCAAAAGGTTGAGTGACGTAGGAGAAGTATAACCAAATGTGCAGGGACAGGGTTAGGAATGCCAGAACTAATATAGCATTCAATCTAGCATGGGATTCAAAAGCAAAAAGGGCTTCCTACAGGCCCATCAGCATCACAGGAAAGACCAAGAAAAACATGGGCTCAGTGCTGAATGGGGAAGGGGACTTGATGACAAATGGCATGGAAAAGACTGACATGCTCAATGCCTTATTTTCTTTGATCTCTACTAGTAAAACTTGTCTTCACAAAGGCCCCTGAGACCAGTGGGAAAGCCTAGAAGAAGGAAAACTTATCTTAGGGGATGGGAATCGGGTTAGGGATTTTTAAACAACCCTTGTCAAGCACAAATCCATGTGTCTTGATGGGATAGACCCATATATTCAGAGGAGATTGGCTGATGTAATGTATGGCCACTTTTGATCTTTGGAGGGTTGTGCTGACATGGGGCAGTTCCTGAGGACTGGAAATGAGTAAATGGTGTGACTGTCTTCAAGAAGAGAATGAAGGAAGAACTGGAAAACTACAGACCAGTCAGCTTTACCTTGATCCCCAGGAAGGTATGGAGCAAATAATTCTGGAAACCATTTCTAAACACAGCAAGAATAAGTAGAGGGCTGGATTAGTCATCATGGATTTATGAAGGGAAGATTATTGCTGAATTCCATTATAGCCTCCTGCATGAAATGAGTGATGGTGGTTGGTGATGGTGTGATGCAAGTAGAAGATGCTTATCTTCACTTTAGTAATGCTTTCAACACTGTCTTACAAAACATCTTCACAGACAAACTGATGAAGGATGAACCAGATAAGTGAGTGAAGAGGGAGATAAATTGAAATCTGCTTGAATTGTAAGGCTCAAAGTCTTTTGGACAAAGGCATAAAGTTCCAGCTGGAGATCAGTCACTGGTGGCGTACCCTACAGGTCAACAGTGTTTAATATCTTCATTAATCATGTGGATGATGGGGCAGAGTGTACCCTCAGGAAGTCACAGATCATACAAAACTGGGAGCAATTGTTGATAGACAAGATAATTGTGTTTCTTTTCAGAGAGATCTTGTCAGGCTGAGCGAGGCAAAAGGCATTGTGGGTTGCATTAGGAAGAGTGTCACTAGCAGGTCAAAGGAGGTGATCCTTTCCCTCTGCCTAGTCCTTGTGAGACCACTGCTGGAGTGTTGTGTCCATTTCTGTGTGCCCCATCAAAAGAGAGACATGGACATACAGCAGTGAGTCTCCTGAAGGCCCTGTGCTGATTAAGGGACTAGGACATCCGTCATGTAAGGAAAAGATGCAAAAACTGGGATTACTTAACCTTGTGTGTATTCATAGTGCATGAATACCTCTTGGAGGGAGCAAAGAAGAGGGAGGCAGATTCCTCACAGTGGTGTCCTGTGACAGGCCAAGGGGGTGTGAACTCTAATAGAGGGGATTCCATTTGAGCCCCATAGAAATAACCCAGCTTGTTTTCTGACAGACTGACTTTCCACTGCTTAGTTCCCAGCAGTCTGTGGGGTCTGCATCCTTGGAGATGTCCAGTTAGACTTCATCTTGAGCAAACTTAACTGAGTTTACTCTGCTTTGGTCAAGGAAGTTGGACTAGAAAATTTCTAGATGAACTTCAGTGGGGTTTTTTGGTGGGGTTTTTTGGGATTTTTTTAAATTTTATTTTGTTTTGTTTTGTGGAAGTCTATGGAACTGAAATATGATAACTGTAGGAACCAGAATCCCCTTGGAGTCTCATGACCATGATACTAAATTACAGCATTTGGGGATAAAATTATAAATACAACAAAACCAATGTGTTTTCCTTACTTTTAATAATGAACAATTGTCCTGATTTTTCTTTCAGTTGCTGAGTCCCAATATGTGCCTGTGAGTGGACTGAATAATTTACAGAGTAGGCAGCACTGCAAACACTTTGAGGCCCAGTGATAAAAACTCTCACTCCATCAGAGCCATCCTGCCTACATCAGGGATTAATTTCTGATCTAGCTTGTTGCTACAAGACAGAAATTCTTATTATGGGCTCTTTGAAAATTGTAAGAGAAGTTTTTTTTTTTAAAAAAAAGGTTAAAACAATGTATAGCACAGTAGGATAACTTATAATATGTTAAACACTTGGTTTTTTTTAATGTGCTTGCCATATACCGAGAACAGTTTGAAATGCACATGACACTAGTATCAACCGACAGTCTGACATTTCAGCCTACATGGTAAAATTGGTGATGCTTGTTTTGGGTCTAGTCCTTGGGACTCTTTCTTGTGTGTATAGTTCCCTTATAGGAGGTAGGAAATGGTTACTTGGGCAGCTAGCCCACACTGCTGGGTTTTAAATGCTGAGCCACATGCAGACAGATGTTTCTGCATCTGTGGGGGCTGAAACAGGGAAAGGAAGTGGTGATGGAGCCAAACCTCTTCTGTATGACTCCATGAAAACATTGACTGCAAAGAGACATACTAAAATGTGACTCTTATTGTCTGGTTCCTTTTAATGTAGGACTCTTCTGTGTGTAGGCAGGATTTACTGGGCTTTTATTTTTTAACATCTGGAAACAGTAATGGTAATATCTGTGTTCTGGAATAAGCTTTAGATAGGTGAGAGTATGCACTAATAAATTTAGGGTACTCATATTTGGTTCCTTCTTCTGCTGCATACTTTCAGTTTTGCATTCTCCACCTCTCACAAATACAATCTCTTCTTACATTCCCTTCCTGTACATTGTCCTAATTTGAAACCTCCTATAGGTGTAAGGTGAAAAGGGGAAACTGAATAGTGGACACCTCGTGTCATGAGAAAAGTCCATGTCTCCACCACTGTCCCCAGTGTTTGGGCTCTAAGAAATTTCATCCCCACATCAAGTTTAAATATTAATGCAGAGTTAGTTTTGCTTGTTGCTGGCTCATCTGGCTGTTGATTTGTTTGAGTCTTGATTTTTTTTTTGTTCTGGCAAATCTGATCAGCTGGAACAAGGCACGTCTTCAAGTCTGAGAGGAGCATCTATCCTCTCCACATCTGGTTTTAGGGAACTACTACATGAGAGTGAACTTACATATTTAGTAACACTGTTTGAGTGACTAATACGTGGTTACATATAGGAAATTCCCAGTTATCCAAAACTCCATTTATAAACAATCTCTGTAATTCCATTTTCTCTTGACTGCTGATCATTTGACCTCAGCTTTGTCCAAATACCCTGCATAAACCAAATGTGGTTTACCAGCCAGGCTTCTGTTATATTTGAGCTTGATTCATAACGTGGCAATAGTCTGGTAATGACACATATCCACTTTTCCATAACGTACTCAAAAACCCGTGGATAAAACATGAGTGCATAAATGCTAGGACTGTTTTGCTTCAAATTACAGTAGTAGGAGAAAAGAAAGTATTTTTAAGAGCACACAGAAAACCCATTTTGAGATTACTCAGTTACAAAGGGGTGCGAGGAAGGGAGCTGTCTCCTTCCCTAGTGGTCAGTGAGTCTCTTTGGCACAGAAATGCCCCTTTCAGGTATGAGAAGAAAACCAAGGAGGGAAAGATGTTCCTGTGTCAGGAAAAGGTGTAAGTACCCAGATCAGAGCAGGTGTCAGGAGCAGGGAGCCTGGTGGAAGAAAAGCAAGGGGAATAAAAACCAGGCCTCAGAGATAGGGAAAAAAACCCCAAACAACTTTTCAGAGTCCCCAAGAGGGACTTACAGCATAAAAACCCCAGTGAACTGATGGCTAGAAAGGGAGCACTCCTGAAAACAAGGGATCCTTCCTACCAGTAGACAGGTATATTTGGTTACAGTATGTCTATATTGAGATTTTTTTACATATATATATTTCATGTTTTGAGTGTATTGTTCTAGTAAAGCCTAGTCTCCATGTTTCAAAACCCTTGTGGTATATTTTGATAAGTTCAACTTGCAGGAGAGATTCAGCAAGATTCACTGGAGTTCTCAGTGACTACAGCAATTTTGAAGTAGGTTTGCAAAAATTCCTTTCTGAGGAAAATTTTAAAATAGGATTACCAGAATTCCTTTACAAAAAGATTATAATTTTTAAAATTTGTGGGGACTTTTGTTTGATATAGAATTTATTTTTCTCGTATCTGACACAGAGATAAAAAATTCTGTGAATATTTGAAATTTAAATACTTTCAAACTAAAGCCCTTGTGAAACCTCATCTGTAGCCTAGATTAAATTTCCACAAACAAGTAAATGATTGAGAATTTACGGGAAGTACCATTTTTCTGTGGAATGTCACCATTGTGTCAGTCAATGAGAAGATCTTGTCTTTCTAAAAGTTTTATTGGCTTAGTGGATTTTTTCTTCCTTACTGCTAAAGAAATTCCTGCTGATGACAAATTGTCTTTGTATGAAGTGTGAACCAGAATCCCTCAGACTAGTTGTGCTTAACAAAATTCCCACACTATTTTTGCAATAACAGTGTTTGCCAGAAAATTCAGTCCAAAATTCTATTAACATTAGGTATGCTTTGCCTAATGAACTTACTGTCCTAATTTCCCCATATTGTCCATTCAATTTTTAATGAAATTAAATATAATTCCTTTTATATTGTCTAAAATCTTAGAGCTTTTTAGGGTTTTTTTAAGTAAAACACAGATTAAGAAACCTCAGATTCAGACTGATCTTCCCTTCATGACTTTATAGCTGTGACAGTTCACATCATTTAATGCCATAGAGCCTCAAGTATTTCTTTATTTGGTAAAATGTATCATTTGGATAATTGGAATAGAGAGACCTGACTCTTTTTCTAGCCCTGCAGTTGAAAATGATCACTTTGGGCAGGGTTTAATGTCAAGATTTCAGATGAATACTGGAGAAAATGGATTAATAACTAAAATTGACTGTTGGATCTTTGGTCTGTCGAAGATGTGTTGAAGAAATCTCTCATTGTCATGCTCAGTTAGTGTGTGACCTCTGAAAAGTCCTCCCACTTCTCTTTTCTCCACTTTCAGTCTGTAAAGGATGATAATGGTTACCGGATCCCTTAGGTTTATTGTGAAAATTAATGGGCTAATAATTTTAAAGCCCTCTAGCCCATCAAAAGATACTTCAGATTATTTTCACCCCTCTTATTAATAATCTAAGAGAAGCTTGAGCTAATGAGTAAGAGGTGAAAATACATCTCCCATTATTAGTTCCAAGAAACATCCACCATTTCTAAATCATAAAAAAGAAGCACAGATTGTTTGACAAGGTTTCCAACACGAGCTATGAATGATCCTTACTGAAATTTCTGAATCATTCTGCACAATATTTTATGTTCTTTAAAAAATTACATTCAATAAATCACCCTGAAACTATCTTTCTTAAATTAACAAATGAGTTTTATCAGACCATTAATTTAGGCTTTTAAAAATTTTATACAGCCTCTTTAGACTTTTGTGAAGAATTCAATATGCTTGGTCATCTGGCATTGATTTTAAATTCAAAAGTATTAGCCTGAGCTTTAACAGCACCTCATTGGTTTGAACCTCCTTTCCCTTAAAGGCCTTAATTTGCATCAACTGAAAAGGGAGGAAAAATCCCAGTCTTAAGTAAAAGTGGTGAAAGCCAACAGAATTTTACAATGGCTTTAGGAAACCAAGGATGTGGATAAAGGAAGATAAAGTGGATTTGGACTCAGTTCAGTTGGAAGAGACACCGATCAAAAGAAACAAGTATACATGATACTTCCAGCAGCCAAACAAATATATATGAGGCTCTCAAAAGCCACAGGTGGTATGAATATCTTGCTGTTGTTTGTGCCTTTGGAAATCTAAAGACCTGCTTCTTCTCCTCTTGAATTCAACAGCAAATCTCTTGATTCCTTCATTGGAGAAAAGTCAAGCTTTAATCATTACAGGTCCTATGGTATCAGTCAGAAAGTCCACCCTTCACAGTGGTGGGATGATGCCTTACAGACTAATGTTAATGTTCCTAGAGTTTATTGCTTGTGTCTTTTTAGGGGTAGATACCTGTGGAGTTTTCTTTAGGGAACTGTTGGTTTTGGAGAATAAGTGGTCTTTTTTCTGGCCCAAAACACAAGAGGGAAGACTTGTGTTAAAATTTACAGCTTCTCTCAGTCATTTCTCAGTCTCTTTAAATTATACCTGCTTAGCAAATTTGTATAATTTGGCCTTTAAATCCCTCTGGAATTCACATGTTCCAGGACTAACCTGTGCTTCCCACTATCTACTTTTACCTTTTTGGAAGCAGTAATATTGGCTATACTTGTAATAGCCTGGTTTGTCACTGTACAGATAGAGAATAGCACGGCCACAAAAATGGTACAGTATGGTTGAATCTTGAGACAAAGCCTCTCATTGAACTTTGTTGTTCATATAAATCACTAATATCTTCTGTTGGTTGAAAATAGAGTGATCTCTTCCTGGCTGGAAACTCTGTTACATACAATGAAATATTGTACTAAGAGCTGTGGAGGAATTAACTCGCATTGCTGTCTTCTCTTCTGTGCCTGAGATTATACAATGCTGAATTTCTGCACAAACGTTTGCATAGAATCTGTTTCTTGCTTTGTTAGAATCCTGTTTGGACCAAGGGAATTAAATATTTGTGAAATCTGACGCATTTCACAAAGAGGAGATGGGCATCTGGTCCTGAAGCATTGTAGACATTATGGTGGGTCTTTAGAAGCTTTATCCTAAGAGCAGATGGACTAATTGGCTCTTTCACAGTGCTGATACAGAAAGCTGACAGTGGTTGATGCCTCTTGTAAGGAAAACTCTGGGATTATAATAATTTGTGTCTCACCCTTATTCTCTGGAAAATCAGATGCAATTTCTAATTATTTTTTTCTGTTTTATGTTGTCATTCAAGTGAACAATGTGATAAATACACTTAATTATGTTTTGGGGTTTTTTAATACAAAACTTGTTCAGACCAGCACTTGAACCATCTGAAACCCCTCCTTCTTATTTCCTCTGCAAGTGAACATCACCAAATCATACAATCAACCAGAGTGGAAAAGACCTTTGAGATCAGGTCTAGCCCATGACCAAACATCACCTTGTCAACGACACTGAGTGCCACATCCAGCCTTTTTTTACACACCTCCAGGGATGGTGACTCCACCACCTCCCTGGGCAGCCCCCACGGAAATGTCTTTTTATAGACAACCCAGATTGAAATCCCAGTCTGAATTTTCACATTATGTATTCCTTCTGTTTTTCTCCATACTTCCCCAAGTAAATTTCTTTTAAAACCTTCATATTTTTTAACATTTGTTCCCCTTATTTTGACAGAGATTATCATTTAGAGTGGTTCTTGGTACAATAACTGGCATGCATAATCAAATTCAGACTAATAATAGTAAAATATCACTTTGCTTCATGCCTTTCATCTGGCAATATTTGTAGACTTTTTCATAAATGTGAAAACCATTCCTGTGCAGGCAAATTATGCAGTCCTCTGGTGAACCACTGTGTTTCATTAGCTTG
>VXBR01006743.1:0-133737 GCA_013400215.1 Cisticola juncidis
GGAATCCTCCCTGGGGTCCCCCCTAAAATACACACCGCAACAGTACATTACATGATATTCATGCAATTGAGTATTTATTTTAGAGTGGATCTGAATTCACAAAGTAGTAAAGTTTTCCCTTTGGAGAAAACTTACATTGCAAATTATATCTTTCTTTCTATGAGGTCAAAGGGATGGATCGGGCTTCTACTGTGCATATTGGAACATGAAGAAGCTCACAGAAGAGCCTGTGCAGATGCCCAGAATAAGGTGTGCAGCTGTTACAACAGAAATAGCTGTTTAACAATAAAGTGCTGCCACCACACAGCTCTCTATCTTAATGGAAAAGAGGGTGTGAGGAGGCTCTTACTCCAAGGTTTCTTGGATTTATGTATATAACTTCCAGTATTCAGTCTGAAAATGTTAGACTGTAAAAGTCAGTGTTAGGGAAGGGATTAGTTTTTTCTTTACTTCTCTAAATCACAGTCTCACACTATCAAAGTGCTGTTGCTTCCAGCCAGGCACCACTCCATCTATTCAACAGCTGAGGTGATTCAGCTTCAGATTGCTATCTGTTGGGTAGCTTTAGGGGGAAAATCAGCAATAAACTCTCAATCCTGGTGATGAGTTTGCCTCGCTTAACATTCCCAAAGATAACTTTCCAGTGGAAGCAGTGAACTTTGTGAAGTTTTAAGGTAAAGCTATCCAGCACCTTTTCAATCTTTCAAGTTCTAAGTGAGAACTTCAACTCTGGAAGTTTTGATGACATGGAAGGAGAACTAGTTTTTATATCAACCAGGTGAGAAGGATCATCAAGCAAACAACTTTCGGTAACAGGCATATCACCTTTTTTTCCTTTTATTTTCATCTATCAGTGAAGTTAAACGTGTGAAGATAAGATCAAGCTAACACAAATGCATTAAATAATCTTTTATTTATATGCATGTCATTTATTAGTTCTTCATAATTTCTGATACAGTGTGTAATACAGCAAATGATATGAAACATAGAAGAAAGCACATATATCTTAAAATAATATTGCTTAGATAAAATGTTTCACAGATTTCATATTCTAGGAACAAAGCAACATGTTATTACAGGCATAAGGCAGTAGAGACTTTATGGATTTCAAATCCTTTTGTTCTATCAAGACACATTGATAAATAGCACAGCTGGGTTAGGTTTCTGTTAATAGATTAACAAATAAGGAGAAAAGAATCAACAGATTAAAAAATAGTCCTAAAGCATGATTGTCAGAAGAATATGACTTTGTTTTCTTATGACCTATATATGAAGGCCTTCTTTACCTTGCTAATTATCTGTAAAAGCTCTGATCTTTCTTCTGTGCGCTACTTGTATTATTATTATTTCTGTAAGAGAAATAACTCAGAGATTTCTTTCACTCTTTTCCATATTTTAAACCTTATTTCTGCCTATATCTCTCTTTTAATCTCTTCCTACTCTTCAGAATTTTTCTACTTTTTGTTCATCTCTTTCCACTCTGAGGCAAGACTCGTTTGATAAACTGTGAAACAAACTCTTTCAAGAAGCCATGTTTCTTAACACAGATACTGGACTGACTGTGAAATTGTTTTCAGAAAAGGAATTTAATTCCATTTGTCCCACATAAGGCATATATAGCTCTATGTCACGAACATAAAAGGATAAATGACTCATGTTGTGGACAGTGAAATAGGACATGTCATTGTTCTGAAGCTGTGTTTTTGAAAGCAGTGCCACCAAAGGTGGCACCCTGCTGATTTGCCTTTGAGGATGGGCATCTGTGCACATACACTGATCATTCGTGCCTGTACTGCTACCTGTATATACTCAAATGCATTTTGTTGTAAGGTGTTTTATTTCCTAGCTTGCTTCATTTTATATTCTCTGATGGCAAGTCTCTGGAGTCTTTGTTTATAAGCAAACTATCCAATACAGAGCGTTGTATTCCTTCTCTGCCTAAAGGATCTGAATTAATAGAAGTTTAACCTAGAAATCAAAGCAACAAGTCAGTGACTTCATCTGTGATGAATATAAGAGGTCCAAACCCACACACATAAATGCCTACATGTATAGATAAATATATGCATACACACATACATATACTTCACTTTTAAAAATTTAGAATACCACTCTGATCTCACAAAAATGCAGTATCATCCCTTACCTGAAGAACCAGGGTATATGCATCTTTATGAATAATTTTTCCTTTAAAATATTTCCTATATCTTTTCCATAAAAAATAAGGCTTAATTTAATCAAGAATCTATAATATTTTTTTAAAATTTATGTATTCTTATAACAAAATTTACAGCACATATAAGATAAATCTTATTGATACCTTCCATATAGGGTATAAGGCTTATTTTACATATGTGGGGGAGATAAAACCAGACCCTCAGTACCTACAGAGCAGCTACTGGGAAGACCAAGTCAGGTTCTTTGCCCTGGTGCATGGTGGCAGGACTACTGTTTTTTCATTTCACCCAAGCTATTTTTTCCCTCTTTCATCATACTTATGAAGTGACAGAGAAATCTGAAAAATCTTTATTCAGAACAAGCATAAAAATAGAAAATCACAGCAAAGAGATCCCTGTGTAGAGGAAGAAGTGGTGGATATGAAAAGAAAGAAGTGATGGATATAGAAAGAAAGAAGAGGGATGGCTTCTTGGACAAGGGAAAATACTCACAAAACATCTACACTACTGTGAGGTTTCCCTCAAAGTTGAAACTCTGGAGACTCTTAAGGCTTGTCACTTCAATCTGGTTGGTTTTTATCACTAATTGTCAGCATATGAACAATGGTTTTTATTTTCTTTCCATGTGCCAATTTGCTACTGAAACCTCCATAAAATTATTTTCTCTATGTGCTATCTAAATTTTGTTAACTCTTACTGTCTTGTTTGTGGAAATGAGTATGTGCTGAAAATTGACTTTATTTAGTGTACCTGGATTTCTTCAAATATATTTCTTTGAAGAATTTATTTTTGTATAGTTTCTGTTTTGACAGGATGTTTGTTTTTTTTTAATTTGCTGAAGTAAAGGATGAGTCATGTAAGAAAAGAAAGTAGAAAACACACACACACAAAAAAACCAACCCAACAACAACAATAAAAAACAAAATCCCAAAACAAACAAAAAAATCCTGAAACAAACAAAACAACCCCCCCTCCCCCACCACCACCACAGAATATAATAAAATGTTATGCCATGTTACCATGAAGCTTTTCCTAGCTGCCTGAGCATTCATATTAGAGGAGAAGACTCTACCTTCTCACGCTCTGTTAATGTAAACATCAGCTATGTTTATGGAACATAGCCATGGCTTTGCATTCCATGCTGGGACAAACAAGACTGTGTGACAGCTTCCTTGACCAATGTGGTAAGGAAGGTGGGAACTCCATCCTCCAATCCACAGGCTTCAGAGCACCTGTATAAATGTGCCCTTTTTGTAAATAAAGGCGGCTTCCTGACCTGATCTCGGTGGAACCCAGAACCTGTGTCCAAGTCTCATCTTTCCCTGGAAGGCCGGCACGGTGATAATGCCACATATAGGAATACTAATTATAGTATTGATGACCATTCTTGTTTACTCCTTGATTTACAGCCTTCAGCTAAGACCAAAATAGACATGAAAAATAAAGTTAGCTTCCCATACAGCCATAAGCTTTCATGGGTTTAGAAATCCTTTAGAACAGATGAAAAATGAAGAAAAAATTGAAGCTAGTAGCAGTATGATAATTTACACTTTTGGGACATACTCTATGATTCCAGGAGAGATGTGGAGAAATGCTGCTGGCCACTCTGTTCTTTTCATTAATCTTCATTTTTCTCCTAATACTGTTCTTACTTATGCATTAACAGAAAGTAATCTGGTTTTGAACTGGATAATTTTTCTCTCTTTCAGTGCATTTTGACTATTTTCATGATAGTTTTACCCCTTATACATTACCAGGCTGTTCTTGATCCAGTCTGTACTGATCTTTGTTAGCCCAAAACTTAGCACCATACTCTCTTCCTGAAATCTCATTATCCCCTCAATGAAGTTGGTGGCTCTTAATTCCTTTTGAGCACCTTTTCTGATTTTGGGGGCTTATCTTCTCAACTGTATTGCCATTCATCATTCAAAGCTTTTAAGATGTTGCATCTTACCAGTTTTCTTCTTCTGCTTACATAAACATGTCTCATGCCACCTTTCAGCAGAGTACAAAACAACAGATGTACTCCTAATTGATGCACATTTTCTCATGTTTACTGTTACAGATAACACCTCCTATCTATACCTGCAACCCTAACTATATCTAAAGTATTATATCCAGAATTATATCCATTACATTCAAAATTCTCACTGAGTTATCATATCCAAGAAGCTTTCAAAACTGGGATGTTTATCTTATTGCCATCCAGGTGGTGCAATCTCTCATCCAGGTATTTTATCACCTCAAATCTCCATTTGTGTAATTTGTTCTACAAAATATAGTTCTCTTCCACTCATGCATATTGTAGGCACTGAGAGAACTTGTATGTGTTCAAATATGAGCTGATCAAAAGGGGATGTGTAACAGCAGCCCATCAAGAATTACAAGACTGAGCCTAATGTCTTATGGCTGATTCAGGGTATTGTTCACCCCTGTCTACCAAATACCACATTATCATAACCAGACTAGAGAGGTGATGGTACACTGGACACAACACTTCAAGGAGAAATGAGTTGGGAAGACTTTCAACAACAGCACTAGGTGAAATAAACCTACTCTGTAAGTATTAATAAGATTATAGCCTGGATTGGAAGGAACCTTAAAAGATTATCTGGTCCAATCTTTTTTGGGAAAGGTAGCCCAGAGGAGACTATCTAGCACTACAAACAATCACATCTTTACAACCTCCAGTGATGGGGATTCTACCATGTCTGTGGGAAGATTGTTCAAGTAAATGGCTGCTTTCTCTTTAAAAAATTTCCTTTTTCATGGTCACTTTTAAAATCTCTTATGTTGTAACTTGTACTTCTTGACTCTTGCTTCTCCATATGGTTTGCTGTAAAGAGAGAACTTCCATCCTCTTTTTAGTTCCATTTTAAGTGTTTTCCTGAAAAGGAAATTTCAGTCAAGTTAAATTATGGTATCCAAACTGTGTATTAGTGCAGAAATTACAGAAAGTGACCTTCAATTTGATCCAGAGATGACTAATTTTGATAAAGGCTTTCATATTAAGATTTGCAGATTATTATGAGTCAGAAGTCTTGAAAGCTTCTCTATGTGAAGATGAACATCATGCTATAAAAAAAAAATCAAGGTTTTGTAAAAATATTAATGCTCTTGCATAAGATCTGAACTAGTGCGATTGTAGAAAGACTCTGATGTGTTGCTTCTGAAAATTCACTAAGGCAAGAAAATGCTGACACTGACATTAAAAAATTACCTTTTAGCATAGTGCTATTCATAAGTAGTAATGTCCTTACGTTCACTTATAACACTCTTTGCAATGCCAAAAAAGAATTAATTGCTGTATAGTACCGAGTTCAGCTCTAATTGGCATTAATTAGGAACATGAATCATGTGTGTAAGAAAGGAAGATATAGTTAAATTAGAATTGTATTAATCCTTTCTTGTTATGCTCTTCTTGACTTTAAAAGATAGTCCTCCATCATGGTGACAGTTAGCAAATGACAACCAGTCTTGCTCTGCATCCTTGGAGAAGGCTATGAAGACATCAGTCCTTTGAATCTGTCAACCTTCATGGTTCCTTGTGCTGTCTAGTGTGTTGTTCATCTTCACAATTGTCTTTCATTCCCTTAAATTAGACTTTTCCATTTGATGTTTGCTTTAAATATGGACTATAATAATTGTCTGAAAATTATGCTCTGAAGAGATTTATTTTTTCTCCAACTAGTTTCTTTCTGTGTTTTGTAACATAGTGAAAATATGTTTTTGTTTTTCTGCGGAAAAGATAAATATGCCCCCAGGAAAGATTAAAACCATAACAAATAAACTGCTGTAAAACACAGAGTTACTATATTTAGGTAAAGGGCATTTGTTCCTAAAAAACAAAAGCATTATGGTAGTGTAGGCAGACAAAGACCTGGGACAATTTATTCAAGTCTTCATTATTTTACATTTTAAATTCACATCTGTGTGTAGTTCTAGTTTCAATTTTGAAAACAAAAAGCACTACAGAGGTTTCATTTACAATCTTAACTACTAGAAATTCTGTGGGGTGAATGAAATTTGTTTGTCTCTACTTTTGACAATCGTATGAGTTTAGGTAATGTTATTGGGTAATATTAATGAAATGGCACTTATTATTCAATTTTATGACATTACAGAACAAACAAAACTAGTTTATTTCTATTTTTCCCAATTTTAATATTATATATCCGTGATTTCTATATTTATATTTTGAATTTCATTGTATTGTTTTTGCTTACAAACAGCTTTATCATAATAATATAATTTAACATATTCTTAGTTGTTTATAGAAAAATTGTGTCAGTCAAGGCCAAAGAGGGTGAAGGATGTGTACTCAGGATTTTAAAATCCTGAGAAATTTATTATGTGTAGATGAAAGTGATTGTGAATGTATAAGAGACCAACTGAATGTTAGTTTCTATCTGTGGGCTAAAAGGATACATATCCATCACATATGGAAGGTGCATGAACTGGCAGTGCAGTCCTGCCAGCTTACATTCTGGTCATTCCTTCCACATCACAGAGCCAGCTTTTTGTAGAGGCAGCTTGAGTCTTATATTTCTACTTTTAACAGACAGCAAATGATGAGTTCCGTGGTGGTTTAGGGTTTGAGGAGGAGCATCATTTTGAACGACATCTGTGTGACTGGCAGGTAAAATCCCTTGCCCAAAAAGCAACCTGTCTTCCCCAGAGGGTGGGTCAAAACTTGCATTAGAAATCACTGGCCATTTCACTCTGTTACATAAATAATCCCTTCCTCACATACTCTGAAAGATAATTTCCAGAGGTCTTATTTAAAAGCTGTTTATAAACCTGCCATCTATAAAGCAAGTACACATCCTAAAAAGCCATTGTAAGTTAAAACTCTGTGTAACTTCCTCTTTAAAATCAGTTTATATATATATATATATATACACATATATATGTAAACTTGCATATATTTTTATTGTATCTTTTATAAGAGAGGATGAAGAAATTTCATAAGTATCACAAGTACAGGCAACTATCTTTATTACTCTTGGTACAAGAACTAGCCTCACTTCCCAGCTAACAAAAGGGAATAGTTTGCCCAATCTAAGAAGAAGTTCATATATGAGCTGGTAATCAAACAGTGCAGTTTTAGTTCTTGTTTCTGACAAAAAGTGTTTCTTTTGCAGTGTTTCCAACAAACCCAGCAATTTGTAGGGCTAAATCACAGGTCAGATATGTTGCAATTCATTTTGACCTCTCTGACTGTGAAAGTGATGGCAAAAGGTTAGAGCTATGCCAGCCACTTCCCTCCCCAGACACATCAGTCAGCAGACACCTCAGTCAGCAGACACCTGGAGCTGAGGAGAGATTGACATGGGCTAGGAACAGCACTGTTTACTTTACAGCCATAGCAGTTCCCTCCTTCCGTAGAATGAGCACATACAGGATCTATGAATACACTGCTTCCACAAGTAACCCTGTGCTGTGATATTTCTTTGATAGGTGTTGCAGGGAGAAAGAAGCAGCTTTTACCTCACTCAGAATGACTACAGCCTGACAGTTAAAATACTGGAATGAAGGTTTCAACAGCAGCATGAAAGATTCATACTTCATTTCCAAAACTGATCAAGTATTACTTTAGCATTTATGAAATACAATATTTAATAAAAACTTTTAAAACTCCACAGCATTGATGCCAATGTCTTCAAACTACTAAGACTAGTGAGATAAACAGGTTTATGCCTCTTTAGACACAAAATTCTGCTTCAAAGCTTTATTAAAGGCTTCGTTCCTCCAGCTTTTACTCTTTGGTTTTACATGGGATTTAGCAGCAACAAAAAAGAAATAAGAAGAAAATTACTTTCCATTTTTTTTCTCCTATGTAAGCAGATTTTGCAAGCAATTTAGAAAAATGCTATTAACAAGAGAACAGGGAATCTCTGACAGAGTAGGTTTTAGTAAATTGCAGTCCACATGGAAAAAAAATAATTGAGAACTATTCTGCTAAGCTCTTTTATTAGTTAAGGGCTAGTAGTTCTGATAGCAACCTACAGAACAATTTTAGCAACTTAGAGCTGCAAATTTCCTTAAAGTAGTTGATCAATTAACAAGAGGAGTGCATCTGTCATCACATAACTTAATTTACTTAACCTTTTTGCAGTAGGGCTATCTAAGAGTACATATGTGTCATAAAAGCTGTAATTATCTCAATCCAAGATAAGCAGTCATTTCAGAAATGATACATCCGTTTTGTAGGTCAGGAGGGCCAGCAAAAGCATGAATGTCTTATATTCATGTCATTACTGTCTTGGATGGTGGATTTCCAGCCTCACAGAGGCAGAAATATTGTTTTATGATGTCTGAAATTATAAATCAGGCTGTCCCCCAGAAGAGATGCACAGAAAACTGTACAAGCACTGAACAGCAGATGACAGAGCCAGCTAGCAATTAGCCCACAGCCAGGAGACAACAAGCTAAAGCTGTCAGCAGCCCTTAGTTTTTCCAATCATCAGAAGAGTCATTTTAGAGTCATGTAACATGTAAATTTTTAGTAATAGCATCAAATATTATGAACTATGTTGTACAAAAATGCTTGTGTAGCTGAAGTTTCTCTGACTTTACTGCCTGTTTGAAAAGGAACATTAAAAAAAAAAAAAAAGGCTATTATGACTGCAGCTATAAAACAACATGTGTAATCTCAAAGACCAGTTTTCTGATAAACCTGGAAACTTCTAAGGCATGGTGCTAGCATGAGGACTGGAGACATTCCATAATTAAAATGTTTCAGATCCATGTCTATGGTTTAGGCTTTTGGTGTGTCAAAATCTGCCTAAATCAAAGTTTGATTAAAAACCAAAGCAGGGTGGGAGCTAATAAAAGGACAAGAGGGAAGGATTTCCTGGATGTTTGTCAGATACTATTATTTCTGTTTTTTTAAGACAATTTTTGTGCTGCATTTCAAAGAATGAAATCAATATTCACATTCATTTAAATAGCTAACTAGTAAGAGATATGTATTGTTTACGTAATTTTTTTTTGTGTGGATCAATAGGTTAATTACACAAATGAAAACACTAAATTTTCTAGAGATTACTGTACTGTATAAATAAACAAAGTGTTCTGCAAAGTGTATTTAACATCCATGCAATTTCTTCTTCTTTATTCAGTGGCATTGCTGAAAGAGCAGAATGGGGTTTTGTAGCAATTTTCTGTGCTTTCTGCTTGAGAAAGTCTGCAGTCTCAGTCATTTGTATTTTAAGTTGATTAGGATGAAGTCAGAGTACTCACGTTTTTTCAACAGCTTCTGACAGCCTTTAGCTGAGGGGCGGGAAGAAGAAAAAAAGCATTCCTTACAAATATTTTGTCTTGAAAGCATTTACCTAAAAGTACAACTGTGTGTTTGTCCAGATGGAAAAGGCCTGCTCAAGCCTATTGACAGACACATTTTCAGACACCTGGCAGTTAATAAGTGCAGTCCTCGATAGAACAAAATGTGTCTACCTAAGAATTTAAACTTCCATAGAAATTTATAACTCGCTTTACAGAAGTTAGAAACTTTCTAAGTAATACAGATGTTAGCTGTATGATGAGAAACTAAATCTAAATAAACCAGCACTTATTTCCAAGGGATTTTGTTCATTTAAACAAAATGTACTCTCAAATCACAGTACAGTATAGGCTGTCTTTTGCTATTGGTAGCAGCAGGGATGCTTAAAGTATATTATCACTGATGGTAATTGTAATTTGTTTGCCCTGGGAATTACCTAAACTAAACTCATGTCATCTATTTCCAAGACTATGATATTAATGTAAAACTTGATGTCCATTGATAAGCAAGTGCTCATCCAGCAGATGCCAGACTGGTTTTGTTCTTCAAAAAGATCAGCATGGAAATGCTTTCAGACAAAGGAACAGAAACTCATGACCGGTTCATGAGAGGAACATATGGACTTCTTCATTATTAGACTCTAAAATGAAAATATCCAGCTCAAGGTTGCAAATATTCTTTGCACAGAGAAACTCAAGGAAGCCTTTACATTTAGCTTCTCTTCAGTTAATTCCTTTAACACTAAATATATTCAAAATAGCTCAGCTCAGAAAGACATAATCAGTACTAATAAATGTATAGAAACATTGTAGGAAATTACATTTGTTAAGTGCTTTAATTCTGGAAATTTCCCCCTCACCTTTTTTGTCTCATGGGATGATACTGAAAATCACAGTTTTGAATTTTTCTCCAGCTTTTCAACTTCTGTGTCACAATGGTGAACAGTAGTCATCACTAAATTTACAGTAACTTGGAATGATTACTGTTATTTTAGAGCCTATGTTTTGATAAGACTGAAATCCATTTGAATTACATCACCTTTTTATTTTATCAGAAACATAAAAAGTTCAATTTCATTCAAAAAGAAGCCTGAGCAATGTGGTCTCCTTCGTGTATACTTTCATTCCTGTTTTATGCATCAAAAAACATGAATATGTCACAATTAAATTATATTCTAGCATATTCTGGAATAAATCCTGGCATATAGCAACACAACCTACTATTAGAAAATAATTCCCCCTTTATAAATGAATTCAACAGTAGTGCATTTTCATTTTCTGCCTTTGACATGTTTTCAGCAATCTGATAGGTGTCGTGACTAATATGTCATTTTGAAGATTTAGTGTTTATGAAATTAAAAATTTGGTAATCTGTTGGCTTGTTTTGTGGCCATACAGGCTAGCAGAGAAAGCAGCCTATAAGCTTCTCCTGACAATGTGGGCACAATGAGATTATAATGCCTTAATTTTATGTATGCACTAGAAACTTAACTGTAGTCGAATGAGCATTATAAATCTGAATGCACACAACTGATGCATTGAAAGTGGTTATTTTCAAAACAAAAGAAACTCACAAATTTGTAAATTTTCACTTTTGTTGCATTTATTACTCAGACAAGGGACTCTTGTTAATTACTGTGATATATGTAGGTTGGTACCAGCAGCATTTGCATGTTCCCCAGCTTCTCAGAGACATTTATTGTTATATGGCTACTAATTGCACAGCTGTCACTGACTTTTATGGTCTGAGCCATACTGTTTGTGTTATTTATATCAAGTAAGCATTTTGTCTTTTTCAAAGGGGAACAAAGAAATCTTTTGTACTAAGATACACATCTTGAAAGCTCTTTACCTGCATATGGGAATTGTCCAGAGTAGGAATATGGTGCTCACAGCCAACTCTAGTGGCACGTTTAGGCATCTAACCAAAGCGTAGGTAAAACTGAAGCACATCAGTCTGAATTTGTGACCTTCCCAAACATCATGTCACAAAAGCACATCTCTTCCCCTTAGCCTTGTCTCATGTGGCATCTCTCTGTTTTACACAGTGCTGCGAAAACTCAGAGTCCTGAATGTTTACAGGTGTAAAACTCACCCTGAGCAAGTCTGCACATTTCTCATATGAAAACCTCATATGGATTGCAGAAGGAGTCATAATGCTGCTGATGTTCTCATGCGGGTTTAGTAAGTGATTTTCAAAACATTTTACAGCTGTAAAATTGGCTTCATGGGAATGACAGCAGTAGCTGATTAAAATTGAAACCCGGAAGATTGTGTGTACCCTTTAATCACTTGGGAATGGAATTCCTTTCTGTGAGAAACCTGAATTCAGTGTCTCTTTTGGCCTGAAACGCTCCTGGAAAATTGTTCTGATTAGCACAGCAGGAGTATTGCTGTTCAGTTTTGAACTTGAGTCTCAGGAAATGGACAGCTTTATGTGAATAAAGTTACTTAAACCAGTTTTAAAACTATAAAATATATAAAATGAGGGTTTGATGTGAAAAATTGAAGTCAGCACCAAAAATATTATAAATATAGGTTATATAATGCAGTTGACAATTTAGTTTGTAGTAGGATTTTTTACTTCTAAGTTCTTTGCATGAAGTACCTAAAGATAAGAATAAATTATTGCTTTTTTTTAGCTCTGGTATCAAACTGAATTTGTCCAAAAAATACTACTAGAAAAATAACAATAGTGTAATCTGAACATATAAATTGACATTTAATATCTTTTATTGTCATCATTATAGTGTAATTGAACCATTATAGTGAATTTAATAATTTACATTATAATGTAAATTGAAAAGCACCTTGAAACATTTATCATTCTTTCTATTTCTATAAAATAGCAGTGAATCATTAATCAGAATTCTGTTTCCTTTATCATAGGGGGGTTTGTATGTGTGTGTGTTAAGCATCTTATAAAAAAAATTTTGAATCTATATTTGCTATAAAAAAAATTATTAGTAGAGAGACAAAGAAGCCTTAGTCTGCCTTATTTGGAACTAGTCAAATTTTAGCCTTGTATCATCACTTGTCCTTTGATCAAGTCTTCTGTTTTTTAAATGGATCTGGCTTAATACCTTGGTTCTACCAACAAGAAAACCTGGTCTTTAGTATTTCCTTTTCCTGAAAATCTTGTGATTTTCATTTTCAATTTTTTTTTCTTTATCCAAAATATTCAAAAGCAGTTTTCATTAATAACACTGTAATTTCATGCAAATGACAAAAAAAAAAAAAAAAAGTAAGTAGGGTACACTGTTTTCTTTATTATAGAGGTCTGGGAGTTTTTTTCTGCTTTTCCCTTACTCAGCTTAAAAAAAAAGGTCCATTTACTTTCTTGCTTCTTCTTAAAGTAAAATAATGATGTAGCATACAGCAGGCTCCCCCATCACAGCCGTCACCTGCTGATAGCCATTCCTACCCAGTACTGACTTCAATCTTTTCTCACTGGCACTGTTGGTGCCATATAAATGGTGCCTGGAAAGCCTCACTGTAGAAGCATCTTCTCTGATTTGTTTCAGTCCATGTTCTACCTTGGCCACAAATATTTCACCCACCTTTTACGATACAAGCATAACTACTATGTCTTCCCCTACCTCCCTGATTGCTTATTTATGAGCAAACTTTCTGATTCACCAGCTGAAACATTCATCAACTCTTTTCCACACAGGACATCAACAGCAATTTTGCCATTTGCTTTTGAGATTCCTGTCCCATATAGATTTAGAGAATATATTGGTCCCTTCACAATTTTTATGTCAATTTTTATATGTTCCCATTTAACACCAGCAGACACTTTTATTACACTGAAATCTTCTGTCAGATGCTTCTAAAACCTAACCTCATATATATCTTTGGATCAAAAAACTTTTTTTCTCATGGAAACTTTTCTTGACATTAAAAATAAATAAAAATTCTATTTATATCTATTTACACTTTTTCAATTAGTTCAGCATATGTAATCATTCAGGAAATATTCTTTTCAAGGCAAGCAGTTAATGAAGTGATTTTAAATTTTCACTTTTTTTTTTTTTTTCCTAGGAGCTGGACATCTAAAGCACCCAACAATTTCTCTTCAAATGAATCCCACAATACTTACATTTGACTCAATTAAATGTAGAAACAAAGCTAATGTCTTTCTTGGTAGAAGATCATCATTATGCTTTATTTTTCATAGTACTTATTCATGCATGGAGACAATGAAATAAAAAGGATCCAAATGGATCCTTTGAAATCATGCATAATACTGAAACAAATGTTTAATCAGTAATGGTCTTGAATTTTATACTTTCAAACATTTTCATTCACAAAGGATACTGTGCTGACTCAAGGTAAAAGGTAGGATAACTCAGTGCTATCCAACTCCTACTGCAGTACATAGAGGTAAATCACAGCATATTCTAACTGTTCCTTGTTTTAACATTGCACTAACTGTATTTATTACAGCAGAAGAAACAAAACTAGTATGGGACTCTAGTGGGTCACTCAGAATAAGTGCATTTCTTAGTCAGGAAGAAGTATATGAAACAATAGGATTGCATTTAAATTCTGGTAACGTTCAGACTAATTAGTGTACTGCTGCTTTATCTACATGTGAAATAAGCTAGAATATTAATTGTCTCTGAATGTATCAAAAAAAGCTATAAAGTTAATGTAATTTGCAAAATTAATAATAATTTAAAGGACCATTTCAAAGAGCATGTGCATGAGTAAGGAATTTCAATGACTTTTTCATACATATTTTACTGCATTGGAACAATTAATTGCTATATTTCTACACCCATTACTTTAAAGGGCCACTCAAATATGATAATGATGAGACTAACTAAATATCCTGGAGCTGTAAGTCTTAAATCTTAAATCTTAAATCTAAAATCTTAAATCTTAAATCTTAAAATTTCTGATTCAGCTGAATTATACAATGAAGTGTTATATTCCCTATTTAAATTCCCAGCTACTTTTTATGAACATTGACACTGAAATTTCTTCAGTGTCAATGAATTAAACAGTATTCCTATGTTTGTATCTGTTGAGGACTAACATGAGTTAGGTGGCTCTCAAAAATCAAAGAATACAAAGAATTAGACACTTTTATGCTTAGAATTATCTTTAGCAGGAATTAGTGCTAGTCTAGAAAAGCTGAAAAAAGTCAGATACAACAATAGGATGCAGGCTACACAAGGAACTATCATCTGGACTATGCAAGTCAACATCAGAACTGAAAGAGTAAAAATATTCAATACATATATTCTCTTCTATTTTCATTACTTTTAAAGCCTGTATGACAAAGTTAGTATATACAAAATTAATTCTTTGTATAATTTTTAACAGAGGTATCAGGAAAACTGCTTCAAATTATCTCAGCATTCCAAATCTTTAACTTAAAAATCATGAAAACAAATTTCCCAACAACACACACAAAAAAGTGTATGAGTACTCACAAGATTGTATAAGAGCACTGAATGAGTGAAGAACATTTCAACATCCCCAGCAGCTGTTGAAAACAGCTAAAAAAACACCTCTGAGAGCCTACTGACTTCTCCAAAAAATCCCATTAGGAGCTCTGCTAACTTTAAAATTTGAAACTTATCTCTAGTGTTTTGCCCAGATTTCACAGGTATTTTCCTGATCTTGTGTCTTCTGATCAGAAAATTTTAAGCTTTCACACTCCCCAAAGGATTGCCAGGCTGCCCAAAGTACTGGCTTTTCCTTTTCTGGAGTTATTTAAAACTCACCTGTAGGTGACCATGTGCAACCCTCTATAGGTGAATCTGTATTAACAGGGGCATTGGGCTGCATGATTTCCATAAGCCTCCCCCTACCCCAGACATTCTTTTATTCTGTGGTTGACACGGGACTGACTGAAGCTAAACTAGGATAGGCCAGTGAAATATTTTTGCTGTACAAATCCAACACTGAAGAAGAGCCTATACTGATTTTCTGTACCATACTTCCAGACACAGCATACACTCCTTTTCCTGGACATTGATTCTAATGTGCTCACTCAAGGCAAAATGCAATAATAAGGATTTTGTGCAGGCAAAGGAATTGACATTTAGTGTATGAAAATCACACATTTTTTAAAGTCGGGTTCTGCTCTGGACCGCAGTGCCTAACTGCCTTAAAGGAAGGCTGAACCCATCCACCACTGAAGGCTGCAGTCAGAAGTGTAGGCTGGTACTGCAAAAAATACCAGCCTCAAAACACCTGCAAAAAATTCATTAGCATGTCTTGCTGAGGGGAGAAGATTTGCTGAGAGTGAGAGAAATTGATCATCTCTTCTATCTTGCTGATCTTTTAACTGGAAAGTGTTTCTTGCTACTTCTAATTGCTTAGCATAAAACTTAATACTAAGCTGATGGAGTCTGTATCTTTTACTTCACCCTCACCAACAGAACCTGAAGAAAATCATGAAGAATCTATCCCAATAGACATTATATATATATATATATATATATAAAATATATATATATTTATATATATATATATAGGGGTCCAACTAGTTTCAGGCAAAATACTTAATATTTCTAATTTGCATTCTTCTTCTTACACCTCTGCTGTCTCATACTTTTTGTGCAAGATTTAACCATTAAAAACATTGATAAGTCACCAAGAAGTAACTGTTGAAACATTCTGTGGGATCACAACTGCTTCCCAGCTACACACACAAAACGTTGATGAAAGATTCTGTCTGTGCCAGCATGCCACTTCATTAAAATGTTAATGTTCATTTTTAGTGAAAGAATGTGAAAAAGAAAATATCTGCTAATGTGGCAGTGGGTAGGCAGTGGCAGATTTCCCAAGCTATTTCATAATATCCAAAAGAAATCTAGGAAAAGAATGTAGACAGGCAACTTTGTCTTAAACATTTATTACATTGCAAGAATATTAGAGGTATTAAATATTTTTAATGACCTAAAATATGAATTTTCTCTATTTAAAGTTACAAGAAAAGTAAACTTCCGAAGATATAATATTTCACAGTTCAAGTACCAAGTTAGCTTTTCCTCTACAAGAGAATCTGGATCTTTTTTCTGGAGAAGACCAAAATGCACACCGCTAGAGCATCACTTGTTTCACTCAATCTTTGCAAAGATACAGTTAATTAAAAACCTAGCAGTGCATGGGAATTTTCAAAGCAATTCCATTCTACAGTCTTCTGTCTATTACACAGTAATTCACCTCCATCTAGGTCATCTCTCTTCAATGAGACCAACTTGAAAAGTCACAAAAATGGAGTTCTGGAGAAAATGGAAACAATTCAGCTTTAATACCCATTGTGCCAGAAACCTGCCATTGATACTTTCATAAATGATTGTAAGTGTGCTATTGTTTTTCCTTGCTACTGTAAAGTTTAATTTCAGAGATGCCTCTTGAAAAAAAAACATTTTCCAAATCCAAAGCTTAAAATACAATATAGAATTTAACTGTTAATAAAGCCTTGGAAAAAAATATCCTGATCAAGAGCTAAACAAAAGTTTTGATACATTTGACTTTTTTTCCCCCAAAATTCTGGCAGTTAGTCAGGAAACATCAAGTCTTGCAATAGAAATCAGAAGCTAGATTGCTCCTGATACAAACAGAAGCAAAGAGCTCAAAACTCGGTGCTGGGATTAGAACTCCACCATGCATGAAATTGCTTTTCCAGAAAATCCATAACTTGGGATAGTTGTGTATCAACATCTTTGACTCAGTGGCTCAATGGCAAGTTACTGAAGGACTGATTTTGCAATATCCACCCTAAGAGCAGAATGTTTGTGCACATCCTCTCTGTGCATGCCCACATTAGCAAAAGAACACTGAAGCTGCAAGAGGAACACTTCAATATAACTTAAATATTAGTGCAGCTTTAATAATCTAAAGTATTTTCATAAAATGCAATTTCCATTCTAGCTTCAACTTCAGTGCAACAGGCCAGTAAATTCAGGTACACATGAGAGCTTTATTTTGATCCTCTTCTGTCTGCTATGTTGATACAGTCTGGTTTTTCAGGATTTTGATACACTTATAAACTGAAAAAGTTTTCTGTTCTTACATGAGCCCAAATACACATAAGAAATAAACATTATTTAAACTGAAAAAAGCTAATTTATGAACACAATCCAGATCTAGTTTCTCATCTAAATTATGCAGCTAGCAACAGGAATTTTTAAAGACATTTTCTAAACAAGCCTCGTTTCTGAAAAATCTTTAAGCCACTTTCTTAAATTAAATGCTATTGATCAGTGACATTCTAATGAATACATGTTTATAAAGCAAGTATTTTCAAGATAACTTTACAATATACTAAAGTAGGGGAGAGTTCTACCAACATAAGCATAAATAAGAGAAGCATATGAAAGGAAATAAAAATTCTGCCTTTTAAAGTAAAGTAAGATAGTTCCTTTTCTTGCACAAACATTGAAAATAAATTAAGCAGTCTTGTTTAGTCTTCCAAAAGAAGGGTGGTTATATCCCAGAAAAAAATGTGAGCTGAAAGACATGAAAACAGAGCACTGATAAGCAACTTAACCTTGGCCAGAAACAAAAAAGTAGGGGCAAAATTAGCTGTTGTATCTCACATCCCAGCTAAATTAGAAGAATGGTTGAGCATTTCAAGAGCTAAGCTGCTTGCACTGTGCTCATGAGCCCATAAAAATGTAACATTTTTACAAAGATAATATTAGAAACTGATGAACATACCAGATTTGCAACCTGCATGAAAAGGGCTTATTAGCTACATGTATGCAGTCTGTGAGCAGTCTGGTGCAAGAAGCAGCATGATGGTAAACTTTTCACAAATTTCAACTGAAAACAGATACTACTGTCTTATAACAGCAGCACTGCATGGACACCATGTTTGCAAGGCAAGATAGACCAAAAACCTCTTCTGAAGATTTCACTGTACACTGGAAGATTTGAGATAAGGGAAACAAAAAGCAGCTCTGTTTCTCGCGAGACTGACATAATTGGAAATTTTGTTTGCTTGTTTGTTTTGGTTTTTTTGTTAAAGCAACTGAATTAAACAAAGCAGATTTTTTTAGTCAGTGTTAAGAGAGTGGGAGAATGTGGTATCAAGCCAGGAAATATAGGGATTTTCACAAACTGTAAACTTCATTTCTTGATTTTCAAAACTGAAAATGTGTCCTCAGTAGAGAATTCTGAGAGCAAACACATCACTACCTTCAAATCAAGGAGGTGTAAAAATCTGCAGGAGTGATTAATTTAACCTTAGACATTTTATTGGTGATGCAGAGGAATGCATTTTTATACCTGCAAAATCAACTCAAAATTGACATTTCAGCATTTCAATCAAAGGCATGACTGTCAGACTGACATAGCATTTAAGGAATACACGGACATATAATTCTGAGTATTTAACTGGAAATTAACTGAAGTGAGGGCAAGATTTTTTTTTTTTAAATAATAAGTTTGGTTTGTATATGATATTATAAATCAGTGAGGTTTCTCTGGCAAAGTGGATTGTAATTCCTTTGGACCAAATGGGTGAATGCCATAGTTCAGGTCAATGCCAGTTCAAGTCACAGGATCAAAAGGAACAATTGGTCTTTATATAATATTATCAAATTACATAAAGGACAATGATCCTGTCAGACACCATACTTAATTTCCTAGTGTATTAGAATTGATTATATTCTGTAAAGTCTTAGAGAGGTGACCTCCTCCATATTCAAGAGTTCTGACCAATGCTCTGCTTACATATAAATGGTGTGCTAATGTCCCGTTTCAGACCACTGATGTAAAGTCTTTTAGTGGAAGGAAAGCACAAGAAAACCATAGCTTTCAGTGGACAAATAAATTTTAGTAGGAAATGGGATAATAGAATTAAAAAGTTACCTGAATGAATTTGCCTAATATTCTGGGTCAGTATTCATTTAATAAATGTACCCAACACTATGTAAAGACACCAACACTATATTTACTCTCTAAAAACATCTAAGCTTTGTATTGGTATCCTTAATTTTTATGGCCATCTACTCATTAGTTATCATGCCAGGAATATTCTTTAGCTTTAGCTTCCTTATTCCAGCTTTCCTTCTCACTGAGTTTACTGACAGCAATTATTTTAGTTGTCACTTCAGTTTAATATCATTAAGCTAAATGTTAGAAATTCTCTCAATCCCTCCACTTCCTTCAGTCAATCATTTTGTACATATGTTTCAGACTGTATTAATTTTTGCTGAGCGTAGAGAACAAGTTATATGAATGTAGGGAACAAGAGCTACACACATATTTAAATCATGAATTTAAATTCCCTTTCTGTGAGTAGTAGCATAGAAATCAAATTGTCACTATATTTTTATTTCTTTTTTCATGTGCAAGACAGTGCAGAGCTTCAGAAAATTCCACCTATGCTTCAGTGGAACTGAACACCATTACTTGTATTTCATACACAAACCATAATATGCTCATTGATGAGGATGAATGATGAATGAATAGCACACTGCAATTCTTAAGAATGAATTAACACTGGATAAGTGATATTGTAGAAATCTGTAGAAATTATGTTGTAGATGATCAATGGCTGGACAAAATTCTTTATTTTTGATTTTCGTCACTCTAAAAGACTGGTTTGTTTATTCATGAATCATTACCATATAGGATTAATGGAGTTCCTAAATTTCACTAAGAGTCTAGTCCTCTAAGACTGGGCTTGGCAGATGAAATACCCAGCATCCTCTTTTTCTACAGGCACTAGGAACTGCCTGTTGGTTTTAGCACACTCTTCGTAGTCTTTACTTACACTGTGACTCATTTGCACAATATGTTCTATCTTGGATATATGGAACCAGTGAAATTGTGCATCTGGTGTTACCACAGAATGTGGGTACAGGTGAAGGGAATAAAATGGTACTAATTGGAGATTTTTTTGCATCAGGGTACACTCTTGGCATTGAGTTATAGCCAGACAGTTAATTTCATTGCAACTTCACATTGCTCTTATGTTGTTCCAACATCTGGGACTGGTGTGACCTCAAACACGTTCCCTTCAAGTAAAATATTTTTCCTCTGTAAACCGCTTTCTATATTACTCTAGGAAAATTATATTAAACTAATTTTAAGAATTCACTTTTCCACTAAGAAACATATGGATGGATAATATCTGCATGAATAAGATACAAATGGCATCCAGAACCCAGCTATATTTTTGACTGATCTGAGTAGACACAGCTCTGCTGAAGGTAAATTAATTTTTTGTTCAAATGCTTCAGCAAATTATGTAGGCTAAAATATTTTATAACACGGCAAGCATTGTAGGGACAATGAAGAAAAAGAAAGATATATTTCCACAGCAGAGAAATCACTTTTTTCAAGCAGAAGGGCATTTACTCAATCATCAGAAAATTTACCTCATTTCTGGTTTTCTGAAACAGTAATTTTCAAAATACACAGTTAATGGGGATTAGCTGCATCACTTTCCAAATTATGTGTAGCACAAAAGCATTCTAAATAATAAAATAGATTAATCCTTATAAAAATATTATGTGTGCCTAAAACTTATTTAATATTCTCTAATTAATATTCAACACAGAGAAGTTATTGTTGAATAACTACTTCAATATGGATCAAGAAAGTGAAGCTACAGTATAAAAATTATATCAAGTAGTGGAAGATTTATGTGTAGTTTGAACACTTAAGAACAGTGCTTCCAGACATTCTCTTTTAAGGTCATTTTATAGTCAATATATTCTTACAAAATTCAAACAAATAGCAGTCTGTTTCCTTAAAACTTGGTTTAATCACATTTTTAAGGAGCTTAAAAAAAAAAGTGAAGAATAATTTCATACCTCATTTCCCCAAATAAGCTATTGATGAATCCAGCTAAAAACTGATGAATGTATGAATTCAGTTTAAAAAAGTTTATTTTCTTACTGTGAACTCTGTCCTTTTAACAGGAATTACTGAAATGTAGATCCCTCTGTATTCTGTTACTGTAAAAATAATCTATGCCATGACATTTCTTTTCAATTTCATGGCCAAACAGAGGAACAAAGGCAGAACACTTCTAAACACTAAGAAATAATCAAAGAATGTGATCATGCACTTTGATATAATTTGTATAATCACCTTACACTTAATAGAATTTTTCAGATTCAGTAGCCAAATTTCCTCTTTCCTTAACCTGATAAAATCTTTACACTAACTTTTACTTTTGTAAAGTCAAAGGAGACCACACAAATTTGATTCTGAGGTGAAAAATCAGGTTTTTATGTCAACATCATCAAAGTACGTTATTCATAAATTGTCAAAGTACGTTATTGCAACACTGTATGTACTGCTCCATATTTTTCTTAGGGTTCTGTGGTTAAAAGTCTTCTGCTTTGAATATTTACCACATTGGAAATTCTGGTATTACTTAATCATTTTTCTTTCTGAAAAATAAAACGTGAGCAAATTTTTTCTTAAAAGTAGTGAGGATAATTAAAAACAAAACAAAAGAAATAAAGAAACAACAATAAACAAATTTTTAAAACCACAGAAAATGAAAAAGTATGATTTTTCATTCACTTTTAAGATGTGACTTAAATTTTAGTTGAACTAGTCACCTGTCATTTCAGGCCATATCTCTACTTATTGCTTAAAGATTCGTGTGACATTAAATAAGGATTATCTAAGGATAGCAAAACCATCTTTATTTTTTAGTTATCTTCTTTGCTTTTGTAGGCAATACTATCATTTAAATATGGTGAACAGAATAAAACTGCTGAGTGAATACTTGAGGAAGAGAATCATTAATGCTGTTCCCACAGAGACACAAACTCATCAGAAGAACCAGGAAAAGCAAGGAAAAAAGTTAAATGCAGCCTAAGTGCAGTAGGACTAGGATTGCAAGAAAGAAAAGGGGTTTAAAAGTGTTGCTGATGATTTTTGTTTTCCTCTTCCTTTAGTACTTGATGGAGCATTTTGTGGGCTAATAGGTAACATCAATAACACACACTGGTCTTTGAACTCTCATATTTGTTTTAAAAATAACAGAAAGTATGTATTTTGCAATAGACAATATTCAGAATAAGCTTAGCAACTTTTTGGGTACTCACTGGAAGAGACCTTCTTTTTCATTCAGATGACTCGTAACCAGAGTCTACCAGTATTACAAAAACACTATGGTTATAGATATTATCCTCTTTACAGAGTCATTTGTAGGAGAATTTGGTCTACTATAATTTCTACACTCTTAGGGTATTTAGTGTTTGCATTTAGATATGAACTCTATACATTGTTTTAAATTTTGTGTTGCTATACACATGATACACACTTTGGTTCTGAGCCATTCTTTACTATAATTCTGGTTTTCTCCTTAGTCCTGATCTTTTTTTTTTTCAATGATTAAAAAAAAAATAACAGGGAATGTGTGAAAAAATAAAGACAGGCAAACCCTCCTTTTCACATTTGTGGCTTGTCTACAGTGAAAGATCTTTTCATTTATTAATTATCTCTCTGAACAATACAGAAAGCCCATTTCTGTGTAGTTTTGTATGTCTACTATGCCTAGTTGTCACAGAGAATTTGCATATTGATCTTCTGCTACACTGGCAAGCTAAAAAACAACATTTTGCAAAATATTAAGTATCCGGGCATGTCTTCAGGTAACCAATTCAGTCAAAGTAAATTTTCCAAGATTGAAGAAGGAGATTAGGGACTCATTTTCAAAGTGCTGACAGGAGTCTTATTTCCCCTTGATGCTTTAAAAACATTAGTCTAAGAACTTCCTTAATTTCTTTATGGTGTCTGGAGCTCAATTGTTGAATTTGGGGCATCGGTCTTTTTCTATTCTGCTGATACGGAGAGCAAAATTTCACATTACAACTAGTTTGCTACTTCAGCAGCTGTGAAGGACCTGTGGTCAGCTGCAGGGCATTCTCATAACACAGCAGCACTGATTAGATTTTAAGAAAAAAAGAGAAAAGCTTTCCTGTCTTAAGGCAGGACAGTATCGTAACATCTCAGTTACAATGAGTGAGTTTTAGTATTCAGACTGAAAAAAGTGAGTATTTCCCACAAATAAGCTTTAAGGAATTTCATAAATTATCTATAAAATATTCAAATATGCTGCTCCATTAGCCGAGACAATCTCCTAATAGGGATGCAAGTGAACTTTTATCGTACCATTTCCTTGCACCAAGAAAAGATTAACATTTAGTATAAATCAGTAAAAAGAGAATGGTACTCCAACTGTAAACATTTTTAGGACTGACATAAGTTTGCATCCTACTCTTAGATGCAAGAGTTTCCATCAGATATTGAGACTCAAGCATGCACAAAGCACAGTCTATGGAACAGAAGGATGAATGCTGAAGCACAGATGTAATAAAGTGGGTCTGCAGGTGGTTTCAGTTCCAGTCCTGCCACTGTTAATTTCCAGTCTAAAGCACTGTGGAAGGCTCTTCTGTTTCTAAAATCTGTGATAACTTCAAGTATCCCATGTAAGACCCTGTGCAGTTTGAATCTGCACCAGAAAAGCTATATTACTTAGGTTGTCGTTGATATTAACAGAGAAAACTTGAAACAAGATAGAAGCTTTTATACAGAAAACACATGAAAGGATAAGAAGGTAAAAGAGATTCTTTCTGCATATAAAAAAACCTCTCACTTGTACTTCACTTTACAGGAGAACAGCCTCGTGCTATTTAAGTGACAAAAGCTGATAGTTATTTTTCAATCATTTTTCAGTTGTGTTCTCCCACTTGACTTCCAGAACTTTAAGAAAACTTTGACCCAGTAGAGACAGGTGGATAACATCTAATCCATAACTGTAGGATTTGTGGGTAATATGGGAAACATTTGATTGTACTGCATACAAAACTCTTACTTGGCTAACACACTATCCGTGCAGATAAAATTCAACAGCCGGCCAGTGTGCTTCTTGTTATTTAATTTGGCCGGGTATTTACTTTAACCAGGCAGAGGCTGATGGGTCAGACAGTGAAATGCAAATGCCACAAGTGGAAAGTGCATGATGAAATATGATGATTTTGAAAGTCTATTGGTGTAGAAATAAATCCACTGTGTAATAGTGTAAAAACCTCTTTTTCTCCATGTCATATTTCAAACTTTATCACAATCTGAGTTAAATAGAAAAGAAAATATTTGGAGAAGGTTTTTTAAGTGCAGCAATTATTTTGAAAAACAAAACCTGGGTGTTATCAGAATTGATTTAAACAGTTTGATTCTCTCAGTTACAGTATATTTTGCTTAGAGAGATAATGCTGTGAGCTCTCATAAAAATGAATAGCTTAGTGGTCCAACAGGTCCTACAGCCAAGATATTCAATATTCCAACTCTAGATTGGACTTCCACTCACCCTGTGAATTTCCAGAAGTGACTTACAGAAAGAATTTCGTAGTACCTTTAGGAATAATTGCTGTTTAAAGTCAAAGGGGTTTGCATGGGCTACTGCTTTAGGCTTATGTTGGGTTTAGCCTTTTTCTTTTTTTTTTTTTAATCCTGTGCTCATACACGTGACAAATAAATTAAATTTTTAGGAAGATGTTGAACATCAAACACTAATATTTCAATATGTGTAAAATCATTTTCTGTTGTTCTCTCAGACTGTATGCATTTCCTGCTCTGCAAAGCTGTTTTGTTTATTAGGGAATTATAGCCTAAGAATTTCCACATAGTTTTCCTCATTCATGGTGTGTTCTTAAAGCTTCCTGCCATTGGTCTGCCAATGTTTCTTATCCATTTTATCAGTCTTAGATAAGATGCCCCTGGCTTTAAGGTTTACTGAGTTTGAAACAAGTTTGTCTCTAAATTACCCTGGATCATTAATCACTAACTTCCTGCTGTGATCCTATCTGGGACTGTGGACCTCCCTGGTATGTGGTCAGAGTTTATCTACTGCATGTACCAATTCTAGGTATCTTAATTAAATACAAACTTTTTTCATGTGATGGTACAAAGTTCTTTGTTGTTCCCTTCTGAAAATCCATTTAAGGTTGAACACTGAGCATGACTATCTCGGCAATTTAGAATAGCAAGACAGGAATTATCCAAAATATTAGTTATAAATTTCAATTTTATAGGTTTTAAACTGTAGAATTCACAGTGGCAGTGTTAAAATTTAATAAAAATTTAAGAAGTTACTATCTGGAATTCACTTGAAATTCAAGTCTTAACAAATAGTCAGACACACAAATTTCAGTTGTCACCTGAACTTCATCATTGCACTTTCTCAGTTTTCTTTCTGCTCCCATGCATGGCATCCAAATAAAATGGCTCAACATGACCGTCCCAAATTTAGCAGTTTGCCAGAGAATACATTTGTACCTTATTATACCTCTTCCACTATTCTGGTTCACTGAGGTAAAATATCTCTTGCAAAAATGTTATCAGATTCATAATCCACTGTTGCTCTGTGATATCCTTTCTAGAAAAAGGAAAAGGATATACAGATATATATACACACTCTCATGCACACAAAAGGCAGCAGCAGATATTGTCTAGCATGTTTGACACTCCTGAATCAAAGAGAGCACAAAGCAGATTAATTTTCCCCACTTGTACTTTTTGTTTCAGGAAGAAACACAGATATTTTATAACAGCAATGCTCATGTAGAAAAACATGAGAAATTCCTTACTGCAAAGCCAGACAAATACATACAAGTTTTAGCAAAAGAGTGAGCCTATGACTATTGTCTTTCCTACAAAATATGCCAATATGAACATACTTCAAGCTCTTCCTGACACCATGGAAGCTCAGCACACCTCAGAGGAACTCCAGTTGTGATGTAAGAAAGACAGGAAGAGAAATATGCATGAAGCAGAAAGTTTGGGGTGTATCAGGGGATTGCTATTTGGTAAGACAAAGGATTAATTCCGTGAAAAATTAATTCTATAGATGTAAAAAGTGATTGAATATTTGAACAGACTCTAAGATCATTGGTTCAAATACATTTTTATTATATTTTGCCTAGACAAATCTCTCCTTATACTAGTCTCAGCAGAATTTTTCTACAAACTTTTCCTATATGCTTCAAATATCATCAAATTAATATGTTTTAATATTAATATAAACAGATTATAAACTTGAACTGAGAAATTCTTGTGAATTAACTTCTGGCTGTTCTTTACAAAAACGTTTTAAAACTTCTCCAGTCCACTATCAGATTTATAGAGTAGGTTGCTGTAACAGACCTTGACTCTTCTACCTTTTTCCTGAGCAAGCCAGTGTGGTATCTCCTGGCATGATTTCTGTGCTATGTACTAATAAAAAAAATTAGAAATATGAGGATATTTTAAGGTAGCTAGATAGAGTAATAAGTTTGCATTGTTTGCAGAAAGGACTGTCCTTTAATTCTTATTCCACGGATAAATAATTGATGTAGCTCACATTACTTCCTAAAAAGAGTAAATATTAAATACTGCTGGATCTGTGCAAGAGAAGACACTGCTGAAATTAAATACATCTGTTCTACCCTAGCAAGGTATTCAGCACTTGGCTGTTTAGTTCCTGCTTTGTGGCAGGACTGTTAATACAGTGCAATTATATAATATAAAACCAGCATTACAAAGCACAGATCCAAGTTTATAATGTAAATAAACATACTATTCATTTATAGCACTGTAATTCATATTCTCTATGGTAAAAAGATAAGGAGCAAATATTCCTTCAGAATATTTCTGTCATGGTACCACTTGAGACCTCTGCGTCTCTGCACCCCGGCTAGCCCAGGCACCGTGCACAGGGACTGGAGATCAGCCAGCGAGCGACGCAGGCTGGGCTGATTCTTATTGGGGTTCTTGGTTTCTGAGAGAATCTTCTCAGCAGCGATGGATAAAGCAACACAGACAGAGGCAGGGAGGGAGGAGAGCGTGAGGCAGTGACAGCGTTTATTGCNTGAGATCAGGCCAGGAAGCCCCTTTATTTATCAAAGGGGCACCTTTATACAGGTGCTATGAAGCCTGTGGATTGGAGCATGGAGTTCCCACCTTCCTTACCACATAGGTCAAGGAAGCTGTCACACAGTCTTGTTTGTCCCAGCATGGAATGCAAAGCCATGGCTATGTTCCATAAACATAGCTGATGTTTACATTAACAGAGCGTGAGAACGTAGAGTCTTCTCCTCTAATATGAACGCTCAGGCAGCTAGGAAAAATTCTCATGGTAACACACCTCCACATATTTCTGTGCTAAATTCTTTACATATTGCACACTGTGCAAATTAAAAGCCTCAGCTGAGTACAGGGTGAAGACTCCACAGAGAAACTTCCATCCTGAAGCATTGCAGCACCTCATGTCCTGTCTCCCAATAAACATTTTGTCCCTCAGGCCCATTCACCCACACCTCTTCATCTCCCTTACAGTTTGGGAAACCAAGCATAAGCATCCACTGTATCATAGCAAGGGACAGGTTTTCTGTGGGATAGAAGCCGCTCTGGAATATCCCTGTGTTCAAAATATTGTGAGAAAGTAGCTACCTCATATGTGTATGCTTAGGTTTTATCAAGGTTTCCAGTAGAATTCTAATTTTTGGAACTGTTGGGAGAAAACTAGAGGAACTGAGATCTCTGACCAAAGCAAAATACTGTTTTATTGAATACTTAATATAAACTAGGTTTTTTCCTGTTGAAAGATGGAATACCACCAATCTTCTTAAATGAAGTTGGCTTAGGGAAAAAAAAATTGAAACCATGTTTGCATATTGAAAAGAGAGGACATGTCTGACTGTTAATCAGCAATCTTGTTACCATGTGAATTGTAACTAGAAAAAACAAAAAGAAAAATTTGTAGAAAATGCTTGTTGTAGAAAAAGAATGTGTCAAGTCCCAAGCTGGACTGTGAAACATTAACATAACAGAAACCGGGTTTTGTTGGGGTTTTAACAATATGTTTCCATTTGTTTTCCTTGCTTCTTTTTTTCACATATGGATTCTAAAAACACCAACAGATGTTCTTTGGCAAATGACTGTGTCCACTGAATTTGTTAAAACTTTCCAAATCATCTCTCAGCTTTTTTCACATCTTCCTGCAATGTGTCCAAATCTGTAAGTAGGCAAAGAATTCTTAAGCCATTTAGAAAATCAGACAAGGTAGATTTAAAGTTTAATTGTTATTATTTAAAAAAATAAATCATTAAGAAAACCAGATTCTCCTTATCCTGATACTTGAAATAAAATATTATAGTCATTTTTTTTACCAAACAAATTTATTTCTCTGTCTTTTAGAAATTCTGTACTACATGAGGGCATTATTTTCTGAATTTTAAAAATGGTGTACTTAAGAAATGTTTACTATATCTATTTAAAAACTTGTTTTCTGTATCTTTAAACAAAATAACTTATTATACAGCAGTTTCAAAATAGAGTATAGGTGTAGTTAAAATAATTTACTGTTGTGGTAGTTAAAATTAAAAAAATAAGGTATGGAATCTCATGAAAATCCCATTGCAGGAGCTCAAACAATGTTTAGGACTTTCTGGGTATTTCTTGATTTTGAAAAATAAAATAAAATAAAATAGAAAATGAGATAAAAGGTGGCAGCCTGGAAAGTGCAGATTTTGTGAGCATGGACTGATAATCTTATTTACAATCAGACTGGAAATAGACTAGACTTGACATCCTGGTCAAAACTAAACATTAACGTGTCAGAACATGTCATTCTCTTTCAGGTTTTTTGGGTTTTTTTGTTTTTTTGCTTGATGTATATTATTTCTTTTGCTCTTGTTCATAAATGCTAATGACATATACATACAATTACGGATTGTAATTACAGATTGCAAATTTCCAAAATTATGGGTCTGCACATTTCTCAAACAAATAGTTTAATACTGGCTTTACTGACAGAATATTAGCTTGGTGTAGAAAATCAGCAGTTAGGTTTGATTATACAGAATAATTATATGGCATGAGTTTTGAAATTAAAAATGCATAATATAAAATGTAATGACTGTTTCTAACATGGGACTAAATTGAATAAAAAAGGCTTTGCTGATCTGGAACAGATCTTAGTGTTATGTGACCTGGGGTTGGCCTGATCTTTTTTCTATGTAGTAAAGCTTGAAAAAAAATAATAGTCTTCTTACTTCTTTGCTAAAAATCAAGCAGTAAGATACTTTTTACATACCAGACATTGTTTATTTTGTCAATATATAGCTATACAAAGCAGAAGCAGATGCCAGCACAGCAGAGAGATGAATTATCTAACAAATATTTTAGCACTACAAAAATGGCAATATTGGTGCTTGCTGAGAATATGCATCCAACACAAAATTTGATAAAGTTATTACTGTCCCTTTTTGCATTAGATTAGAAATAGCTTAGATGAAAAACCAAACCAAATACATAATAGGATTAAGATTCCAAAACAAACTTGGGGGAGCTAAGTACATTCATTTTAAATTTGTATTTTCATCACTTTTTGTTACTTTTTCATTCTGTCTGGAACTATTACCTATAAAATGGAAAAAAAAACCAAACACTTGAATATGACCATTAACTATGAACACTTTTAGACTTGTTTCTGTCTGAAATCAATGATTTAAATGGAGAGGGAAAGATCAAAGTTTTTAGAGGAAAAAAGTATGAAGAGTTCATCTTATTCTGATCATCTGCTGTGTTCTAACTCATTTTGTGTAGATATAAATGCACATTATTTTGTATGACTTTTATTTTCTCAGTAATCAACAAGGTAATTCAGTTGCTTTTGTAAGTATGAGATATAGAATTAAAGCACACACTTGAAAAAAACATATAGCTGTATATCCTTACTCTTGAGAATGCTCTATAGAATCTCAGCTGTACTTGCCAGGTTTGTAGGATGAGGCCCCTGGGAAGCTTTCCCATACTTTTTTTTTTTTTTTTTTTTTTTTTTTTTTTTTTTTTTTTTAAATTTCATAGACACAGCCAGTAGTGCCATGTACAGTTAAGGTTGCTTGAGGCTTTCTACTACAACACCATTTTGGTTAACTATGATCCTGTAAATCTGATTGGCTTGGTAGAAGCTTTCTCTTGGAATACTTGTCAGTATTTTTTGTTTCACCAGAAACAGGTTCAACAGTTCTGATTATATGACAGATGTGTTCACTTTCTTGTCATTGAAAAGAGGAAAGAAATGAAAGCACCAGAAAACCACATATAATAATCTTGATGAAAACTCCAGCCCTTTCCTGTTTCACATCAAATATGAAGAGCCTGGCTTCAGGGAGCACCTTAAGAGGGACAGAAGTCAATGGTAACGTGAGAATTACAAAGTGGGAAGGGGAGCAAATTGAGTGAAAAATCAGAAGGCAACTCTGGATGGAGAAGGGATTAGTCAGAGGAAGAAGAGAAAGACTAGTAAAGGACTAGAGACAAAAGGGTCAGACATAGAGCAATTTTTTTGGTAGAGACTGATTTCCCTGAAACCTGAAATGGAGTACACACTCACCACATTTTTATAAAGACTTTCACCATTTTCGTTCAGATCTAAAATATTGTTTAAATCACTGCGTAAGTCTCCTAGATTCAAGTAATCCTAGATTCAAGTAATCACTAAAAAGACTTATATTTAATTCTTTAACAAGGATTTAACATTTACTTTATCTGAGTTTACATATTTACTGTTACTTACTGTAAGATTCAAGTGCTAAATTGAAAAATTCCTTCATCTTTTATGCTGTAACTTCCTTTTGTTTTTTAGCTATTTTTGGTGCAGAGGTGAATATGATCAACTGTGATATTTGGTATATGATGGAAGATTTGGAAGAAAACCATGTTTATACAGTTTTTATATCTCCTTTTCATAAACAGGAAAAAAAAAGGGTTTTTTCTTTATTGTCCTAGTACCTTTTGTAAATTGATCTTATAACATCTTCAGCTCATTTTACCTTACTTAATGCCTTGTATCCTAACACTAAATTTAATCCTTTTAACTGGAATTTCTCGGAGCATCTTTAAATTGAATGATGTCTAACTTTTTTTCTTTTTTTATGTTCAGTCTGTTTCTTAAGGAAACATTTCTGGTTTACTGGTTTTTAATAGGTGTAACTTAAAGCCAACTCACAATACTTTAAAATATGAGAAATTCTTTAAAAATATTATTCAAACTTCAGAATTTATTATAGATATCATTGATCTTTTGTCCTTTGATTATCTCTTCCAATTTTCTTACTGAAATTACCATATTGTGTTAATTCTGCAATTAATATAAATTCTATGCTCACAAATTTTTCTCAGTACTTTAACCACTTACAGCATCAGATTAATTCACTGTATCAAACATAAACAATATGAGGGGGTTTTGTGTTTAATCACAGACATTTGAAGGGGGAAGATGACACCAACAAAAGGAAATATTAAGCAGATAGAATTAAAAGTATTCAGAAGTTTGTTTAAACCAGTGTTTGTAAAAAGTATAATTCCTTAATGAGCTTACAAAATACAATACTTTGGATACTTGTGAGTAGATTTACCATATGCTGTGATAACATGTACTTCTGATTGCAACTAAAAATATGTCCCTTTTAATTAGAATTTTTTCCTTAATAAAAGTCTTCTGATTAGTTTCTATTACTGATTGTTCTATTATTATATCTGCATGTGTGAGGAAAATTATGATCACCTTTGTTCTGAGCAGGTGTCTTGACTAAACAATCTTTACACTCTTTTTTAAAAAAATATTATTCTAAAGGGACTGTAGCCATCTTTCACAATATAGTTCTGCCTTGCAGTTATAGACCTCTCACTTATTTTATGTAGAGTGATATCATCTCAGATCACAGTAGTTTGTTATTATATAACTCTTTTAGGGAATAGCATGGAGGAAAATAGTAGAAGGAGACCAAAATCCTGCCTTCCAGAGCTTCTACTTTATAGAAAAATGGATCTCAGTTTTGCCATTCATAGTTTGACTGTTACTCCCCAAATTCCTTCAAATTATCTGAACATCTCTATTATTACGTATTAAATATATTTTATGATAAATTATGAAATATAGAAGGCTGCATTCCTCACAGTTCTACTATAACCTTCCTAATATTTGTGTACAATTTTGAATTTTTATCTCTATTGGTTAGAACTTTCAACATTTATTACTACTGAGATCTAGTAAGAGGTATTAAGAAACATGACTGTGATCTTACTGTTTTCTTTACACTTCAGGTTGTCCTGATAACTAAAGGATTACGAGGTTTTTTGCCTCTTAGAGTGACTTTATTCTCATCTTTGCTTACAACTACTTTACAACGGATAGGCAATCAATGACAGCCAGCCAGAAACGTGACTTCAAGGAGACAAAGCATTCATTCTTCACATGTATCTTCCAAGAACATCTTGAGGAGAGCTTCCAGTATAGCCTTCTCCTTTTTTCATTTGTCTGTGCAGTAAATAGTCCCTTGGCTGATTTGTTCAGAATTCTGCTGGATGAAAAACAAATAACCACTGCACTTGTTCATTCATGACACATCATGTCTAGGAGAGCACATTTTGCACACAGACTTTTATGCATGCACAGTAAATATGATGTGCACAAAATATGTCTAAGCCTCAGCATTTTTGGACCCATGTTGTTTGCTGAACTCAAAGCCAAAGCAAATTTTCGGATGTATATTTTAACATGTATTGTTGAAGCAAAAATGTTTAAGAAAAAGTAGCCACTGTTCTGTACAGATATAAGTACAGACACCATATACATCTCAAAAAATAATGAAAATAATTTTAAAAGATGTAGTCTAAGCTGTTATGGTATATGGTGATACAATGTATGATTAATGGCTAAGTGCTCAGAACATACATATATATTCATAGGAAACCAAACAAAATGTGAAAGGGGAAGATGGTCTATAAATATTGGTTTTCAGGCAACCTTTCCTCAGTGCTTTAGGTCACTGTATGTATGAAAGACTGATGACCATCTGAGGTGCGTCCATGAAAAAAACAAACAACATACCTTCAAAATTACAAATGGCACCGAAATAGACAAATAAGTCAATAACAGGCTATTTTTCTGAGGTTGGTAAAAAAACAAATTTGGATCAGAGAACACATTCTTGCCTTAACAAAAGGGAATGTTTTCTGAGTCCTTCATGAGGAACACTCTGAAAGCTCAATTAATGAGAAGTGGTAAATCCTATGTGTCTGAAAATTCTCCATATATACTTTACTGGTGCCTTCTTAATCCATCTTGCTGCACTAGCAAGGGAATAAATGCAATGATCTCAATGGTCTTTCTGTTACCAGACTTGGGACACGTGTCTCAAATAAGAGTGGTGAAATTTAACAGGGATGCAGTCTTTTCAGACATGGTTCATATCTTTTATATAGATTGTTTTATCCACTTTTAAATATTAGAAACTTGTTCATCACAACTTTCACTTTCATGAAGCCATTTTAAAAATGATTCATAAAGACTATGGGATAATAAAATAACTACAGGTATTAGTTTTACTCTTTTTTTGGTGCCAAAAGAATTCATTCATTCTGGGGAAAAAATTAAAGAGCTTGAATTTTTTACATGTATTTCAAATTGTACATATAAAATATCATTCTCAGTAAAGCAGGCCTTTAAAAACTGGGAGATGTTTTAGAAGTGTTGTGATTATTTTTCTAAATGCTCCACATTAGATGAAGTGGATGGTTCTCTTTGAATTTACTGTAAGAAAAGGTTTTTCAAACTCATCTCTCTGTGGCCATTTCATGCTAAAAATGCTGGTTAAAAAGAGGTCACTTACAGGAAAGAAATGAGAAATGGCAAATTGCTTGTAAGAACACAACAATTTTCATAAAAAAGAAAATAAAACTAAGGAACAAAGTGAAATATTTAATAGAAGAGATTCCACTGCTATACAACTAAAGCCATTGCAGTAAAAGTAATTTAAAATTGTATTCTGAGAGATTGCTTTCCATTCTTAAGTAACACAATCCAATTTTGACAAACTCAGAAGTGAAATAATATTATTACAATAAAATATTGTTTTCCATAACCTATATGGGACATGGAATCTATGAAATCTTATCAAAGCTATTTTTAGGGCTCAGAAGTAGAAAATATCTAATACTGACCACTCCTTATGAGTAAGCATCTAACTGAACTACTGAGGAAAAAAGAAAAAAGAAAAAAAAGAACTTTTTTTAATGCAAGTCTATAAGAAGAGTGTGTTGCATTTTATTTTATGTAGTAATTCCAGGAACCTTACTCCAGGTCATCCAATATTGTGACGAAGAAACACAAAAACTGAGACCAGAGACTTAGTGCAATGACTGAAAAAACTTGCAAAATATTCTCAGAGAGATTCCATGCTACACTTAATGTATATCTCTCCCTAAAATTCAGGTACCTGATAAAAGGACTAAAGAGTCCAATTCTGACACCCCCAGGTATGCAGCTGACAACACCTTCACTTAAACTTTCAAAATCATGTAGAAAAACAAGATCTGCAGTATCAAGCTAAAAGCTATGTGAGAAGACAAAAGAAGAAAAGTTTTAGTTCTTCCTAAGGAAGAAAAAGAACAATGATTGTTTTAGGGAACTAAAGGGAGCCTAAGGGGACTTAAGCATTTGAAGCGGATTTGTACTAAACCCTAAAGAAGATTCAGTCATTGTTCTGGAATTGTCAGCGACAGATCTGAATAAGAAAAAAATAAGGGTTTTTTTTAATGTGTGTCATGAGCTGGGGAATTAATATTTTATTATAGTACCCACAAATTTCAGTTCTGTAAGCTATTTCCTCACAGATTATTATATTATACATCAGGGAACCTTAACGAAAGTGATCCCCCATTTGATATAATAATATCATGTACAGGGAAATAATTTACTAAACCACATGGTAGTTAAAAAACATAATATTGTAGTTTAAAGGGCTTTTGGATCATTATCTGGTTTAAAATATACATACTTTTAGTTACTATTCAATATCACATAAATGCTATACTATTGAATGAAACAATATTGCTCCTTAATGATGAGCATATATTATCAAATGGTACTTTTTTTTCACATAAGGCTGTGAGTTCAACATCTCTTCAACTTCAGCATCGTAGTTTGAGTTACTTAAGAGGTTGCCAACAGACAGGCATCTCAGCAGAACTATTTTCTATGGTTCTATGCCTGGATTGTCTGAAAATTCAAACAAAATGTCATGGAACACTGCTTATGCAAATATTCCAAAGTCCTTACCTTGGTGCTATGCTTGAGTTAGTACATAACATTCTTGTATCTGTTGCAGAATTTAGAGTGTAATGCAATATTGAGCACAAGCATGAAAGTACCTGATTGAGCATTATACAAGTAGAACCACTGAAACATTTATATAAATTGAAGTTCAGCTTCTAATGCATAATGAGCTGCCCCTCTCACAACTGGCAATTCAAAAGTCATTGTTCTTTTCAAGTGCTTTGCAGATTTTTTAAGTGCATTTTAAATTAATCACCATATTTTTCACACAAACTTGACTAAATCCTTTCTTCCTAGTCAGTCTGTCTTTTCCCTCACAAATAGCTTTAACTGCAGAAAGTACTTTGCACCTGCTGTTAGGCACAGTGTGTCTTGCAAATAAAATCTTCTAAAACTATATTGCTGTAGTCAGCTTCAGTAAATTAGGGTAGTTCTGTTGGGTTTAATGAAGTTTTACTGATTTACAGCTGCTAAGGTTCTAGCCCTATGGTTTCTCCAATAATTACTGATGCTCAGTCTGCAGAGGCAAAGATCACATTCTGCTTTTCAAGAGTTTGTTTGAATCTCTTATTGTCACTTCAGAATGTTCTTGAAATGTGATCCATAGACAAATATTTAACTCAAAATTCATAAAAATTGGTGTCTGTCTCCTATTTCACAATGATAGCATAAAAAATGAACCAGTACAAATTCACTAACAAATGTCACTGTCCTTTAAGGGTAGAAACAGCCAGCAGAAAATACCTTAATAGAATAAAGATTCCAAAGAAACATTGTTAGAAAACAGGTACCCCTGGTAAAAAAGATATAGAAGCTTTTGTGAAATAAAAGGTATGTTCAGGAAACCAAACACAGGATATTTGACTGGAATGTTCTGGTTTTTTCCTGCCCATAGTCTCATTCTTAATTTTTCTTCTATTCCTTCTTTGATGATAGATCTAAACAGAAAGAAGCCTTCTGGTTCTTCTAGTTTTCAGTCTTCAGTAACCTGTAATTGTCATTGTCTAATTAGTCTTTTAGCTAAATATTAATGAGCATTTTATGCCATTTAAAAATTTTCAAGTATTTTGTCTCACTCTTTAGCTCTCTGAGAAAGAGATAACCAAGAATAGATAGAAGGGAAAAAATCCACAAAAAAGCCTCCAACTTAAAAAGAACACACAAAATCATGGGAGAACTATTCCAGGGTTCATTATATGAATGAACTGGGGTGGCTGAGCTCTCTGTAGCCTGTATACAAGAAGACCAATGATTTTTTTTAGTTTTTGTTATGTGGGAGATGTCATCTTGTCTTGCACGACATTTTCACAAGAACTAAATCTAATCTGATGGGTACAGATAAAAATGAAATAGTGAATTAAATGGAATTAGATGGTAAAATACTATTTTTGTTGCTATGACAACAATACATTTCTTCTCCTTAAAAAATGAGGGGTTTTTACTATGTTTATAATTAAATTTACTCTGTTGTTTGGATTACTGCTATTTCATTAGTATAAACAGAATTAGTAGCAGCTATGAAAAGAAATTCTATATAGAAACATGTTAACATAAAAATGCCATCAATAATTAGTACATTATGCTATTGCCCTTTTATTTTGAGGATAAGAAAACTTTATGCTCAAGAAGACACAAACTTCTCTAATCTCAAAAGGCTAATTGTTTAAAGTAAACTGAAAACTCTCAATCTGGCATCTGAAAAGAAGAAAAATTGCTTTGATTTTTTTATCCCTTTTGATCTTTTATTTCTGCTAGTATTTTTCATATGCATTAAACAAACTCCTATTTCTCAGTGAAATGACGGTAATGAAATGTCCGGCCATTTTTCAAAAGTAACACTGTTTCCATTACACCTATCATTGATAATAAGTGTACTGAGAATAGCAGGCGGGCAAAGCATTAAAGTAGCTTAAAGATATATTAAGGAGATGTCAGAATACAGGGCAGATAAGCCTTCTGAAGCTATACACTAATAAACCCATGAAAAGAAATGAAAGTAGGGAGGAAAAATCATTATTAGGAAATTATTTTTAACAGAGGAGGGAATAAAGAGATTGAAATTTAGTAAGTACTAATAAATTGCTATGGATGAAATTCACCCATCAGAATAAGAACTGTGAAAGCCTCACCAGTTCCCTGACACAGACATCTAGGTAAGAAATAAGGAGTACAGTTCTTGAAACCTGAAATACTTTTGAACCAAGATCTTCACAGCATGTTTTTGGAAACGCACAGTTCAAAGACAGCATTAGTGTTGGCACGTAAAAAATTTGCAAAATATCTCATGTGTCCTTTTTGCCTAAAAGGAACTGAAGAGCTGCAGCAAGATACCTAAAATCTGGTTCCTCTTGGTATTTACCTGCATGGTAGTGTTTTTATTCAGGCTTTGCATTTGTTTTTGAGAGAATATATCAGACAGCAGGTTTGAAACACAAGTCTGAGAAATCAAGATTTAGAGCTTTCAAGAGTGGAATATAGGGTTTATGATGGAACTGAGAGATGCCAGGATGCTCTACTGTAGATAAATTACTGAAACAGCCACCATAAATCCAGTATCCATGAGGAAATGCAGAAACTGCTGCAGGGTTTCTAAAACCGAAAATCTTTACTGGATCTGGAAGCAGTGTGGCAAATAACCAGACTCCTCTGATTTCTAGTTCCCTTTACAAGACTGAACTTTGAAGATACAATATACAGAAGATCACAAACCCACTCTTTCAGACTAATAAAGGGCTAAATTACAATTTACTTCCTTTTTAGTTTGAGAATCAGATAGCATGAAAATTTTTGTCTGTGTTCCATTTCCAAAGTAAATTTCTGTTTCTTCTTCCAAAGTATCAATTTTAGAGTAATTTTTTAAAAATAAGTATAATCAAAATCTCCCCTTTTTATTTTGTTCATCTTCATTGACTTACATCCTGAAAAGGCAATTGAAGCAACTATATGAATTCACTGGGCTTTGAGGTAGGCCTTGATACAAGCCCATATCTGAGCAGTAGAGAACATTTTTCATTCCATGGACTTAGAAGTACTTGAGCATTAACCCTTCCTGTCATATATAATCACTACCTTTAAAGATCCTTAAACTATTATGATGTGGGCAAGAAACATATTCTGAAAAAATCTTTTATGAGTTCTTATTTTAAACCTCAGCTCACAGAATGTGGAAAAAAGCATCTTTTATTTCAACCTTTCATACAGACAATTTAATAGCTACTCTGTCACTATCTTTGTAAAAGTGCCCTACTATGGGGATACCAGTACACTCGTATATTATGCATACCAATAAAATTATTATTCATTTATATTGAAGTGTTTTCCACTATATAATTATTTTTACTAGTGTAATATTAAGGTCTTGATATTAAAGTGAAAAACAGTGCTGCCTAAAAATAAAGTCATTCTTTAGTGTCACCCTTATTACGTTATCTGAACGGAGTCAAGGCGTGTGGGATATTAGGAACAATAAAACCTCTTTTATTTTTAGTCTGGAATGACGCGGTTTGGTGGTTTCACTAGGCTCACCATCATGGACTAAGAGGATGTAAAAGTTGTTATTATTTTAGTGAAACTATGGTCTCAATTTATTAATAAGCCTTACTCTTTTTACTCCAGGTTGTCTTTGGCATCATGGTTGTCTAAAACACTATGCAGGAAAACTTGAAAGGAAAAAAACAAAAACAAAAACAAAAACAAAAGCCAATTGTAAACAGGCTTTTAAAAGACTGATCATTTACCCACTTTTTAAAATTTACACATCCTCCTCGATATTGTAATCATAAGTATTTGGACATATAGATCACTTTGCTGTAACTGTGGCAGATGAGATCCTTTTATTAAACATGTAGGCTTAGATTCTGAGGTTGGGAGTTCCCAGTCAGAAATGGCTTGGGCTTATTATGAATCATTTCCCTGTTTCAGCTAAGTCAAAATATTTTGCAAAAAAGCATGCATATGAAGTGAGATTGTAAGGGGAAGGTTTGCGAAGTCACAAGGATGCCTCCAAATCAGAAAGAAAAAGGAATGAATGAAGGAAGGAAAGGAAAACAACAAGCCAAAGTTTTAAAACTGAAAGCTAGAAACCAACAAACCAAACAAAGTTTTAAAACTGAAAGCTATCATGAAAACTAAGAATCATTCTTAAACCTTTCTACCCACAAACAAAAAACTAGCTTTTTTTATAGACTCAGATTTATAATTTAGAGAGTGAACGTATAGAACCACATTGAATCCTGATATAAAAAGGAGCCAAGGACAGCTTAAATGTACATCAGAACTATTTCTGATGGTGATTTAAGTGTCAGAGAGGTAAGAAAAGATCAATTATTAAATCTGAGGTATTACCTAATAAATTGAATTTCTTGTAGTTCAACTCTTTTAACATGTTCTGTCAGTTTTATTGGCCCCTAATTGAATCATTCAAAATATCTTGCATTCAATGACATTTGTTTAGAATTACACCAATTTACTTGCATTCATGCCCTAAATTTTATTTTGGTGGAATATTGAGACCCCAAAAATTCAGAGCCAAGGCAAGCAAAAGCTAAAGCTAATATTCTCCAGAGCTTCAAATTAGAAGGAGCAAACTGCACAGTTTTTGACCTGAGTGACAAGACTGTGTCTTCTTATTAGAGGCAATTAATCTTTTTGCTGATATTTATTATCTAATTCACTGTCTGCTAAATGACCACTGCCATACTACGGTGAGAGCAAAAAAAGCAAATTCTTTTAATTTCAAATACAGCATTGGAGTAAAAAAATATGTTGCTTGCAAATTTGCATTAAGTTTTGGCAGGAATTTTGTGAGGTTATACAAGAAGAAGAAAAAATTACCAACTATTTCTTTGAAAGTATTTAATTTACATTGTAATAAACCCCTATGAACTAGCTTACCTTTTGTATGGTAGCTGCTGCTTTTCATATGAAAAATACCAGAAAAGAGAGAGCACAGAGGTAGTAGGCCTTTGAAGAAAGATTTACTGAATATATGAAAAACGTCAGACAAAAAGTGTGTTCAGCATATCTGAGAGGTTTTTCACGGCCATGGTATTGTGGGGTCATTCAGACCCTAAGGTAAAGTTCCTCTCCCCATGCCTCAGTGTCAAATGTGTTTATATCATGTGAATTAAGTCTAACAGGTTAATGAAATAATTTATCTCCCTCCTTTGCACATTTACTTATATGTTATTTTCTATCATTTTTATTAACAGAAGTATTTTCATTTGACCGGATCACAGATTCTGGATCAGAGAAATGTTTACAAACTACAAAGAATATGGTTGGCATTTTTTAGGAAACTCTTTAAGAAACTTGTGAATTTTGCAGTAATTCAGATTTTTTTATCATGAATATAATGATGAGGTTTTTACCTATGAGTGGCTTCTACATAGAATGTAACACACAGGAAACCAAACCACCCTGCCCTGGATAATATTTTTCATTAACTTTAAGTCACCTAGAATAAAAAGTCGTTATAGGAAGCCTCAGAACTAGAGCATGAGCCTAGGATGCTTTTGGATTCCTGTCGTGCTAAACATCTGGAGCCCAAGATTAACCTAAGATTAGGTTGTGGATGTTCAGATATTCAGTAACTTGGTGGCATAAATTCAATTATCTCCACTGAGTTATACTGGATAAAGTGTTGCTGCTGACAGCTTTGAATTCTTTCTTTCTATTTCTGCATCAATAACATATTAGTAAAATATATGTATTGCAGAAGAATTTAATAATATGTTTTGAATATCATTGAAGTTCCTTAGTAATAAAATGTGCAATATACAAATGCTATCTAGAGAATATATTCTATCAATAATAATGTGCAGTCATACAGTATAGTGTAATCAACTTCTACTCCATTTTAAATCATTGATTTTTTTTTTTCTGCTTATTATTAAGGAAAAAATTCATTAGGTTGTCAAAATTTTTAAAAAGCTGAATTTTTCCTTTTCTTAGCAAGATAATCAGTGTGTATTGTTTTCATTAGCATGATCAAAGCCATTGCATTTGCTTCCTTTATGGTATATTTCATACAAGAAAAGGCTGTCCATTGACCACATTCAAAACCTATGATATAGTGCAAGTGCCTAAGCATGTAAATATTCAAGACTATCTACCATCTGTCAAGTCTGTGGTTTGGACTTCGTACTCCAACAGAGAGAACAGAAATGTTAGTTGGAGTTCAGTGAAGAAAAAGGTAGCTTCACAAATCTTTTCAAAATTTAAGTTTTCATTCAGTAGTCATTATTTCTCCAAATCAGTTCAGCTACTCATAGTGGTTTCTAAGTGATTAATCTATACGGCATGTTTTTCAAGAAAAAATTTTCCTGAAGTTTAGTAAAACTATGCTGCCTTATTTTTTCATTCAGACACAGCAAAATGCTTATTTCTTCCTTGTTTCCTATTCCTGTCACTGAAAAAAAAAATCTTATAAAATTAATTTGTCTATCCTCGACCTTGTTTTAATTGGCAGAGTAGGATATTCCTAGAATATTCCCTTTCTTTCTGGTCTACTCCTATATTTTCGTGAGACTCCTCCATTTTAGCCATTTCTGATCTTATGTCATTATTGCTATAGTTTCATTTATTACAATTCATCATATCTTTACAATAATGTCCATTGATTGGTAGTGGCATAGAGAATTAGTACGTCAAAGCAGCTGAAGGAAATAGTGACTTGCTTGCATACATCAAAAGAGGAAAAAAAAAGTGGATTAACCCCTATCTTAGTGTATTAGGGGGATGAAAATTGTTCTTGATATGTGAACACCTCTCTTGTCCTAGCATAACAACATACCTTCCTTTTCAGAAGGAAATTCCTGAATACGATTTCAAAGAGCAAAGGGAGCTAAATCTATTTATGAACTGTTTACCAAAAATAATCTGTCAGTGAGATATAGCTCTGGAGCTCGTGTTAAAGAAAATGGCACAGCACATGACATTGGTGAAGCAAGAGCAGCCAGCAGTTTCATTTTCCATGAGATCTTATAAGATCCACTATTTGCAGCATAGTTCAGCTGTAGAGCTGAAGTAAGGCTCATTTCCCACATTCACCAAAGAGGTGGTTTTATAGCCTTTAATGTAGTACTGCTATGTCATTTTCAAACTGATTTCGGAACCTGACAAGTTAATGACATTTCACATGGCTTTTTGGTGACAAAAATACCTTTTTCTTACTTTGGAAGCATCAGCTGTGCTTTTTTGTTGTTGTTGTTGTTGGGAATCTTTTTGTAAGCACTCTCCAAGTATCCTCCTCAATAATCAACTTCCATGAAAGCATCTATTAAATATTAAAGCAGAAGTTTCTGGCATCATCTATTTTCTATTTTATTACCAGACCACATACTCTGGATTTATCCATGAGGTACAGCATGAGGGTAAATAAAACTAAGCATCTTTCTAGCCCACTTAGATGCTATTGCTCTGTAAAGTCGTATGAAAATACACAGCCCAAAGAAAACTTTACAAAACAGTGCTATTTTTAAAAGACTTCCGCTTTGCAGTTGGTAGATCATCCACTTGTGAGCAAGTGAAGCTGGGGTTTCCTTTTTTTATATCAACTAGATATTTTGTTTTCTACCCTATAGTTTTTTTTTTTTAAATTAGACCATCAGTTATGCTCATCTCAAACAGCAGTTTTAATAGATGACTGCAACTATGTGCTTTATAGTTAAAGTCACTGGTAAGCTCAAACCAACAGTTCTCTTTCTTATATCAGCTTTGTATTTAAACAACCCAAACAAATAAAAGCCTAATAAACGTGTTTCTTTTTAAATACAGCCCAGGATTTGAATCTCTTTGTCTTTTAAATCATATCTCCCCTTTCCTTTTTTTATAGTTTGTGGCAGGAAGCAGATATATATCTGGAACTAAAATAATTCTACTACCCAGCATTTTCAGAGAAAGTGTGCTATGAAACCTGTGAAATTTAATCTCGCATGGAAAGCGTCATGCAATGATTCTTTACTGCAGGTGACAGTGCTTAAATGGAGGCTGCCTGCAGGCACTGCCCAAAGGAAATGCCCACACAACGGCTGTGGGTCACTGGGAAACACGAGACATTGGGTTATCACTGAGAGCTCAGGAAAACTCCACTCTGGGGGATTTGGGACCTTGTGCAGAGTAAGAGGGCTCTGCAATCTGCCCGTGGAAGGAGTTGATAAGCAATGGCCCAATCCGTCTGCTTCAGCAAAGGAGATGATAGCCTTGTGGATGTACAGATTTTTGACTTTGTGATAGATGAATATTAAAATTGCTGTAGTGTTTTGGCTTGTGAGTGGGATTGCAACTAGGTCTGAGATTTTTAATATGATGTGCAATAATTACATAGTTAAACCAAATAATCCAGCCTGTAGAAACATTTTTTCCTCTCTTCCATGTCTCAGCTTCACTTGTCCATCAAAAGTTACTCTTCATCCCTCCCAAATCCCTTGGTGAGGTGATGGGCAGTGTAGGAGTTTGAGATTATTTTTTTTCTTCTTGTTTCTTACCCATTTTCTTCCATTGATCCTTGTTCTTTCTGCTCCCCGGCTATGGCATGAGACCTCCAGGGGATGTAGTCTCCCAGCAGGGTGCAATTTTTTCCCATTATTGCATCTCCATCTATTTCCCCACAACATCCCCTTCCACGTGTGTCCTTTTTGCCTCCCCATGTGTATCTACTGCCCTGTCTGAAAACTGAGCAGAGGTACCATGTGCTCCTCTGGCCAGTGGTAGTTTTGGCATGCAATGCCTCACTCCATCCATGTCAGGGATGGCTGACTGTGGCACAGAGCCTCCTACACACAGGGCACCTGGCAGCTCAGTGCTGGACAGACCCTGCTAGCTGTGCCTAATAAATTTCATACCTTGCTTCTGCAAACACTCTCTGAATGTTTATCCATTATAAAGTCTGCTTTGAACATCAGCACAGCTTTAACAAGAGAACATTAAAAACTTTGCCTTTTAATCTGGACAGTAGGACTGACCTTGTAGGACCATGGGCGCATGCTCATGAATACTTCATTCCTTCTCCTGCAAAGACTTTCCTTCTCCTTTTACAGACTTCACCCCTTGCCACTGTAGGCCACAAAAGATAAAATGTTGCAACAGTCTGAACACCTACACATTAAAACCTCTATTACTAGGTGTTTTATTCAATTTTTTAAAATTGTTTGCCTTGTCTATTTTTCCCCAGTATGTGAATCAGTAATTAAAAACATATATTAATTGAAAACACCTTAAATTGTAATACTGGATGAGGATTAACGCTTTTTATTGATATTATATTGATATATTATATATTGATATTATAAATACAAACTAGAAATTAATGTGGCTAAAAAAAACAATTAACACAACATACATATGTGGTGCCCGCCAGTGTCAAAGTTTTTGTCAGCTTTCCATTTTGTCTTTTCTAACTCATCCTCAGTTTGGCTTTTCAGAAGTTACCTAATATTCTGAAATAGTCACTCCTTTATTCTAATACAGAGTGGTTTCAAACAACCATAATTTTTGAATTCAAGCATTCAAAACTGTTTGCATTGATAACTTATGGAAATGTTGCTTTGAAATCCTTCACTCCTTTGTCACAGAGACATTAATGTTTCCAAGTTAGCATAAGGGAGGGAAAAATAAAATAAAAGGGAAAAGATGGTCAAACATGAGCTAAATTCATAGTGACTGCCCTGAAAAGTTCAAATTTTAAGCCAATTTAAAGTTATAAGCAAATCTTTCTTTTTGTTACACAGAAATGTTCTTTTTGAAGTACACTTATACAACCTTCCAGAATTAATAAAATTCTTTTATGTGTGACTATTACATCATTAGAGAATGCAAAGACTGTCTCTAAAACTGTATAATCCAATCTAAAAATGGAAAAAATGTAGACCGAATTTTGTACATAGAGAAGTGGCCTACATGAAACCTCCATTCCAACTGCCCTAATTTTTGGCTGAAAAAGTTGTATTAATGAAATGCATTTCCCTAATGCTCAGGGTAATTCAAATCAAAGGATGAAAATTTACCATATCAAGCAGGACATTTAGGTAATTGGAGTCAGTGCTCGCTGTTCAAAAGTAACTATCTTCAAAGGTAAATTATAAGAACGAATAGATAGTTTTTATACAATGTTTATTAAAGTGCTGGTATCAAGAAACATTAGTTAGTGTTATCTTCCATAAGTAAATGGTTAAATTAAAGTATATGTTATACCATAAATGTGGTTTCAGAGAATTTACTTAGACCTGTGCACATTTGCATGAGATGATGCGAGATTTTGCTCCTCAGAATTGCACTCATGGAAGAACACTTAGTCATTCTTTGTAAAACGACATAGTTTTCTTTCTGGCTCTAATTTCCAGCTGCTATAAAAGGGCCAAGATATCAGAAAAGGAAAAGCTGGTGCCACAAATCTCAGGACACTCACTTGATACAATACTGGGCAGTCAAATAAGACCTTAACCCAAGATCAAATAAAAACAACACACATTGTGTCCGCAATTTTTAGACATTAAGAGCCAAAAGTCCTTAACATTTGCATGTTATATTTAATTTTAAGACATCAGGGTTAGAGTGCTACACTCTTTCTCAGGCAGATTACCACTGAAATTATGGATTTTAAGAAAAGTTACCTTTTGCTTTTCTGTCTGGTTCTTAACACGGAATAGTTACCATTAAAAGTACTGCAGGAAAAGTCTTAGGTAATTTTTAATTATTTGCTTTACCAGTATGTATTAATGAGTAGGTTGTAAACAAAATTAATTTACCTTTCTTCCAGTTAAATAAACAAAGAAACCAAATATCATGATACATGTTCTTTACCATTTTGTTTTCATGAAATATTTAAAAGGAAGAAAAAGTCACATAATGCTTTATCTTTGCTGAAAACCTATCTGTAAACAAGACATATCTTGTTTCTAAAGACATTTCTAAATCAACTTTGTTTCCCCTGTGAATCACCAGCATTATCATTTTGTGTCTCACCTCAAGGAGTTTTCTGAAAACCCATTCAGCTATCCAAATGCAAAAATGTTCTGCAGAGCTATTAAACTATCCAAAATTAGAAAAAACTGCTATTAGCAAGAATAATGAAATCTATGGGGTTTTTCCTAGGATATGTGACCATTCCTCATCATACACTTTAATAGGATAGTAATCTCAATTCTTTTCTCAGAATACAAACATGGGTATTGTACCTTCAACTATGTAGTCAAAGATTTTAACAGCAAGACAGGAACATATTTTCAATGAAAAACTGAGTATTTCATACCACCATGAATGTCTAAATAAGCCAGATGAAATTCAGCTCATAAAATCTGATTTTGTTCAAAGCATTGCTAATTATTTTAATTGGTTTAAAACTATGGCTTCTGTGCTTGGGAAATATATTTTGTCATTTCTTGAGGAATCACATCTTTGGCTAAAAAAATCACATTTTAGGATATCAAGAAGTCTTTTTTGGGTTGGTTGGCTTGTTTGAGATTTCTTAGGCAAAAACAGAGAAAATGCAGTTTCATACAGCTTTAGATATTAAAACAGAACCTTAATAGCCAGAATGTCTAAATCAGTGTTTGCACTGTGGCATGGAGATCTTTCCATGGCAATTTCAGTCCTAAAATAGCTTCTTTTCCCTACTGAGCTCTCCCTGGAAAAAGCTCAGATGTTCACAATTTTGTTTAAATCACACTTCTCTAGCTGTCCAGGGTATAGGTTTGTGACTTGCATGAATTCCAGTTTTCCTTGTGGTGGTTGCCCCGAGCACACAGCAAAGGCCATTTGTAAGGGGAGCTCTGGGTGGTTTCCAAGCTGCCCCCCAGAAAGGCAGACAGTGCTTGTAGGAATTAATTTGCAGAAGGCAAATAAATGTTTTTCATTTTGCAGTGGCAATGCATGGCAAGGATAGCAATGTGTGATTTGGAGATCTAGCAAGCAAAATTTAAAAGTATTTAAAAGCAACTAATATTTCAGTGCTCAAGCAGTCTGCAAGAAACAAGTGACATTCCTTGGCCCCAGAATACTGTAGTCTAAATAATAAAGCAGTCAAAGGGTGCAAGAAAAGTAATTCTATAATTCTTGCTTTAGATACTATGAGCTAGAGTTCACAGAGATCAAGTAATCTGTCCAAGTTCAAATAAAATTGGTCTGGCAAAGATAGAGACTAGGCATAGTTTTCATACTCGTGGTCTAATCCTTAAAAAATATAACTTCTAAAATCCAAGCCCACTGTAGTTTTTTTTTTGCTTTGATTTTTTCCTAAAAGTAAAAGATCTCAAAAATTTCTTGACTTGTGCATGATGTAAAATAATTTACTGTTTATTATCATGATCAAAAATTGAAATCTATGAGAAATAAAAGAAATTGGGGGTCTCTAGGGCTGCTACAATTTAGGCTGCTGGAAAAAAAAATTAGGACAGCACCTACTCTACAGGTTAAACTGAAACAGAGAAACAGACCAAGCTGGTGCCTCTGAGGAAGGAGGAACAGAGGAACCTCCAGGATTTTATCCCCTCACAGTTCAAACTATGGGCGAGTCTCATTCTTCCTCCTGATCCTCTGCTCATGCATTTCTCCCACTGTCACTGGCCTGACTAGTGCCAGCAGTTTTGTGCCCTTTATTATCCACAAGGCTGTCAGTTCACAGCTGCTGCTGTATCTCCTTCCTGCATCCCTCCACCTGGCTGGCACCACTCCTCTTTGTGCCTTTCGTTAACCAAAGGTTGGCAGCTCATGGCCTTTTGTCTTGAGCTCCCACCCAGAGCTCAAACTGCAGCTTGCCTGCACCAGATGTACTCCTCAACACAGGTTCATGAGCTGAGACAAGGGCAGAGAGACCTCACTTACCAATAATTGTCATGGGCCAAACAGACTCAGCTTAGCAAAATTAGTTGAATTATTAGCAAAGTCAGAACAGAATAATGGCAAGAAAAACAAATCCTAGAAAAAATCTTCCTCCACCCCTCTCTCCTTCCCTGGATTAAATTTATTCCTGATTCTTTACCTCCTCCCCTCACAGCAGCACACAGAGACAGGTAAGGGAGGCTGTAGTCAGTTCTTCATGTTTCCTCTACTACTTCCAACTCAGGGAAAAGAGTTCTTCCCCTACTCCAGCATATGGTTAGTCCTACACAAACTTATTTCGTTTGAGACCCTCCCATGGACTGTGGTTCTCCACGAATTTCTGCAGCTTGGGAACCTTCCATGGAATGCAGTCCTTCAAGGAAAAGCTCCAGAAATGGTCCACTATGGGGTCACAAGTCCTGCCAACACATTTGCTTCAGCATCTGTTCTTCTTTCCACAAGTTCTCTGTCAGAACCATGCTCCATGGGGGGTTCCATGGGGTCCTCCTTCCAGGCATCCACCTGTTCCTCCATGGGCTGCAGGTGGATATTTTGTCCTCTGTGGACTTCCATGGGTGGCAGGGCACAGCTGCTTCAGCATGGTGTTAACCACAGGCTGCAGAGGAATCTCTGCCTCTCGCTCCTGGAGCACCTGGTCACTCTCCTTCTGCACTGACCTTGATGTCTGCAGAGCTGTTCCACTCACCCATTCTCACTCCTCTCTTTGGCCACAGTTACATCTGCACAATAACTTTTTTCTTTTTAAATATGTCATCACAGACACATTGCTACCATAACTAACAGGCTTGGCCTTGGCCAGGGGTGGATTTGTCTTGGAGCTGTCTGACATTGGCTTGTTCAGATACAGGGGAAGCTTCTAGCAGCTTCTCAGAGAACCCACTCCACTTGGCCTCTCAAATACAACAGTGAAAATAATTTTGCACTTCAAGGTATAAAAATGATCTGGCAAAACCAAAAAAAATAAATTATAATCTAAGTACAATGTTGTCCTTTTTTACTAAGACATTTTTTACTTCTCATAACAGAGTCTAGGAAGACCATAATGTTATTGACTGAATGAAACACTGCCTAGCCCTGAGATGAGAGCAGCACAGGCTACTTCTCCATTCCTTCAGGCTATGGCACATCACACCTTGTGGGTTGTTAGTACCTCACAAATTCAGTCTGTTGCAAAGGTTAGCAAGACCCCTTCAAACTACTTCATGTTTTCTTTTTTCCACCTTTTATTCACTGAATGATGTACAGTGAGTAACTAAGGCTTCTAATGAAATTGAAAAAGATCAAAAAATTCTCTGTTTAAGTCTATTAGGCAGTATAGTGGATATAACTCTGAACTAATTTGAATAAAATAAATTTAAAAGCAGAGATACTAAAGTACTACTCGTAAAATCATAGTGCTCCAAACGTTCACATTCATTTATATATTGTGAGTTTAGATTTACCCTAAGAGGCTTTTCTAGGTTCATTTAAAGTATTTTGGAAGCAACATGGCAAAGTCACAATGTTAGTTAGCTGGCAGAGCTTATGGCCAGTCTTTTTGTGATTTCTTCACACCAGAGACTGCATGATGCCTTCAGTCATTTGTAGTAACACTGATCTTATTTTGTGGGTTTCTTTCTTCTGCCATCCTGTCCACACAAACACAGAATGAGATCTTTAGATTGATATTAATAATGAAACAACAGAATACAGGAGGAAAGGAGTAATCTCTAGACACAGTGTCCCTTGCCAATACCAGGTAGGATGAAATATGATCAAAGTGTAAATATAAAAGAGAACAATAATCACATAATGAACATTGTTTCCAACTAATTACAAGGATAAGCAATCTATGATGCACCAGGAAAGGAAAATGTCTTCTTTGGGAAGTGTATTCTTGCTAGCAAGCAAGCATTAACCTAGCATAATGAGTCTTGCCCAAAGCTGTTTCTGGAAGCCCCTGCTGTTATCCATATGCTGGATGCCTCCCATAAAAATGTTGACTGCAAACTCACTGTTCCAGGAGCCTTTGGATTTTATGGTCTTCTTAGTTAGAAGGCACCATTTCGCCTCACAAGAAAATTTTCTGAAGGAGACCCAAGAGAACGAGAAACCAAGAGTTAAGTCTTAGTGTAATTTTTATGAACGTACTTTCATCTTTTCATTGACTTCATTAGGCTTCTCTTGGCTAAACCCAAAATTTTATTAACATCTTTACAGACACAGCAATCACTAGTATCTGCAGCACAGATCTTGGGCACAGGAAGTAGGATCTACCCCGGAACACCCTGCTGTCAGAAAAGCTTTGGGTAAATGATACTTGTCAAGTCAGTGGGCTCTATGCCACTGGTTTTAGGGGAGCCAGGTTTTTACTTCTGGACTGTAAAAATTACTAACATAATTTTATTTGGAAAATGAGAAAGACTTTATCCAATGTAAATGTTATTATTTTGAAAATGGGATTCTTAACTGTCAGGTCACATTTTATTTTTTCTTTCTATTTCACTGAATATAATTCCTATGTCATAACGTAAATAAGACTTCACTTTTTTGCTCTTTATACCTTTCAGGTGCTATTTTACTTTTACCTTCTCCAATCATCATCTATCACAATTGCACATAATTACTTTTGTAATCTTTCTCTATTAGTCAACACCTCTTTCCTTCACACATGCCATCAGTTTTTTTCTGTACTTTCTGCAGAGTTAAAATGTGTCATAGTAGGACAGCAAAATTTATCTGTAATGTAATTTTTTCTTACAATTAAACACATTGTCATCCTGTTCTCTATTCTAAAGTCATAGGGTGCACTGTATTAATACATTTTTAGCTATTTTTCCTTTTAACTATTGATTTTTTTTTTTTTTTCCCCAGAACTATGAGGTTTTAGGTTACCTTAATTTTGGCCCTCATTCATTTGCTTTTCTTTTTCTGCCCTGACCTTCTTCCAGCATTCTTGATGCATGTACTGCATACATTGGCATTAAAAGAGTTGGATATTTGAGACCAAAAAACTTTTGATTTCCATGCATCATTTTTTTTACTTTTACTTATTTTCACTCATATGTCTTTTTTACATTTTGCAAAACTGAGATACAGGAAAAAATTAATAACAAAGGTGTTTGAGATGCACAGAAATAATTAATCTGCTGTAAAATGTTCAGATTTTCTGGGTTTAATCTCAGTTTGAGTAGCATGGTAATAGTGTCCACAGCTATGCAGCAAATGCACTCAAAGAGAGGTTGTGATATTTAACAGGTTGTATATCCTTAAAAGTTTAGTGTCTTTGTTGGATTTATCGAGTGTGTTTAAACTAATCATATGGGTATTTGTTGAGAGTAGTTCCTCTTTTCCTACGCAAGTGAAAGTGCAATTATTCTCAATTGTAAAACATTTACTAATTCATGAAAAAGGATTCATAGTTTTAACAGTCTATGGACTCTTTGTGGTACTTTTTTTAGTTGGCCAATTGCCCAATACTGTTCTTTGAGAAATTTAAAGTTAGAGAATAGAAGCCAGTAGCAAACAAATTTGTATATCTGGAACTACAATAAGGATAAAAACATGTACAAAAAATTCTGTGATGATGAAATGTTGATCATTAATGTTCATTTTGAGGAAAAATATTACTACTCTTTAATTATCTAGAAAACATTAGTGAGACAACCATGTAAAATAAGAACACTAATTCAACATTATGTTTTCTGCTAGAGAAGGAATTTCTGCAGTTATGAACTAGGTTCAGTTACTCGTTGCCCTTCTGAAAATATGCTTTAGTGGTGAGCTGAGAACTACAATGAGCATGAAAAAAATACTATTTGTGCAGAAATATTCCTGTATTTTTTACCTTTATTTTTTCCCAGAAAGGCATGTGGGTTTGCATTGATTTCTTCATACAGAAACAATAATATTGCCAGACTGGACACAACACTGATTTCTATGATTCAGTACAATCTGTGAGAGTAACTGTTTTTTTCAATAAGTATAAATGAAGATAATTCAGTGAGCTATTAAATAACTTTTCAAGACTGGCTGGTAACTTTGATACAGAAAAGCTGTGCCTTAGATTTTAACAAATATCTCCTGTTTCATGTGTTAGTTAAAGCTAGAGGGACTTTTAAATCTATTGTTTCACAAAGGTGTTTTTAGGGAGCAGTTGATTTACCCTGATAGAGTACAAACTGTAAGAACCTTTCTGGCTGAACAGGGAGTTCCACTCTGTCTAGCTCAATTATCAAGGGACAGATGTCTTGTCTCTGTTTCCCTTGGCTTCTCACTCCAAGCATGCTGCTAAAACAGAATGCTTGTTTGCCTGGCAAGCCCCAGAGAGCTGCTGCTTTAGATTCACATGTCTGCAGGAATGGGTTGGCCATCAGCTTTCTGACCATGCAGGTAAGCAGAGGTTTTTGTTGGGTGTTTGGGTTTTTTTTCACTTTACAACTAACTTCCCCTTAAACTCAAACTGTGTGTTTTCCACCTAGATCAGTTAATAAACTACAAAATATTAGTTATTTTTGCTATGCAGTACAACCTCTGTCATTCACCAAAATGTTAATCTTTCAAGTCTTCTTTAGGATCTAGGTGAGCCTCAAATTCAAATTATTTTACTGCTGATATTGCATAGCAGAAAAATACATCACTTCTCTTACAGGAAACAATGAAGAAATATGCCTCATTTGCCTTCCTGACCATTAGATCCATCCAAGATTCAGGATTATAAGACTTATTAAGGCTGGAAAAATCATTCTTGCTTGTTTCATTACAACACTATAACAGAAATTTTAAATGTAATCCATTATGTCTGAGGTAGGGTAGAAATACATAACCCAACAGAGAAGGCATAAGCCTCCCACACTCTTTATTTTAGCCAACTCATTTATTGAATTTATGTAACTGCTTCTAGGAACACGGACCAAAATCTATAACTCTTTCCTTCCCAGAAGTTTGCTCAAAAGAGAGTAACAAATATTTTCTGATTTATTTTCTTCTTGCTTCAAAGTTGCATAGAAAACAATGCAGCAGGAATTGCCTTTCTCTTTTTATAGTTTGGGAAGCCAGAGAAATGGGCTTAATTATCTTGCTGAGGAAACCGCTCAAGTCAGCAACCCAGCTTTTTGAATCTCAACATCCAATGTTTGCCTTTTACAGATAATAAAACCCTCCCTCTCCAATTATGTTTTAATAAAATAAAATAATACAAATACCAGGGTACTGTCACAAGAAATGCAGAATATCAGTAGATCCTCTATCTCCAGTCTTACCAAATCTTTATACCATTCTTTGTGGAGGAGCACTGTCACATCAACATATTTAAATACTGAACAGCACTAAACCAGCACATGCTAAGGGTAAAACATGGTCTCCTGAATGAAAGTAGCATTCTTAAAAGGCAGGTTTTGCCTTTGAAGAAACAAGCTGTTCATGCTGGGATAAGGCACTATCCATCAATTCCACAGAGAAAAGACAAAGTCCAGTTGGAAGTGGGTTTCAGACATGCCTTCCCTCAGGCATCCCCTGTTCTGTCATGAAACTGCTGCCTTGGCTTTTGGGAATCCATTCCCAAGTTTTAACTTCCTCTCCTTTGTATCAAGGGAGCTGAGCTAGCCACTTCTGATCAGTGTACACACTGAAATCACCATACATTATCTCCTTTGTGCATATGAATTCGAGTAGCTAAGTAGCTAAAAATGTAGCTAAGTAGCTAAGTAGCTAAGTAGCTAAAAAAGGCCGCCAAAATACAGATACAGAAATACACCCCATGGTGGTGGGGCTTTCTTAGTACTGAAGTTTTTAATTCATATCTTTTTATGTCACAAACTAAGCTTGATAATTGAAGGAATGAACCAGCTTCTTCCATATTATCTATATACTTATAGCACATACTGATTACTAAATTGACACTTAAAAGGAGAGAACAAAATATCATAGAAGATATAAAAAATTAAATTCTTTCTCATGAAGACTTTTTACAACTAGATTGTTCTTATTCAGTACTGTAGTTAGTTATAAATTCCTCATGTGTGAGACAGTATTTATATATCTATATAATGCCTAGAACTATGCTATTCTTGTGCTTGATTGCATTTTGTGTGTTTTCTACCACAACTACTGGTTATTAACTCCTCTTTACATCCAACAAGACTGAAAATAAAAAGATTTTCCCTCAGAATGGGGTAAGGACACAAGCCCTATGAGGAACAACTGAGGGAGATGGGGTTGTTTAGCCTGGAGAAAAGGAGACTCAGGAGTGACCTTATCACTCTCTACAACTCCCTGAAAGGTGGCTGTAGTCAGGTGGGGTTCGTCTCTTTCTCTAGGCAACAAGTGACAGAATGAGAGGACACAGTCTTAAGCTGTGCCAAGGGAAATATAGGTTGGATATTATGAAAAAGTTTTTTATGGAAAGAGTGATGAAGTACTGCCCAGGGAGGTGGTGGAGTCACCACCCCTGGATGTGTTTAAAAAAGACTGGATGTGGCACTTGGTGCTATGGTTTAGTTGAGGTATTAGGGTATGGGCTGGACTTGATGGTCTCAAAAGTCTCTTCCAACCCACTGATTCTGTGATTCTGTGATGTAAATAACTTTCTCTACGTGATAGGCTTGGACTCTGTGCTATCCTACTTCTGTCAAGCATTGAAACTCTAAAAGAGATGTTCATCAATACTAATGTGAATTGTGTCAGAAACAGACTGAACAAGAATTTGCATAGCAAATGTAAGCTAAGCAGATGAATGCAGTGGTGGATAATGCAAAGAAACAGTAAGTCATTGTTAGTTAGCAGCATAGGTAGCGGGTTCTGCTGCTGAATCTTAACACTGTCAAACTCATGTGCATTGTTTAATTATTATGGCTCAAAAGGTTTCAATTTAAGCAGGTATAAAAGCAAAAAAAAAGATAAATTCTGTTAAGTGAGAGAAAGCCACATGCATTTGTGACATGTATTTTAACATTTCCTCTTTCTGTTAAAAAGAATAATTAGACATATCTTACACTGAAAATTCTGTCAACTTTATATTTACATATTTCTAGTATATATTTATTTCTATTATATATTTATATATTACTGTTGATATATTAATATAAATTAAAAATACAAGTTTTGCACAAATACTATTAGAGTTTTCCTGACCTTCATACAGAAAGAAAAGTTTATTTTCCACTGTTATTACAAAATCTTTTCAGCACTAAATCTTTTCAGCACTGTGAAATATTGCTCAATGGTGAGTCTAAAAAAACTCGTATTTAGCATTATCTTTTCAAGTAATTTTACTCAACTGGAGACATAGTGTTAAACTCCTGCTAAGCAGTTGGATCTTTGCTCAGGGCATGACAGATATTGCACTTCTATAAAGAAATTGAGTTTATTTCTATTCCACCCTCATATAAAATAGAGACATTTATTGTTATAACCTTCAAAATGTAGCATTAAGAAAATTATACATGTTGGAGCCTTATGTATCTGAACTTCAAAGTACTGGTGATTCAAATAGGATGAGAGCCAGGACCAGGATATATGAATTTCTATTTGTCAAATCATGACTTTTGTTTATATCTATCTAAGATGGGCTTACTCTGTACAGAGCAAATAAAGAGAGCTGAGCTTTTGTAGACAGATATTTGTTTACCTGTGAAAGGGCACTGAAGATAATGTGGAACTTCTAAAAAGTGCCTCTACTACAGTCACACTTTGGATGTCTATCTCTTACTCACGAATATATCTGGTGCAACAGAGAGATCAGCTCCCTTCAAACACATTCTGGTTAAACAACACTTGGTTTCAGAGCTGCAGGCTGCTGCAGAACAAGTGCTAGGTGCTTTTGTACACAAGCCATACAGAACAGCCAGCTGAAGCCATGAATTTATAGATAGGTTTTCCGAATTGCTAAATAAGGTGATATTGAATGCAAGGGCAAATTTCTTTTATGTAAAATAAAGGCTGTAAAGGCGTCTATTATTACTTCAGTTTTCAATTTGATTTTGGGAGGGTTTTGTTAGGTGTACTTCTGTCTAAAAGCATTTTTTTTTTTTAAGATTTTTTTTCTACAAGAAAGATCTGTTTCACACATAGAGATTAATGATCATGTGCAACCCTTTCTTAATACATCAGCTAGAGCTGATTTTTATTCCATCATTACACTTTGCTTTTTAAAATAACCTTTAAAGCAGAGTAGACACATTGCAATCACTGAAAATGAGGAAGTGCCACTCTAGTCGTATTAAAGCACATATGTGCAATCATTAGTTATTTGGTAGCAATTGTAGAGCCTATTTTGGCATTTTACTTCAAGACCTGATTTTCAATAACTTAGAATAGATACAAAAGGAAATTTTCCCAGCTTTATGTGCTGAGCATGGCCATATGGTATGGAATACTCCTATGGTCAACTGGGGTCAGCTGTCCCAACTGTGTTCCCTCCCACCTTCTTGTGGCTCCACAGTCTCCTTCCTGATAGGGTGGTGGGAGAAGCAGAAAAGTCCCTGATTATGTAAACGCTACTTAGCTTAATAATGAAAACATCCCTGCATTCTTAGCACCAGTTCCAGCACAAACCCAAAACACAAACCCATATCAGTCAATTTTCAGTAAAGAAAATTAACTCTACACCGGCCAAAACCAGCATGCAGTCACATAATTAAACATGTATTTGTTCCAGCTTTCCTATGTTGGAAAGTTAACAAAACAACCACTGAGAAGAATCACAAGAGAGATCTGGGACTAAAGACTAACTTACATACAGGATTATTTTTCTCCTATATTTGGCATACCACATCTTTCAGTGTCAACACACTGTAGGTTTCCACCTATCTTCACCTGTGCCTTAATACCAACACACCCTAGGTCTAAATCATCTAGATGTAGTGTGCTTTTCAGCTCTTCACATGTGGCCCCAGCAGCCACCCTCTTCCTCCCCCTTCCTCACCCTCCTGTCACTCTAGCTCTAGAAAAGACCCTCAAGGAAGCTGCAGAATGGTCTGGGTGAGTCTGGACAATCAGGACCACAAGAACCAGACATGCCATCCTTGTCACCTACTGGATAGTGGCAACTTATGGGCTTTACCAGACAGATACTGAAGTGTATACAGTCTGTAAGTTCTTTATCTTCCTTTTCTGGTCTTGCTGTATTTTTCAGGGGTAGCCAGAAAATCAAGGGAAACCATTCATATACATTCACATTTCCTGAAACGGAGTTGAAGATGAAGGAAATATTCTAGTTTGGTACTATTGTGGTTTTCCTTGTGAAACGATTATGTGTTTCACCTTACTCCACAGTCATCTTTTGTGTGGTGGATGCTACACCAACATAAAATCTGATTGACTCAGTTAATCTGCAAAAGCAGATCAAGTCTACCTTTATACTAACTCAGCTAATACTTAACTGTATTTTGTCTAAATAATTCAAGTAATCACAATTCATTTTGTGAAATGGACCAATCTCTACAGCATCAAAGCATGGGAAAGTTATTAGTGAGTGCTCCCCACATGATAAACATATAGCTGTCAGCTTCTCTATGTGCTGACATCTCACAAAGTGGAGGCAGATTCTATTCCAATTAATTTAATTTGAAACTTCCTTAGTAGAACAAATGACTGGAGCTTTGGAATGTTTTCTACAGCAAGATACTGTGTTTGACCACTGGAGTTCAAATGCTGCACAAACCTCTGTGGAATAGACTGAAAATGTGATGTTACTCTTGAGTGTTTAATAGTGCAGGAAGGAACATGGTGACAAGCAGTAGCCTGATCTGAAACTAGATGTTAAGCACAGAAAATTCTTATTACCCACTGTGCATTCTTTTGTCTGTTCTTCCATTTTGTTTGTGCTTTCCTCTTTTTAACTGTCTTGTCATGTTAATGGAATCTCCCAAGCACATCTGCTTTCTTACCCATCAAAGAGAGAGAAAAAAAAAAAGTGAAACACAGTCATAACAGGAAAGAATAATAACTCCATTCATTATTTTCAAAGTAGTGGTACTGTGTTCAGAGCTGTGTTGTTGCAGGAGGCGCAGAGGGGGTGCCTGGATCAGCTGGCAGAGCACAGCACAAAGGCTCTGGGCAGGGCTCTGCCGTCCCAGGACAACAAGCCCACGCTGCTCAGCACAGCTCTTTTCTGAGCAAGAGTCTGGCTTGGCTCTGCAGCCAATTCAGGCAATGTGCTGACAAGTAAGCCCCTCACTGCCATCACTCAGCTCATCCTTGCAGGACTGTGCTCAAAATCCAGCAGATTTTTAAGCAGCCAGCCTGCATTATTCCATTTTGCAGCACCATTACATCTATTGTGCCTGTCCAAGACAGTAAAAATTTAAGTGAACAAAAGTGAACCAGTAAGGGGAAGCAGGTTAAAAAAAATCATTCCACTGCTACCTGGGGCTATGAAAGGAAACCAGATAGCATGTCATTCAGACTTTTTTTCTCTGCAGGTCTTCCATGTCATCAGGGCTGTAGCACTTTCAAGCGTTATGTCTGCATGACCCAGTGCAGTGATGTATAGCATTGCCTGTACAAGCTACCTCTACCACCAAAAATATTACAGTCACAATAATAGAGCAGGTGGATCACCCTCATTAGCCTTGCTGAGGAGCAGTTCCTTTTAGCTTCTGCAAACACAGCTGTCATATCACAGATAAATGGGTTAACATAACTAGAACTGGATCGTGTACTTCTAGCCAGGACTATGGCACCCTGTGTAGTTAGAGGAGCAATTACTAGCAAAATTCCTCATGTATCTGAGAAGAAATAACATATACATAAATATATTCACATACTGGCATAGATTTTCTGTAATTTTAAGTCAATTTTTATAGTCAGCAAAACCTGTTAATCAATGAAAACGAAAATCATACTCCAAACTCAGAGAATATTTGTTCTGATTCATGAAAATGTCAGTTTCTTTTCAGTTTCTTAAAACTTTTGCCTCATGAGAACGATGTCAATGTTTCCTTTAATAAACTCGGTGATAGGGACACAAGAGTGTCAAAACTGGCCCTTCTTTTTTCAGTGCCTTGTTTTCAGGAAGAAAAACATGTCAAATCCGATTTCATTAGCTGGAGTAGATTTATGAACCAATAGCAAGATACTTTGATTTGGACTGTTTCTATAAGGCTGTAATATGCCCCTCTTACAGTGTGAGTAAGCTGCTACCCTCCACATAAAGGTGCTCAGAGTATTCTAAGAATTTTAGCTGTAATAACCATGGATTTCTACATATCTATTTCTCCCACATGCTATTTTTCTAAAGCCTGGTTTTACAACAGAACTTTAAATCATTATTTTTGCTCACCTTTCTTCAAATCTGTCTTTAAGAACTACTTCTGCTATGAATCCCATAAAAGCCAGCATTTTTTAAGCATCCTGGAATTACATTCTATTATGCTAAACTTCTATCTTGTCATCATTTTCAAAAGCTCCCCATCCTCTTTTTATTTTCCTTAATTTCCCTATGTGCAACCCTTCATGCATTTTGTAAGCAGTAAGAAGAAAAATATTCAGTTGTTATTCATGTATCACTCTACTCCATACTTAAAATACTTTGCAAGCATGAAAACTCATCAATGATTTTTACCTTGAAAATCCATTGTATAAAGAGATAACTTCACAGGATATAGAATCAACTTGGGAAAGCTTGCATTGCTATTAATTAGTGACTCCTATCTTGCGTGGATGATCTGGAAATTTGGCAGCTGTTGTAGGACTTGGAATTACAACATAAATCCCACAAGTTACCACAGTATGTCAGCAGAAGGTTGGAACTGTCATTGCACAGGTAGGGCTCATGCACTTCCCCTCTTGTGATGGCCAACAAGTGCATGAACAGTGTGTCAGTGTAACTGGGATGGAGCACCCTCACAGTCTGTACACTGAATTCTCCACACAGCTTCCACAAAGCAATCTGCTGCCCTCCTTTCCCTTCTCTTTCCTTGCCACCACTTGAGCACTCACAGTTTGAAATGTTCCAGGGACAGGAAGAGCTGCAAATCTACCAGACTTTCTGTGTACAAGGATGTAGAGAGCCACTCCTCTTTCAGCAAAACAAGGAAAATTATTACATTGTTATACATAAATTATACATAAAATTATACCTTATTATACATAACATTATAAATTGGTATGTAATATACATGTATATTTACTGCCAAATCCTTAGCATTGAAAGGGAGAGGGGAAATCATGGGCATATGCTTTGACAAACGCTCAGCAGTGAGCAGTAGATAACTGATGTGGAGTCACTTTGCTCCTATGAAGACCAGCAGAGTGCCTGTGATATTGCTTCGTGTGCACAATAACTCTGCAGGCATCTGGAAAAGCCACTGCAAAAATTAGAGAGTGGAATGTAGAATTTGGGTGTGGAATTTGACCCTACAAAATCAAACACTGTGTCATATCTCGCAGTACTATGTGGTGCACTGCCAAGGAACCACAGGAGGAAGACCATATGCTCAGTGCACAGGGAAGGGAACACAGGGGAAGGACACAGTAAGGAAAAAAGGACAAAAACACTTAACAGCAGGCTTACTAGAGTTCTGTCTGAGCAGAGAAAATCAGAATGCTCAGAGGGCTCATAGAAAAATCTGAGCTCTAATTTTCCTCTTTCACACTTCTGCTACATCTTTGTATGTAACAAACACCCCCCACTCAAGTTTTGTATCCCAAAGTACCGAAAGTCGATATTGCACTATCCATCATCCTGACTGTCACTACTTCACAAAAAATAATGATAAAGAAATTCCTGTTTCACGTATATCAAAACTAAAACTCCTGGTTTTTATTTCAGAAAAAAAGGACAGGAAAAATCTGAAAACATGGAAGTCTACAGGCACAGTAGCTGGAGTTATACACTTGTTTACAAGAAAAAACAGATGACCAGTGCCCTTACAACAAACATAATCAGCAGTTTCAACAGAACTTGCTTGTTAAACTGATTCATAGCTTTGCATGGCATAATGATTTTATTGCCATTTATTACAGAGTGACATGAGATAACAAGAGAAGTTTTATCTTTTCTTTCTTTTTTTCACACAATGGCATTATTTGTTAACTGGGTTTGATGACAGAAACAGCAAACTCAGCTACAGCATGGATTAACATGAACAATAAACACTTCCTGAATGTTTCATTCAAAGCCAAAAGATAACAATCATGGCTTTTAACTGTGGGATGGAGGTTTACCATCAGTTAGAGAGATAATTTCCAGAATACTTAGAAAATGCCTGTTCACCGTGGCTTAATTTAATTATAAATAACAAATAATAGACTATTTGTTGATTTTCAAAAAATAAAAAAGTACTTTGTAGGTGATTGATAAGTTTAGTTTAACATGAATGTGGAAAACTTCAATACCTAATAAAGGTATAATAATAATAACAATATTGAATAATTATTGAATTTCACCAGAAAGAATTCAGATATGCCTTTTTTGTATATGGATAGAAAACAATGTAAAAAATCAATATAAAAGAAAGTCCTATAAACTAAGCAACTTATGAAAATAATTTCATTCAGAAAGTCTCATAAAAATGAAAGAGATAAAATATTCTTCTTAAAATAAAACAGGTGTATAAACAAGTTGTGATTAAGTGTTAAAAATACTAAAAAACTTCTCATGTATTTTTTCCCACTAAACAAGACATGTTTCCAGTTAAAATTCATGCTATTATGATCATGGACATAGCAGTCACAACATTACTTCTAATACCTTGGGTCCAGAGTGCCCAAAGTGAACCATGACTTGTTTTCATAATTATTTTCTGGTCATAGTAACACATCAGTATGTGCTGCTCCAATGTTAGATCAGCAGAGCAGCCAGTACCAGTGGGGGAAGGGGAAATTATGGAAGGGGAAGGTGCTTTTATTTGGAACAAAACTAAAATAAAATAGTTTTTGCTCTTTGCTCCCTCACAGTCTCACTGTCACAAGCACCAGAAAAGTGTGGTGTTCACATGTCTGTCCACCTGTCACACACCAGGGCAGGGGTGGGTGTTCAAGTGTCCAGCCTGCCACATGGCTCTGCAGTGCTCGTGTCCTGCTGTTAGGTCCTTTGCAGTGCCCTGGAGGACAACAGTAACCAGCTGACAAGTCCTCCTCACCCTCTCATGCTATTCTTAGCCTGGCAACTTTATGCAGGTTTTAGGTATGCCCTTTTTGAACCCTCTTGCATGACCTGTGCCTCCACAGTGTCCCAGCCCCGAGGCTCTTTCGTTGTCCTTTCTCTCCAGTATCACCTGTCCTGTGGAGCTGCAGGTAGGTGGGTGGGACCTGGATGCTGGCGTGGCTGCCGGTGCCACAGGCTGTGCTGAGACTGCTGTCCCTGCTGTGCCCTTCTGTCACTTCCCACACTCAGACCTTCTTATTCTTTCTCCCGTCACACTGTCCTAGCCTTGCTATTACAATTTGCTCATGAAGCATTTACATCATGCAAATCAAATAGTATTTGCAGGCAGATAAATTACATCATTATCATGTGGTGCTGTAAATTTTGCCATTTTTCTGAAGTTTCATATTAAGTGCACTGAAACAACTACTATGAGGCAGATTCTCCCACATACTGTGGTCATTTTGCACTCATGCTGCAAGAAATCTGATTAGAAATATGCTAAGAAATATGTTTCAAAATAAACAAACTTTTGGGAAGAAGTTTTATGTGGTGATCTTTTGGTCCCATTCTTTCCTCTTTCTGGATGTGGGACAACCCAGCACAGCTTCGATTTTTCTGTTTCTAGGCCCTTTAGGACAACTGAAAGCAAGTGAGAAAAACCATCTGGGCTGCTCTTAGGAGCAGCCCTAAAATTGGCAACATGATATGAATAACATTTTTGCAACCTTATGAACCCCTTCTGTCTCCTCCTAATTACCCTGCTGGGCAATATTGCTTTCTTCTTGTGATGAACTCACCCGGAGAATTTATTTAAGAAGAGCTGTAAAGACCCATATGTACTGCAGAGTGAAATTACATTCAATTACTGTTTGAAACATTTTACATTTACTGCCTTTTACAGCAACTAACAGTAGTACTTTATGCCACAGTGACTCAGGAATTGTGTGTTATCACTTTTTAAATGCAGTTGCCAGAGGTGGGGGATTCTGTATACGCCAAATCTATACAAAAGCTATTTCTTATTTATTGATGTGTCTTGCAAAAGTGCAAAGACATATTTTTGCAGACATATTTTGCTTGAACAGAAATGTTACAGCAAGCAATTCTTCAGTCTTGTGTGACCACAAAAAGATAAATGAAGAGCAAAATGTCTTTATTGCTTTTATTTCCAGAAGTCAGTTTGCCCATTTCATTAGGTATCTGTGCTAAGCCATGTACCAATACATCTGACTTGGATTAAGATGCTCTCAAAGATTATCTGTGTAGAGCAAAATCTGAGACTAGATGAAAGGAGGTTTCAAGCATGGCAAAGAATAACATGGCTAAATGCGCAATATTAAAGAAATAATTATGGTTCAAAAATAGAAATATTTCTCTATTATCAGCTTGCCTCATATTTAAAATAGCTCAATATACAGGGAAAATTGGTACTATAACTGGTTTGGGTTTTGCTGTCTCTTCATTTGCTGTTTCCCTACACCCATCTGGTTGTATACAGTAAGTTTATCAAAAGAAGCACATAAGTTCTACTATCATTTCTAATGGCTTGTGGAAAGAGGCTTTCATTCCAAGCCTAGATGTCTATGGAAATGAGCTTAATGAAATCTTTCTCACAGCTTTTGAGCCCACATCAGGCATACATCAGGCAAACCTTACACAGAAACAGGGATCAGGAGGAGTTAGGCTCCTGCAGTGAAAAGCACAGGAGGGGCAGGATGTTTCAGAGAAAGATTTTGAGCGTGGCTTCTCCAGGTGCATTCCAAGATGTGAAAGAAACAGCATGAACTTTTGTCTTGTTAGAGACCAAAGAGTGTACAAAGAGAAAACCACAACCAAATCAGTCTGAACTTTAAATCGATCTTCTCATGAAAGAGGACAGGGAAAGCAGCCTTCATCAGTTCCATTGCCTGCATGATAATTATACTGAGGAAATTGTTTCTAGCACCATTTTATAACTCTGTTTATTTTTAAGGCCAAAATCAGCAAGAGAGATTACTCCTGGTAGTACTATAATAAATGTTCCAGCCCAACAGGAATGCAAGATATTTTCTAAGTAATTTTTTCTTTGACGGCTTGTGAGCTGTAAATAGTACAAACAAGGATTTTTTTGGAGACTGCTATGCAGCATGATGCAATTCAGTTTCAAAAGGAAGTTCTCTCTTCTTGTATTTATTACAATATTATATCATTATTCCTACTCATCAAGTAAATGAAAACCTACGAGAAGTATATAAGGGTATCACAAAAGCCAATTTAATATCCTTTCTATTTTTTTTTTATAAAAGAAAACCAAGCTCACAAAAAATATTAATGATGGGTTATGCAGGCTATTAACTTGCTTGTCAGACATTATTTTAATGTTTTTAAAAATATGGAAAACTTGATAAGGATCAGGTTCATCTATTTTAATTGCATAGTCTAGGGAGTCTTACTGAGAATTGGTTATGTCAGTAATGCAACTGGAACTAAAAAGAAAATTTTCATCTGAGGTGCAGTCTTGCTAAAACCATCATAATGATGTTTATTTCTGCTTCTTTATAATTTTATGACATGTAAGCTTACAATTTTTTTCAGTGGTTGGGATACATGCTATGAGATAAGAAACAGTAGACTGTAGCATGTAGTCACATCACATGGAAACTAAAGTTTTGCTTTTGACAAATAAGTCAATATTTGACTGCAATTACAGACTGAAAACATTTTTTTTTAATATTCAAATAGGGGTTTTGTCTTTTTCCTTTTTTTCTTTTTGTAAATTTATTTTTAAACTGATCTCATGCTCTTACATCACCTAAAAAATAATAAACATAATAAAAAATAAAAAATAATTTTTAAATGAAGTGACAGAAATGAAGAGGTGACATTTGTATTTTCCCACCAGATGAAATTATTTGCCCCAAAATTACACAAGAAATCATTATCATATGTTGAAGCACATATTTCTTTGGAGTAGTCCTCTTTGCAGACAAAGCAGTATTAGCTCTTTTCCAGCTACCTAAATAACAATCTCAACCCTTTTGGTGCCTTATTATTAGAAAGCTCTTCAGAAAGATTTCGTATCTTTTGGAGTGTTTTGCTGTGTTTGATATATCACAAGAAGATAGATCTAATAAAGCTCTAACAAGTGAAGTGGGAAATATAAAGACATGGAAGTATTCAAGCAGTATACAGCAGGAAAATGAATTAGCTCCAGGAATGTTGAATGCTCTGTCTCATTCTTTCCTCATCTGTACTTTTTGCCTGCCTTTGATGTAAGTGATCAAAGTTTGATGTAAACAAGTCTCCTCCATATGATGTTCCACTGTTTTATGGCCCTTCCTTAACTTGTTTATTACTTTTCTAATAGCTTCAACACAAAAAGATTCCCCTTTAAAAAACAAACCACCATCACATTTAAATTCTAGCTCATATGGTGAAAAGAATCACTGAGTGCATTTAAAACTAATTGAAGGTATTTTTGAATCTCATCATGAACCTCAAACTGTTTAACAGGAAACCCTTACTTGCACTACTTCTAAAAAAACTACTGATTGTACTGTTCATAATGTTTCAGCCACAGATCTATTTCCACACACTGGTGTTCTCCAACAACAGTCAGAATGGGATGACATATACTCTCTGAATCATACAATTTTTTGATTCAAAAACCCCCAAAATCTAATAATTCTTTCTTTTTGGTCACTACTTTGCTCAGCTGCACTGCTACACTTAAATTAAGGTTACCTCAAAAGAAATTAATCTAGATCAACTCCTCTGGCTTTATTGAAATGTGTAGCACATGCCTCATGACTAGTGGGAATAGAAATGTGCAAGCCAAGGGAGAGTTTTCAGTAGCTTTGAAATACATTATTAGAGAAGATGGCCCAGCCAGGGTTTGGGCTATAGCTGAAAGTAAAAATATCAGGGCCATGTATTTTAAGTGTGGAAGCCTCAGACAGAACAGATCCTTCCTGTGCAACTGAAGTTTTTGAGCCAAGGAACTGTTTAACATTTACACAGATGTATGGGACAATAGTGTAGAGCAGTAGTAAAAATTCTGAGTGTGGTCCAGCTTTTTAAATAACAATGACATCCACCTTTATTGTAGTTCTTTTCAGTGATTTCCTGCACATGCCTCATGGGGAATGACAACCTTGCACTCTGTACTATTAACCCTGTGAAAACAAGACACATGAAGGATGAGAGACAGCAGTCCAGGGAAGAACAGAAGTGGAAGAACTGGAATTTGAAGTCCATCACTAATTCTGAATTTTGGTACCAGTAGTAGTAAAATGAACTTGAAAATTAGAATTTAAGGCAAGACAGAGTGACACAAAAATGTCCTTCTAGAAAGTACAGTGGGTTTTTGACTAAATATTCATTAAATAGTATACAACATAAGGGGAAAATCTATGGTTCATCCAAATCTATGGTTCACCAAAATAACGTAAATCTACAGTGTCAGAATAACCACAATTTAACTTAAAAGTTGTAAGATTTCCATTTAATCTTACAATGAATTTTTCATGTGAAATTAGATCTTTGTTTTATTTTCATGTAAAATCACCAAATATTATACTGTATTAAGAAACGGTTCTTGTTTTTATACATTCTTTTTTATTATAATAACTATATTATACATTGTTGGTGTATTTCTTTTCATTACTAGCACTCTCCATTGTTTAATCCCATATTCTCTATCCTTGAAACATGGTGTACAGCTATCTCCAGGACTACCAAACCACCAGAGCTATCAGGACTACCAAACAAATTCAGCCAATTAGCGTTTCATCCAAAAGATTTATGAATGATCAGTTTTCATACCCTTTACAACATGGATTTTTTGAAACAGACAAGCCATTTAATTTTTCAGCAGACCATGTCATACATCACCACTTTGTACATCTGTAGTTGCTGGAGTATCTAATATCCCTTAAATCTATTTTGTGTATTTTCCTCAATGTGATTTTTCAAGCTGGCTGTGTAATTAAAATTATTTTCTTCATTAATTATAATAATTATATAATAGTTTTTTTTTTCTTTGTAAGTTACACGTATTTCATTGTCAACTTTCCAAAGATGTTGCATTTAAAACTAGCATAATTCCCTAAGATATTACATTCTTCTTTTTTTATAATACTGAACAGTCAGAATTTTGATATCCATATTTCTGTTATACCTATTAGCAAAAGAGGAACTCAAAATGTCAGATATTTGGTTGTCTTATATGCCTACAGTGGAGCGTTTATTTCTGAAAAAAGCACCCTGTAGGACATAAGGGAGCTGATCTTAATGGTTGCAAACCATGATATCTATTTTTTCAAGATTTCTCTAGAGTCCCTGTTGCTTTGTAAGTAAGTTGCTTTAGAATGCATATTATACTGAATAATGAAAATGCTCATATTAATATAAACAGAATAAATGGTGCAATAGACAACAGTAAATTACTATTGAAAAACATGCCTAGAAGCATGTAAGACTGACAAATTGTTTAATTTTTTTTAAATAATTAATGAAAATATGCAAAAATCTGGACATGGAAAAACCTGGAAAAATCTGGAAATAACATTATTTGTTAGCACTCGTTGTTTATTTTATGTATTTTCATCTATTCTTCTCAGCAAGAGCGGCCTCTAATGAAAACTGCCCTTCTGAATACTAGGAATAATAGTTGTGGGAGTAAAGGAATCACATAGATAGAAGAGTTGAGGAGAGATGGGCCTCTGGAAATTGCCCAGTGTAATGCCCCTACAGATATATTTGCATTTACAGGTACACACAAACACATACATGCTCAGAGGTAAATTCCACCAATTAACTTGATTATTTGAGCTTTTTTAAAATTTGTAGGCTTCAACTTATGCATCTATCTAAAGAGGACTTTTTCAACAACTATGTATTTCTTACAAATGTTATCAGGACACTTAAAAATATTTGAATGTGTTAGGTTTGGTTTTCTTTCCTTAAATGAAAAATAAAATAAAAGTATTCACTGTTCTTCTGAATAGAATCCAGTTTGGAATTGCAATTCTGTGTCTGATACCCAATGTCTACTAATTCAGTCTGTAGTGGAATTGTATTCCCTCAACAAGTTTTGTGAGTACAGGGAGTTTCTGTCATTGCAGGTATTCAGACTAAAACTTGTATTCAAGCCACAGTCATTCTCATGCCAATCTGTTTTCCAGCTCCAGTGATGTGTTGAAACCACACTGAAACTGAAACCACTCTAAACAATGCATTTTCTGTAAACAGTGGGGTGCACTGGTGATGGCGTGGCTGCTGCAAACCACCCCATCCATTGCAAGGACTTCAGATTAAAATATCCCAACATCAGCGTTCTCTTGTGTTATAAAATAAGAACAAGGAAAATGTTGTTCTTTACATTTGTGGAAAAAAAAAACCACTCAAGCAATTTATTTTCTCATACAAACTGACATTTCACAGAAAAGATCTCCAGAATCAAATTTATACTTGTGACAAGGACAGATATATCACAGTACAAAAATGTTTATATGAAACCTAAACTTCTAATCCTCTTTTATTCATGGTGATTTTAATATTGAAATCAGAGGAAGGAAAAAATAATCAAATGTGTAATTTAAAAATCTTTTTTGAGTGACTGTTAACACAGTATTTCAAATTTTACATACTCCATACCCGATACTTTAATTTGCCATCAACTGTGGCTTGAAAAAGACACAAAATGAAAGAATAGCTACAAAGAGAACATAAGACAAGAAATGTGTATATTGAAAACAAACACAGAATTTGTATTTTTTTTCTAATTCCTTTGCATCACAAATCGATGTATAAAATTTGAATTAAATTGACACAAATCTAGAAAAAAATAGCAGGCTGAGGAACAGAGAAGAAAATAATCAGGTTATATAAATAAATAAAACCTTTTGTAACTTGTTATCTATTAAAAAATCTTTGCAGAAGCCAAGTTTCATTTCAGATGGCAGCACAGTAGATCTGGTCAAAGGCCTATTGATTTTATTGGAAATCTTGCTATGCACTTTAATGAGCCATGCTTTTAACATCTAAGTAATTCAAATATACTTAAGATTTTTTTTAAAAAGAAGGAAGGTTTAATAGATGACAACTACAAATTGTAATGTGATTTTTTTTTAGACATCGAATGAAAAACTAGCACTAATTTAAAGGAGAGAATGTCTCTCTCTAATGAAGTGGAAAACTGACTATTCAATTAAATAATAGATTCTTCAAATTTTAAGCCAATTTAATCTCATTATGTCAGTCTCTTTCTAGCCCATTAAAATTATAAAATCAGAGAAAAAATAAGAACAACTTCATTTTGCCACAGTCTACTTTCAACTATGGTACTGTACATACTCGGAAACTTGACCATTACAGTCTGTCATATAAACACCTATTAGATAATCTTATTGTCTTAAAGATTATTACCCTAATTATTTAAAATCAATAAAATCATTAAAAATATTAGGAACCATACATATTTTAATGAAGTTAGAGTCAGATATAATTCTTGGCAAAGAACAAATAACCTCTACTGTCAGGTGCAATTTTTTTCCACAAAGGACCAACATTTCAAGACTTGCAGTAGATTTGTCTTGTTAGAAGAGAATACTCTCACAGTACATATGCACAATACAAAAATACTTTAAACAAGGAAAATATTACAAATGACAGCCTTCCAAGGTTTTTCTGAGAATAGTACTATATATAAACATTCAAATTACAGGAAAGAGTTCTCATACTGCTCACAGAAGATATAGATGTCATTCTGACTCAACAAAACATTTGCAAATGTGTTCAAGTCTCTCACTGCTCAGAAAGCTACCACATGAAACAAATGTGTTAGCTGAATATTGCATTGGAAAGCAATTTGTTAGCAGAAAAGAAGGAAAAAAATGAGATTTCTTTTAGCATGGCTCCCATTATCTGCATCTTCACAAGCTGCATGCCAGTTCCTCTAGTGAGGTAACAGTGGAGAACAGGGCTATGAGAACGAGGAAACCAGAATGGCAGGGAGGCATGACAGCATTTTGGCAGAGGAGAACTAGTTTCAAATCAGTTCCAAAGTGACACGAACATGATTATTTAGAGTATTCAACAATGATCAAACTTACCCCAGCCAAAGTATTTTCTTGCCCTGAAGGTTATTTCTGCAGAGAAGAAAGGAAGAGAGGAAAGAGAAAACTTCAGTTTCAGATTAAAACTGTCTGAAGTATCTCTCCTAATACCACTTCTAGTGAAAATCAGCTCATTTGTAAATGAGTTTTATCTTTCTAATCTCCTTGAAATCTGCTGTTATTACCACTATCTAGTCTTAATGGTTTCATTTCTGGGAGATGACTTTTGTTCTCAGCTTCATTTCCTCTGAAAATCATTACTGGTCTATGTGGGGACAGGTAATGAGGAGCCCCTGATGTGAGAGCAGATGCTCCCACCAGAGAGTCAGCAGAGGTCATCAGTCTTGTCTACATTACAGAAAGATGTGTCTTTTCAGGGACTTCTGCTACAGCTGTCTGTTTCATGCCAGTTCCTCCTCCAGGAACAAAACAGGGATTTACCTCAAACAAGGCATGAAAAGCTTTTTGCAGAAGTCTGTTTATAGCAAAAGCATATCATGTCAGAGAAGCATTTCTCACCAAAAGAAATGTTGCCACATCATCTTTTTCAAGTTTATGTTCAGAAAGTTAGGAAAATAAATATTGTTCTGTTTGTGGATTATATTCAGATGTTTACAGCCTGCCTAGGCTTGTTTCAACTGAAAAAGCTTCACAAAGCTTTCTTTATCAAGTGGCACTTAAGTCTAACCTGCTCATATAAAATAGAACTTTGGTAGATTCTCTGCAGACAGGAATAACATGTTCTTATTTTATGTGTAATAAAAGTTTGTACAATGAGTGTAGATTGAACAAAGAATCTCTGGATTTCTCCCCTATTATATACCAGTACATAGAAGTGGTTAAAACTATATTTTTTTCTATGTGTTATTGTAATTATGCAGTTTCCATTATCATTTCTAAAACAGAATTTCAGAAACTTGCTTTCTTCTTTAACCAATAACCCAACATGTCAACTACTCAGCAAACAAGCTTCAGGATCTGAATTTTCACTATGGTCTGCACTGCCCGTTTCCTGCCTAAGTTCTGACCCTCATCTCTCTGAATGAACATAAACCCATTCTGCATGATGGTCATTCTTGCAATCTTATTTCCTCAGTAAACCAAAATTAAAGGTCTTGCTAGCATCATCTTTTTTCATCATCCTGTCATTTCCTCTAAATTCTTTCTGTGTCTCTTGTCTAATACACTATAAGAGAATAGTATATTACAACTCTGACACATTTGTCATTTTAACCCAATCATTCTGCCCTGTCCATGAATCCATCCATCTGCAAACTCAGAATATAATTAAAAAAGTAAAGCCCTTATAAGATTTCCTGTTCAGATGTACTGACATACACACACTATAAGTCATCTGAATAGGATTTTTCCCTGAATTAATACAATGGTCAAATTTTACATGAAGTTCAATATAAGTTCCTCAACAAGAACAATGATTTGGCCTCAAATTATACCATTGCAAGCACCATAAGTTTAATAGGTTTTCACATGTGTAAACAGGACAGACATCTGGGCCAAATCCAGCTCTGGAATAATAGTTCCATTGCCTTTAGTACTGGCTTTCACCCAATATGAATAAATGGGGACCTGATGGAGATTTTTCATAGTATTTCAAGATTTTATATCAGCTGTATTCCAGCAGGATTCCTGAGAGAACAAGTTAGATAGACTTTTTTAAGGCAAGTCCTGCTTTTCAAACAATCATATTAATGTTATTTCTCTACAAACATTCTAATTGCATATCCTTATGCTAAATCCTGTGTTCAGGGAAAAAAAAAAAAAAAAGGAAAGCCCTTTTCTACAATGAATAGAGTTATAGTTTCCTAAGTTTTCAATTTTCACAAGTCATTAGTGACCTAAAGTACAAATGTTCAGGTTTAAGGTTTGTTAGAAATCCAGATTTTGTGCGGATGGGGCCTGTTTAATATGTTTCTAACAGAGTACTCACACACCAGCACAAATGGCCACTTGTGCTTCTGGAAAGCTACAACCAACATGGCTTTTCCATTAGTTTGTTCCTAGGGTTTTTTTTCATGGGTGTATGACGTTTTATTAACTTCTGGTAAATGTTACTTATGGCCGAGAGAGTTTCCTCTAATCCAAACCAATGTGTTATATAAAGGTTTGAGAATAAGATACCAGAAAATTCTTCACTCCTATGATTCTACTCAAATTTTAGCAGAAAATATCTGCTATCTGTATTGTAGTAGTGTCATATAATACTCTGGAGACCAGAGTAAATAATACAAAACATTCCCACACAAATGTATAGTCTAACAAAACAAATACCACCTGTAGTTTTTATTTAGAAAGCCTTCTCTTGCTTATATAACATATCCAAGCTCTCTCAGTCACCAAAAAGTTCAGTTTTCAAAGAAAATCCCCAAAAAGTAGGCAGCTATCTGTCCAATCAATACAGAAAATCAGTAGAACTCCAGAAGTTCATTATTTAAACAGTCTTGGACATATGCAATAGCCATGAGACAGAGAAAGTTCACATCTCTTAAAAAAACCTATAAGCTATAAAGGAACACAAATGAAATAACTGGAAAGAGATGGTGAATGTTCTTAAAAACTGGGACTGCTTTTAATGAAATGTGAACTGAAAAAGTATTAATCTGACGTAATTACATTCCTCCTAAGCGTGGACTGGAGTACTCTTTAACAGAAAAAACTTGAGCTCAGAACTTTTTCAGGAAGTTCTTCAGAAAAGTTCTTCAGAAAAACATCCTCAGCAAAATGCAGGAGAAAATGAGAAAAACCCCTAATTTGTCTACTAAAGAGCCGACGTAAGCTAAGTTACTCAATTCAATAAAGCACCCCTTTATACTCTTTCAACAGAAAAGAGGCAAGCAAATAGGTCATTACAAAGATGGACAACTTGTTTTGCACAATGCTCCTTACAATTTTTCTTCCAGGGACAAAGATACAGTGAGTCACTCACAGGCTGGAACATGGAGAAGCCTGAAAAGGAAAACAAAGGTGGAACCAGAGGAGAACAAAAACCGATGGCAGTGGCTGAGAATGAAAGCAAGAACAGAAACAAGTGGTTTTAAAGCATTAAGGAAAAAAAATGGAAAAGAAAACAAACCGTCATTTTGGCAGAAATATTAAAATAAGGAAAAAGTGACTAGGAACTCTCATTTTATTTGTTTTATTATTGTACAGATCCTGTTTAAACCATTGCAACATTAAAAAAAAAAAAAAATTCAATATGTTACAGATAGCATACAAATGGAGATAGAGTAAGTTCAAAGAGAAAGATGAGCCAGACCCTAAAGCACTTCTTCACTAAAAGAATATTAAAAATGCCAAATGCACAGGTTAGATATGCACACAGGTCCAAATATTTTTATATAGGAAAAAAAGAAGGAAAAAATATATGTTCTAACTTGTTATGAAATTAATGGGGGGCTAACACATGAACTTGCATAAAATCCATTATGACCATGTTAATTTCAATAAAATTCTCCAGGAAAAATACCTTAATAAACTTTTCTGTTTTGCTGCAAGTAGAACTGGAAAAAAAAACATGTAAAATTTTTCAGCAGTTTTGGGAAACCAAAACTATTTGTGAACTATGGGATAAACAGTTTGCAATCAAAAAAAATTTAAAAAAAAATTTAAAAAAGAAAAAATTGACTGTTACTGGATGTTACAAATAAATGCTGTAATTTTGTACTTAATCTATGCAAAAAGAGACAGCAGAAGCAAAATTTTTAAAGTTTCAGTCTTACAATTAAATATTGTTTTATGTTACATGAATAAAATTGTTGTTCTAACATTCATAACTGAGGACTGATTAAGTTAATGTGGAAGAAGTTCAAAAAAGAACTAATAGATTACACTGTAACATGTAACAACTTTTGAAAGTCATTAATGTAAATTATCTCTTTGTACATATCATATATTCTTCACCATTATTATTTTCAGTGATACTTTTATTGAGATGGTTGCAATGTAGTTCACTATGTGAGATGTTCTGTCAGTCATATAATGCTAGAAAGGATTTTATTTAAATTTTTCATTCACCTGTCTTTCTTTTACATAATTTTATACTGTTCTCTCAGCAATTCAATGCTATGCACCTTTTTCATTTTTCTCTCATACCTACTTTCCTTCTTTTAAGCTTTTTTAAAAGAGGTTGGCAATTTAAGGAGCCTTTTCAAGCAAGTGCTTCATGACTTCACCCTTCTGGTTGTTCAACCAAAATCACATTTCTCCAAATGTTCTATTGAATTTACCACAAAAGCAGAACTTCAGAACACGATTTTTTATGTGGAAGACAAGAAAAGAATAAACAAGCCTGTCAGTGTTTGACTTATCCCTAAGCATTTGGATTTAAGAACTGAGTTTGTTTTCTGTGAACAGAGTCACTGTGGGTGAGCAGAGGGACAGCCTGGCTCATTAGGGCTCATAGAGGAGTTAGAGTTCCTCTGAGGAGCTCTTTCTCTGTCCCATCCCAGCTCTGCATCAGTTTCAGTGTGCAGCTCACCCTCTCTGGAGCTGTCTTGCTCAATAGCAGTGCACAGTAACAGAGAGAAGCAGCCAAGCTGCAGGAGCTCTCTCAATAGCAATTCTCCCTGCTGAAGGAGGGCAGCTGCAGACACTGCTGGGAGAGTTTCTCATGCACAATGCAAGTCAGGATGTGGTCATTGTTATCTTTCATAGCAGAATGATGGTGTATAAAAGGATTTGTTTTCTGCTCCTCATCCTTAATAAAAAACAACAAAAAAAAAGATAGATCAATATAAATGCCTTCCCTGTGAAAGAAGGATGAGCTTTGTTACAGCCATCAACAGATAAGAATCATTTCCCATGAAAGTCCTTCCTAAAAAGGCATCATTCTGGGAAAGGGAACAAGGGAAATGGACACCAAAATAGGTCGATTTTTGATAAATTTCTCAATATTAAATGATAATTGCCTTCTTTTGCAGGAAGCCCAGGCACCATATAAGCAAAGATACACTCAAGTTAGGAGGACAGCAAAGCCAAGTGGATGCTGAAACAAATTTTAGATGCTGTACAATGTATTGCTTCATACTTTCTTTGTCTACAAGTGAAAATAGGACAAGTTTTGGGAAGGGCATAACCTTTGGGCTTCTGAATAGGTCTGGAATTCTTGAATGGCTTTAGACATTTCAGAAATCCTTAATTTCCAGGAAATATAAAAAATGTCTGATTGCTGAATTTGGATGTCTGGACCACAGTCTCGACTACACATGTAATCCACAAAACTTGGTCACAGATGATCAAATACCAGATCTATACAAAGTTAGTATGAACTCTGTTCAGTTGTTCAAGGTGGGAGGGGGAAGAAAAAAAATAGTAACTGAAAACTTGTGGGGTTTTTTACCTAAATTCCAGGATGTATTACTATTAGAATGATTTTGTTTAAGGAGAACAAAAATTAATCCTCACTAACATCACATAAACACTCAGATAATATTTTCTTATTCACCAAGTTCTGTATTTTTTCTGAAAGTTTTCCTCAGAAAAACTAATTTAAATAAAATAATTAGTTGCTTCCATAATGATTTCAAGCTTTTAGGAGTTCTGACATGAAATGCCCTGTTAATGGCACAATAGGTACATTTTGTATTTCTTCTATTGTTGGAAAAACCTTTTAGTTCTCTTCCTTGTATTCTATTATAAAGGCATCTATTATTTTGAAAAAAATTATTTAGCTCTACTTAGCCCAGAAGGAACTTTTACACATTCATGAGGTGTTTTCACAAAATGTTTGGTTAAAAAGTGAAAATGCTGCCACATTTCATAAGTGGGAATGTAATACTTTGTAAAAGGCTGTTGTTTGTAAAAGTCTGCTCACTTGAGAATGTGCCTTCATTTCCCATAGAACTGGGGGTAAAATCTGAGAGGAGAATGCATTTCTTTTTTGAAATAAGAAAATACTGTCACTTCAAGCCCTGCATAAGCCAGGTGTCTCTGTCATACCACAAACAATACATAAATAAAGATCATGTCCTATATGTGATTAACAACTATATATGTCTTGCAGAAAGTTAATTGCCCACACTGATCTTTGAGGATACAAACAACAAATGGCAAAGTTTTTCTTACCTTTATATTTAATGTGCCATTTTTCTGCATGCAAAAGAGCTTCAGTTGTCTTGCTGTAGCTGAAAATCTGGTTGGTTAGCAAGCAGAGGTTATAGGGTTAAATATTGATCTTTTTATTTCCGGGTCAGTAAATTATTTATGTAAGGGAACAAGGAAAAGTTGTGTTCAAAGCTTTAAAGCAAGGCTGATTTTTAAAAGAGAAAACCAATTGAAAGCTCCACATACTGTATTTGTCATGTTCAATGAAATCCCAATATCTTACTTGGAAATATATTCTTTCTCATCTTTGTATGTATAGCCTTGATGCCACAGCTGTACATTGCCAAGCAATGATTATTTCATCCTCTTCAATTATTGTGAGAGGTGAGGTTCTCCCCAAACACTCATTATCTAATTCTTAGTTTATCTACAGCTGGTGTAAAACATCCTCCCACCCACCATGGTAAAATGGAAGGGTATCTTTAGAAGATTTGCTTGCTGTAAGATATTCTGGTTTTCTTACTGCTTTTCTTCAGTGCTGGAAGCATAGGGGTTGGACTATTGTTGTTTTTCAATAGTTAAACAGTCCTTTCTGAGAGTTAAATCAAAAAAGATTTCTCAGGATGTGTGTCAATATCATAAAAATAGGTAAGCCTCTTGTTAAAGCAGCTGATTTTTTTAAGCATCATTCATATGGCTTTTCAGTCTTCAACTAGTTAAACAGCTCCGATTTGAAGACAGAGGTCTCAGGCTGATTTTCTCATTCTTTGAGGAGGTTAAAATAAAGAGTCTGAAACCCAGCATCTGAGAATACAGAATCATAGGACAGAACTATAGGGTCATTTAAGTTGGAAAATACTTTTATGATCAATGGGTCCAGCTGTATATAAAGTAATAAATATATATTCTCCATCAAACAATTCCTTTTTATGAAACTTCTTCCCAAAGTGCCGAATAATCAATTTCAAAACATATTTTGATTTTAGTTGTCATTAAGCTGCAGCCTTTGATGACTAAATCTACTCTGAATATGAGAGAATATGCCCACATGGTTTCCTTGGAAAAGAGCATGCACAAAACTATCATTCTGAGAAAATATGTGTATGCTGGTTTTTCTTTAGTAAATAATTCTCACTGTCAATGTGATAACGTATCACTTCTTTGCTCAAACTCTTCCTTTGTTTGCATCAGACATATGTTTGAATGCTTTTGTATACAGTAAGAAAAAGAATATATTTCAGATTACTCTCTCATCACAGTTCATAAAGCATTATAAATATGCAAAGCATAGGGAGACATATGAATATACTGACAAAGGGAAGGCAATACTTACTGCACTTTTTTTAAAATATCATCAATATTTTCTTGCATTTTAAAAACACAGGCCCTGGAACATAAAAGCAAAAATCTTGAAAACTCAGTCAAAACTTCTTTTTCTGGATGAAAGAGAAGGGAGACTATTTAATAAACTTCATCAATTGAAGGCTTGGATTTACTTTCTGTGGAAACTGAATTTTTAAATACACTTTTACAAAAGCTAATCTGCAAAAGCATTGTACCAAATATGTTCAGGAAACAAAGGGGATCTTCTATCAAAAAAATCATCAGGAGACAAGTGAACACAGGCAAAAAAAAAGCCTCAGACATGAAGAAGAAGCTTATTGCGGTGAAAAGAATGGTTTCAAGTTATCAGCTGCAGAAAATTCAGCAGAGATTTCTGGCCAGCTCAGGAAATGAAATTTCCTATCACTGATAATAAAGGCATATGAAGGTTTTCTTCTGAGAAGAGAAAAGAACTGTCTAAAGATTCTGTTTTTATTAATATAGATTAGGCTAAAAATTGTTACTATTTTGAATGTTAGAAAGCATGAATAATAAGTACTGCAGTGAATTAAAGAAACAGTTTCAAAAGGTATCTTCCACTCAAATTTGTACATTTTTGTCAATCATTTATTACTTGGGGCCAAATTCTACCTAATCTTTCCTCAGAGACAGTTCTCTCTATCATTACGAGATTCATTTATCTGATTTACTCTCAGGTACAGAATTCAGCTTGCCACCCTCTTAAAAACCTGATAACTGCTGCTTGCACAGAGTGACTGATAGCAGCAGCCATGTTTTAAAGGCAGCTTCTGTATCTGATACACAAAACTCCAAATTTGTCACTCATTTCAGGACCTACAATGCAAAGGAAACTCTCACCTACTTAGCATGCTCTCCATAGTCGTGTTCCTCAGGACAACAGGCATTCTGTTTACCTTTTTGTGCACAAATATAACAATAGTTTTATATGTTCAGTGCAATTATAGAATCATTAAGATTCTAAGAGGCCTTTGGCCCTTCTGATTTTTCTCTCTGCTTAAGCTTGTGACATCTTTGAGGTCCTTCTGGGTAACATGGCCCTTTTTTCAAAGGTGATGAACTTTCATAATTTGTCCTGAGTTCCAGCTAAAGTTCTCTGTTCATCCAGGCTGGTTTCTTCCCATCAGTTCGTCTTTTGGTACACAGGAACAGCCTGATCCTGTGTATCTCAGAGGAATTCTTGAGGAATGCCCAGCCCTTCTGGACTCGTTTGCCAGTCAGGACTGGCTCCCAACAGATCTGTCAACCAAACAAAGCCTGCCCTCTGGAAGTCATGCACCAGAGTGAGGTGTGTCTCAGTGCACCACCCAGACATGCACAAATCAGGCAGGAATATTCCTGTGATGGCTGCAGAACAAGAGGATACCTAAGAAGTGCCATCCCTTGAAGAGGTAGCGTGGCAACAGCTAAAATCACATCTCCTCCAAGAATGGCTAGGGTAGATGCTTTGTTAGCACCTTTCAACCTTGCATTATTACTGCATCTCAAAAATGTTCAGTTTGCATTAATCAAAGTTCTGATTTCAGTTAAGACAATCAGGAGATGATCCAAACCTAACATAAAATTAATCCTTAAAAACCATTTTCGGGTTTTTCGTGAAACTCCTGTTTTACCAGCCATGTGCCCTTGAAAATAAAGCTTCCAAAGGCATTTTCAGATTCCAGTGAACATGGGAAGAAAAATCTCAGACTTCCAGGTCTATAGCCTCACATTTAAGGGTTGTGGTCACACAAGGGGTTGCCAGACGGGCCCTAGTCCCTTTTTAGTGGGGAAAGGGGCTTAATAATCAGCATGCATGTCTCTTTCATGTCAGCAGCTGCTGTAGTATCTTCTTGTCATAATCCTAAAATCATAGTTAGGCTTTTAACATTAAACTTATATAGTCTTATACACTCTCTGAATGAATTTCAGTATCATATGGAGATGCATTTTTAAGTTGTCTCAGTTGGAAAATAGTGAGCCTGTTTTGTCTATCTATTTTCTGGAGCTTAATGGAGATATGTATCAAGACCAGAAAATTAAAGCAAAGGCTGAGTTTTCTTCCTTTCCTAACAATCCTTGAGTGCTAGACTCCTGCACAGTGAATATATATTAGTTTAATTCCTCCACAGAGACTCATGTCTCCAGCTGGTCTTTCTGAGACTTGTCTGTGAAGAGAGGATGCTAGGTGAGATTTGGGCATGGAGATCTCCTCTTGCACTGCATTTTATTTTTCAGGTTTTGGATTTAACTTGCTGTTAAAATCAATAAGTGCATTGTTCTTTACATCATATGAGAATTACTTTGAGGATTCATTGGGTACCTTTCCTGATACCAGCAGATTTTTGCCTGTAGGGAAATAATTGTACAAAAGTAATAACCACAGAGGAGTACATTGTGTTAGGATAATGCCACCATACAGAAAATACAAAAGTAACTAAATAATATGATTTAGAAAGGATTTTTTCTCTAGACAGCTGAGCTTGTATCAAGATTTAATTTAAAGTGTATTATTTTTTTCCACTCCTTTACATTATAATCTGTTCATCTCATTGAAGGATCCTTAGAGACTAGATTAGTCTGAGTTTTTCATGGTATCAGAACATTATAAACCAAGAAGTTTAAATCTAGATATATTAGTTGCTGAGTGGAACTGAGTACAGGTGTAACATTAACTGTTAGTCGCTTTTGATGACAAGCTCTAGCCCTTGGGTTGTACTGTCTGGTGAGGGCAAGGACTGGTGAGTAGTCATGGATTCCTAAGCAAAAGAGAGTTGATTAAAAATGTAATTTAGCACACAAGGGGTTTAGATTCCTACAGTAAATAAACTGTCACCCTGGGAAGATTTCAGCTCTGTGTGAGATGGAAAATACCTACACTCTGTAGAAAAAATATATCCCTTCTTTACATTACTGTATAGGGAAGCCTGCAAGTCTAACCTGAGTTAGGTCTAACATGTTTGAAGGTGGGGCAAGAGGCAAGAATATGATACTTGAACCTTAGCTGGCACTGGCAACCATATGAAAATACATTATTTGTATTATTCTGAAAGGGTTGTTTGGGGTTTTGTTTTGTTTTGTTTTGTTTTGTTTGTTTGTTTGTTTTTTCAAGTGCATAATACTTTTAGAGACTTTCTATAGAGCCTGCTTTAGCAAGACATGGAGGACGTAGGGAGGAGTTACTTCCATCATGGCTTTTTCCAGCACGTATTAAGAGACTGAGCAAAGTAGTCATTACTTATCACAGGCTGAGGTTTGTCTAGACATAAACACTGGAGAGGAGTGACAGTTACTATGCTAATGTAAAAGATATTTGGACTCCACCAGTATTACAGCAAGATGTACTCTGCCTCATTAGCATTGTACATGCGATGCCCTGGCAATTCACTTATACTTTACTAACATATTACCACTGCTAAACTGCATTTTTCTCTTCTCTAGTTTTTCTCCAGATATAAATGTTAGCTATTTAAATTGATATTTGTTCCTTTCAAAGGTGGATAACCTGCTGAAGAAGGGCTTACTCAACTGTAGAGGAAATATATTAGCATATTCTGCATAATGCCAGGTAAGTTTTTGTGTAAAGTAATATCAATTACCAAGTTACTATGGGATTTTTTTGTATCTTCTTTAGTGCCATCTTCTATTACCCATCGCCTTTTCTTATTTTTCTAGTTTTCTGGCATACTAGATAAAAAATAACCTTGAAATGGGTCATACTCCAAAGATTTTAATTCCCAGTTTTGATGTCAACAGGATTTGGTAGAAAAATCACTAAGAAGGAGAAGATTGTGAACAATGCTTTAAAGTCATATCCTGTCCTTGTTCACACTTATCCTTTGTGTTTTAAAGGTTTTTATCTCAGCATCTGTCATATATTGCATGCATTGATTGTCACTGCCACACTGAATTTAGCCAAGGGTAATCTTAAGCACCAAAAGTGTTAAAAGCAACACTGGACTTGCACTGCCTGACCTAAAAAGCAGAGACAGCAGACCTCCAGGGAATAGACAGACAAGTAAGAAAAGTATGTGATATAATGAGAGGAAAAGTCAAATAATGAATTAATGCTTGGATTTCTTTTATGGAAGTTACTGATTACATGTTCAGAATAGTCAGCCTTTTCATTCATCCTGTTTTCAAGACATGGATGTTAGTTTAGCCTGTCTGTGCTTTAAGACATGAGAACCTCCTTAAAACAAAGGATCTAAATCAACCTCCCTCAATGCTGTGTGCTGTGACACAATATTCTTACTAAAGCTGGCTGTGACAAATGGTGAGACTCTGAACTTTAAAGGACAGTGGACAGGTTTGAGTTATTGTGCTTTACCTAGCTGAAAATAAGGAGAATAGCCATTCTCATCCATAAGAATTGGCCACTTAGTAGCAATTAAATTCTGGAAGACTACATACAGCAGGTGTATTTTAATTAAATTTCTCCTTTATTACATCAGGAGCTGTCTGCAGTCCCTGTGGCTCTTCTCCATCTTGCTCCCCTTGCTTTCCTCCACCAAATACCCTCTGCCACAGTCCCACCAAGTAGCTGAAACACTCTGCAGGAAAAGGTTAGACAATACTTATAAGTAGGGATATACTAGAATAAATAAAATTTAAAAAAACTCAGCCATGGGAAAATATACCTTTTAATGAATAAAAAATGCATTTAAACAATTAGTTCATGGAACAGAAAGATGACTCTTAGTCCTGATCTGTAGATTTCCTTTGACATCACTTCCTGAAATTTCAATATGAAAAAGATATCTTAAAACTAGTAGAGAATCAACATTTTGAAATCATTTTAATATGTTATTTTACCATTTTCACAGATGAAAAACTTGTAAAATATATTTTTACTCGCTGATTTTTTAATTGATATGTACTAGTGCTTTCAAATTTAATTTTACTCCAAATAGTAAATTTGCATATATTTTGCTTTGTTTGTTGCTAGAGATATATGCAGAAAACACTTCTAATATGTTCAAGTGTGTTGAAAACACAAGACAAAGATCTTCACAGGATATTAATTACATTAGTTTAATGCAAACCTGGAAGTTAAATTTTACAGTGTAAGCCAAGACTGAAAATAAGTTTAAAATTTAATGTATCTAGTGTACATAGAAAAGAAAGCAATAGCATTACAAAAGAAACAAACTGGAATACAGAGATATGAACATATTTTTTGCCACATGCCCTAAATGAACCATTACAAAATTAATTTTTACTCATTATGGCAACATTTTTTCCTTTATTTAAATTCAATTTCCTTTCATTTCTTCACTGAATCTAATCTTTTCTAATTTCTCTAAATGTCCCTACCTTTTAAAGAAAAAAAAAACAAACAAACAAACAAAAAAAAAACACCCCCAAATATCAAAAAGCCACCAAATTATCTAGGAACAAGCAAGCTGGCATTTCACAGGGAATCTATATTTGTTTATGACCCATACTTTTTATAGTATTTGCAATTATGAGGAATCAAGATATGTGATTAAAATCTTCTTTCTCTCTAACCCACTAAATAATATGTAATCTGCTTTTCCTTAGTTTATTGCTTAATGACTGTGAGACTAAAAGAAAAACAGGAAGAAAGTTTGGAAAAAAAAGTGTCCCATTACCAGAATAATTTCACATATATTTTAAAGTTTATTTTCATTTCCATCACATGAATGTTCAGCTTATACATACAAATATTTAACAGGATAAACCAATCCTGAAATTAAAGGAAATAATAAAAAAAATGACCTGAGGTAAATTTTTAAAAAGTAAAAAACAGAGAACCATTTCACTTATGTTTTGCACTACTATTTTTTTCATATCATAGTGTCCTATGAAATCCAGACTCTTCACTGCATTTTTGAATATGAGTATTTTGGCATTACTAGAACTGCAATGTTTTGTCCTGATTTGTTGAAATGGCCTGAAGCACAGTGATGTGAATCATTTAAGAAATGAAACATTGTTCTCCTGTGGTGTACTTCATGTGCAATGTGTTCTGTAGTGCCAGACTGATCACAAACCTCCTTACCCTGTGAGATAATACTCACATCAAACTCTAAGGGACATTACAGAAGACACAGCACTGCTCCATATGAAGGAATGAGACCAGAAGGATTTTTTGCTTTATAAGGGACTCCATGAGCTGTAGAGATATATAGCCTGCTCTTTGAAGTCCTTGTTCTAAACGAAAGTTCTCTGCTTTGGCTCAAATAAAAGTTAAATTAAGCATTTGCTAATTTTTGAAAAGAAAATATAGCCTTTGGCATTATAAAACCCTTCTCACATACATATTTTTTTTTCAGAAGCAACATTTCCACTTGTGAAATTCCAATGGAAAACTCATATCCAGCTCCTGTTATAAATAAACTTCTTAAAGACATTCAGAATGTGTTCTGACTGATACTACACATGGCTATAAGAAATGCATTGGACCAGGTACTTTATCACATTCTATTCCCTAAAGCCAAGCAGAACAGAAAAATGCCCTGAGATGTCCTGAACAGTGTGCCTTAGCCATTAGGCCTGAAGGACCTGGAGCACCACCTTTTGCATTGAGGAATCAGCTGCTTTTCCAGAAAACAAATAAACAAACAAACAAAAAAAAACCCCAACAAAATCCAAACCAAAACAAAACAACAAAAAAACCCCATCCTGCTTGTGGTTTGTTTGGTTTGCTGAGCTCTTTATCTGAGATGAAATGCATCTGTGCTTGTACCAAACTGACACTACTGTCAAGGTCTTGCTTCTGCATCAACAGGAAGGTTGAAACTATGGAGTCGGCAAAAATGAGCAGGTGGGGTAAGTTTCTGTCCTTATTTCTGCACCTACAGAGATAAAGCAGAAAATGCCCATACTACAAAGACACAGTCAGTTAAAGGAGGGAGAGAATGACAAGTGAAACAAAGAAAAGTTGAGAGGACATGCTGAAGGTTCAGCCTTGCTTCATCAGAGCCTGGAGACGCAGCAGACTTTTCTGGCACAATATACATATTCCTATTGTTAAGGTCTATAGGACAAAATAAAGCAAAATAATTAAAGTAACTGGCTTCCTTCATGCATTGGGTAAATGTGAGACTTCATATGAACATCCTCCTGTGCAATAAGCACATTGGGCTTGTTCACTTCTGTGAAGGAGAGAGAAGGAAGATGCATTCCCTAGAACACCTCAGAAGAAAGCTGCTGGGAGCACTCAGCTGCAGGGACTGCCATTGGGACTGCAGTTCAGGCACAGCTCCTCACACTCCTGACCTGCTGCGTTCTCTAAGGTGTCACAGATGCCAAACTACAAGAAAAAACACAGAAAAACCTGTAATATAGACTGTTGTAACTTTTCATTGCCCCAATACAATCTCATATATTCCAGGTTCTACATATATATATTTTCTAGGGAGGAAGTATCTTACACTGCACTGATGACATGAGACACATTCTCTATTTCTTCATTACTCAGCTCAGGTTTTCTTTACATTTTCTTCCCTGCTTTCAATCTCCTGTGGATAAGGCTAGAACAGCCTTATTCCAGTTCCTTCACATGATTGCCACTGTAACCTTATGACTTATGTATGGTATATTATCTACTTTAACACGACACTTAACATTCTCTTTCTACTTCAAGATAATTCATTTGACTTAGTTTTATACTAAGAAGAATGCACTTCTATCAATCAGTCTCCATATCTGCAACAGCTTGATTCACCATGTAGTCAAATGCCATTTCAATATTTTAATAAAACTTACTGCATGAGAGAATGTTTTTTAAACTCACTTTTATGTCTCTTTCTCATTCCACTATAAACTGGTTTCCACATGTTGGAGGAATCTAATATAGATTTTATACTTACTTGCATGAAGGTATAACAGCTCTGGTGAGGGAGCGGAGTTGTTACAGTAAAACATCTTTATGCTAATTGCTCAGTACTAATGTGTAATAAAAATATTTGTACAGCAGCTAGTAGTCTACTTTGTATTGTCATCAATATTTGCTGGTTTTATATTAATAGATTAATCTTTAATAGACTTCTAGTTGACCTGCGTAAAAAAACACATTTACCTTGCTCTTTTACACTCCTCTATCAGTCTGTTGAAATATTTTCACTGCAGCATCACTGTGTAGCTAAATGATCATCTGGTGTTTACCTTCCACACTTGTGAAAGCACTGCATCAAGACAGAATAGTAATTCTTAAGCCTCATTTGAGAACAGCATGTCTAAGTAATGATACTGATATACACCACTAAAATATTCATAGTATGCTCTAGCCTAGTCTTAACAGTCAGCACAACCATAGAACTTTCACAACCCTATGATTAAACTGGTTTCTCCTCTTTAGATACAAGGAATATCTTGTCAATACTGATTTCCATAATACAAAAATAAACACAGGAATAGTTACACTATTCACCTTTACTATATAAAGTTATATTTTTGGATTTAAAATATACTTCTTTGTTCTTTATTCCTGGCCTTTGGACACCTTTATTTTATACTTGTCCTTCATTCCATCATCTGTGTTATAATCTGCTGCCAGAACTGATGATTTAATTTATTAAACAAAATTAGGGATAGAATATTTTGTGGTGATAAAACATACTTCATTTGGGAGTATATTTTAAAATTCAAAGCTGAAATCTATTCCAAAGATGTGCTGCTTTCCCTTGTTTCCACAAGGCATTGGAGAGCTTTGAATGCCTAATAATCTGAATACATAAACAACCTTTTATGGATATGGACCATCATAAAAAGAAGGGTCAAAAATAATTAGAATTGTTTAATTTGAACAACGGATCTTCTTATTCCTCATAGTAGTTGTGAGAGTTGTCCATTCTTTCAAGAAAATTCTTACACAATTAGTGAATTATGTTCCCTAGAATCTCAGAAGGAAGACTCATGGGAAAACTCAGAGTGCTTACACACATTTCATGATGTGGTGTTAATTTGACAGTCACAGGACTCTCTTGCCCAACTCAGAGCCCTGAGTGCACTACATATTTCAGATGGATCTATATCCTTAAATTTACTTTGCTACTACCTGAGCGTGTACTTTAGATTGAAACTTCACTGTTAGATTGTATCACCATCTACTATGTGGAACAGTTCCTTACTTTGTCATTAGTATCATTAATTGGATTTAACGTGAATCAGAGTACAGCAATTCAATCTGGCCTTAAATTGTGGTGGTATACATACTAACTGGAGCAGCATTACAACATGGAGAAGCAGAGTTCATTAACATTCGCAGAACCCATGTATAAAGCAACTTCCCTTTCCCCTGCTTAGTGAGGACTGTACTTTAAGGATCTATTTAGGTAAAACTGTGAAGATAGCTCAGCTCACCAGTGGTCTCTGGAAATGCTTACAGACATTCTGTTCTGTACACTACTCTTCGGAGACAGAGGGAATCAGGGGAGTCAGAAACTTCACTGTGGTGAAAAAAGATGCATCAGAAAAGTATCTTTTGGATCTAATAAGGCTGTTTAAACAGTTTCCCAGTACTGTTTATCTGTTTCCCAAATAAAACCAGGAAATATTTCAGTGTAAGTCAATGCATTTCAGTGAAAGGCAGTGTATCTCCAAAGGTCTCACGTTTATCAAGATTATTGATTCACACAAGACCTATCATATCTTCAGTTATTCTGTATACCTGCATTAATCTATAAATATCTTGCAACTGAGATGATGAAGTTTGGGGTTGTGGAGACTTGGAATTTCCTGCTCTTTAGTAAGGGTGGCATCTCACATAGTATTCCCTTTTGTTTCCCTCCTCTCACAAAAATGGAGGAAACTGCACAGCTCTGTGACTTTTAAACTTTTGTCCTATTTGACTGAAATGTATTGATGCATACAGAAGATATCAGGACAGCAAATTTACACCATGCAATTTGCTGCTTAGGAACTAGATGCTACCTGAGAGGGATAGAAAATTCTGAGGAGAGATTTTCAACTGCAGAGCAACCTTGATGTTTTTAAAGTCAGACCTTTTTAAAACAAGTTTTCCATTAACACCTATGTTTACAAAAAGGAAATAACATGACAAAAAAAATGCAGACTACTTGTGAGAAGAGAAAACAATCTTAAATATGCTGGAAATACTCCCATTACGTATAACTGTCAAGTCCTCCACAATAGTTACATTTTCAAATGTGTTCCCTATCTTTTCTGTCTTCATGTTCTAAATTTCTTCAAAGGGTTTGTCAGACAACTTAATAACATAACAAATTGTTCACTGTATTGAGAGTTCAAAGCACAAAAATGAAGTTGGCATTCTAACTCATCTTTTTTTCTAGTACATGATTATCAGATTTTATCACTTCTTGATTTTTATTTCCATTTAAAACCATGCTTCTTTGTCATTTTTCTCCTTCCACCCTCTTGATTTTGTAAATAAAGGTGACTAACTCACCCTAAAATAAGTGTTTATAAGTCCCTCTGATTCTGCACCCTGCCAGCACTATTGCCCTTACTCAACACATCTCTGAAAGTGGTTCTTGAGAAGGGCATCCTAAACCCTATCTCAAGCAGGAAATCATTTTAGAGGAATTCATACTGTATTTCAGTAAAGCTTTTCCATGAAAAAGGTTAGAGAAAGGGGCTTGAGTTTGGCCCATCTGTGAAAAATAATGGTCTAGGATTTCTCCTATTTATGTGAAAAAATCTTCTCTGCCCATTTATTCTGTCCCCATCATCCCTTTTAGTGCTATTCACTCCTGGAAAATGTGTTGTATATGTGGGTATCATAGGGACAGCATTTATGGTACACTCTTGAATTAGACAAAATAAACCCTCCAACAAAATGTGTTCTTTTGTCCTAGCTCCCTATTCAAAGCATTGTTAAGGGCACTGTGATCTATATTTTTCCCCCATCATTCAAATGAAACTGAAATAGATCACTTTTAAATTTCCCTCTGGTTAACTCAGAATTGAAAGATAGATGAGGATCATAGACTAAAACGTGTTTTTAATGTAAATGAGGTATACTTATTAGTGATGAGGATTTTCTGATTGCAGAATAACTAAATATGAGAGTCTGGGTAGAGAAGTTCTCACAAGTCTGCACACACAACACTTGTTGGGAGGCTGTAAATAGAAGATATTCCTAGCTCTGTATCATTAGAAACTAAATGTAATCCCATGCTAAAGTTCGACACAAATATACTTTAATTCTTAACACTGCTTGAAAGTCTCACTGATCAATATAGCTCTGATGCCAAAGAAAACTGCAGTATGTTTTAGAATCTGCAGAAGCCATGAAGTTTCACCAAGATAGAATTTTTAGAAAAATATATGATGACTGGCTTATGACACAGAGCATTCTGAGAATTTTATGTAAAACAAGAATGTAGGTCAGATATAACATTTACATGAAAATCACTATCTCATATGTCTATTATTCATAATGTCTAGAGTGGTCTCTCACTTCATCCACGCTAAATAACTTTTCCTCCATGAATGGATAAATTCACCTTCAGGCAGAAACCAACCATAAAGTAGTTTAAACCTAAAGGTTGAAGAAAGTTATGAATTGTTATTCATTATTTTAGCATGAGCTGATAATTGATAAAAAGTCTAGAGACACCGATTTATAGTAATTATAGACCCAGTAGTCTCAAAGTTATGTCAGCTTTTAATGTCCAACTGATTAATCCATCTAAGACCTCTCCTGTAGTAGTGCAGAAAAATTTAGGTTCTCCGGCTTTGGTCTATTGCACTGTCCTTTTTTACATAGCCTTGGGCTGCACTCTCAGCATCAGCACCAAGAATGTATCCCTCCTGTTAGGCTCCCTATGTCTTTTTATTTCCCTGCATAATTAATTCCTCCTCATTTCTATTTCCCTTCTCTGTTTTTTGTTTAACCAGGCTGACATGACATTATCACAGCCTTATGTCACCTTTAGTTGGAAAACCACTTCTCCTACAGTGCTGGGGTGAATTTGTGGCAAAGAGGCAAGGGAACTGTCCAGTTTATGTCATATGTCTTTTTTGTCATCAAATGACAGGCTGAGATTACAAAAACACAAACCTCAAATCCTAGAAGCTCATATTTGTATTTTTTATATTTTTACTTCAGAAAGAATGGCTTTTATAATCTTCAATATAACTAAATTACTGTCAAGCTTTATATTTTTCTCTTAAAATTTTTTTACAGTCTATAGTAAAGGGAGTGAGTGATATTGTTAAAGTAGGGATTAGTGAGTATAGTCCAAATATTTTAATTATTTTCTCCTCCCTGTATTATTTTAGAACTGCAAAAATATACCAAAAAATACCATTTTAAAACTGTAGAGGCAATACCTAAAATATCTGATGTGGTAGTAAAGAACATCTGCTAACAGAACCTATCTCCTTCTGTTATTTCAGTTGATAATATTTCCTAGTTAATTCTAGTGTTTTGAAGAAAAGGGTTAAAATTGTAATCATAAGATGAAACAGAACTCTGCAAAACATGGACACTTGGCTTTGCATGGGTTTTTTTGTCTAAGATATAAAATTATAACATTATTTTCATTTTTATTTATCTTTAGTATATTTTAAGCAAAATTATCAATTTTCCAGTAGTTATGAATGAATATACGTAATTAGAGCTGTATCAAATCTTCCTTTTATTTGGAAAATATTCAGTGAAGATGTGCAAAAATAAAACATTTCCTCTTAGGAATTTTGCATACAGGACAGACAATTAAGTGAAGCCTGGCATCTTCTGTCAGGAAAATATATCTGACTTAAGTTGATAGGCTGAAATCCTTCAAGCCACCTTTGTGCTTAGCATTCTCTAAAACTGAGACAAAATTTTAACATATATTTCTTATTATACAGATGTAGTATTCTTATATTTCACCCTTTTTGTTGGATGTACACAGTTTATCTGGAATATTCGTGGTCAAGAAACAGCAGTTTTAAAACTTTCTGACAGTTTTGTGAAAGTATTCTAATCATGCTTATTCTGCTCCTGATATAATCTGTGCAGATATATCTTATATATGATTGTGAGCTATTCACATTTTTGTAATATCAAAGAAATTAAATTTTAATGAAACAACATATTTAGCTCTTCAAGGCAAAAACCCAACACCATGTAGTTTAGTCTATTCAAAATGGAAAAAAAAAATCTTTAAATTAATTAGTTAAATATGCTATTAATATGTTACCAGAAGGTGGGCTATTTATTCCACTTCTCCCCATGCTAAATCTGAAGTCAGTTGTAGTTCCAAGAATTTCTTAAGCACCTCTTGCCTATAATTGCTACACACCTCCATCCATGGATTTGTCTATGGGGATTCAAATGAATTTCTCAGAGAGACTTCTACACTTCTACACTTCTACACTGCAGGAGAGCTTAAAATAGGAGCTTATCTGAGGGAACTTCAGCTCTCATTGCTGCTCAGTTCTACCAATTGTTGGGCTCTTCAGAGGCCTTAGCGCATTAGGTACCAAGGACTCTAGGGATTTCATTATAAAATACACTACGGGGAGCACTGCTTTGAAAGAAACTCCCATCAAGCTGTCATCATCTGGCCATTATACCAATGTTTCTATTTCTCGTTGTTTGGCACTTTCTCCTCAGTGGAATTCTCACTAGTCGAGCTGGAATGCAGGCTGGATATCCCTGATCCAAGTGGGCAGAAGTGTCCAGGCTGCCTGGTCCCAACCATTCACATTTGTTAATTCAGCCCTGATTCCAGAACAACTTTGATTTGATTTATGTGAAATTTTTGTCAATATTTTTCACATGACTGCGGAGTATTTGTGGGCTAGGAAAGTTAATGTTGCCTCTCTGACAATTTAGCTGGATGTTTCATCCAACATGCATTAATGTCAGTCCAAAGATTTCTTTTGACTTCTACAGCCTTTGGATGGTGTTCTAGATCTCTAATTGGCCATCTGTGTGCATATTTACCATGGCTGTCCAACACACTGGATCTGGCCACTGCATATGCAGTTTCCAAGGACCGTTTCTGGTGACTCACCCTAAAAAGATAGATTCAATAACTGTTTCAGAATAATATACTGAAAATATGACAAAAAATTAAATTAGCTCTATACCCAAGTATAAATGCGTGTTAGTAGCTGCATTTAAGTGTACAGAGACACTAAGTTCATGAATTTTCTTTTTGAGACCTTTCAACTCTGGATATAAAGGGAATATTAAAAATGTTACGCAGAATTTTTTCTTCCAGTGAGAAATTATATATATTTTTGAAACTGTTGAAAAGCTTTAAAAAAAGTGCTCACTTTGCCATTTGAAATGATACTATGCTGTTTTTTACAGTTTATATAAAAGTTACTAAAATTCCCTTGAAAATACATACACAATCCTCATTTCAATTAATAAAAATTAAGTAAATTGTTAGTTATAAAAACATAAATAGCAATTCTTCTACAGAACTGCTACTGTCAGGCATTTAGCTATGTCATGGTTCATCCCTAAGTGTCAATAACACCTCACAGCTGCTCACCCACTCCCTCTCCAGCAACACTGGGGTAAGAGAATTGAAAGGTAAAAGAATTAAATGTAAGAAAATATTGAGATAAGAATAGTTTAATAATAGAAATAGCATAATAATATTAATTCTAATAAGTACATCAAAGAAAGAATCATTACAAATATTATTATGATTTATAATAATGATGATGATAATAATAATAAAAAATAATTTGCCATGAAAAGGAAAATAAGAGGGAAATGAGAAATAAAACGTAAGAAAGGCAAGTGATGCAACTGAAAGTGACTAAACTACTTATGCCCAGTCAGTCCCCAAGCAGGAGCTTCTGCAGCAACCATTCCCCTAGTTTATGGAGCACCACTGTAAAATGTCTGTAACATGTCCACAAATACCCACAAAATGTCCACAAAACTCATTTGGTCCAAGCCTTGGGGCTCCATCTGTTCTGGTGGTCACTTGGGAGAGGAGACAGGAAGTGCTGTGTGGCATTCCTGGGCACCAAAGGCAGCTCAGGTCCAGTCACTGCTGCACTTGCAGACTTGCTTCTGGTAAGGCTTCTCCTCCATCAGTTCAGGTGGTTCTTGCCGTAGCAACACCTGTACCATGCAACTCAAATAATGGATTGCAAGAATTTAAAGCTATTTCCATTACAATCTCCACCCTGGTTCCTTTGGGGGACACCAGTTTATAGTGTTTAACATTGCAATAAACTCCTCCATTTCTTCAACTGGCTAGCAGCAAGGGACTCCCGCTGCAGTCATTTCCACAACATGAAACTCAGATTCCAGGTTCCAGCAATTTAAAGGTTTTTCCATTGCAGTCCCAAGCCCAGATTCCTTTGAACCAGACCACAGGGTTTGACATTGCAGTGAACTTCTCCCCCTGGCCCTACACCACAGACTTGGGCTTATCCACAGACTGTAGTCCCTTAGGGTTGTTCCAGCTCCAAGTGGAGCCTCATCTATGAGCCACTGCAGGCATGGCCTTATGCACAGCCACAGTCACTCTGGGCAGTCATTCCAACATGTCCTCCTCCACATCCCACAATACCTTCAGAGATCATCCTGTTCAGCGTGACATTACCCACAGCCACAGTCCCCTGAGAAGTAAATCTGCTCCACTGTGGCCTTACCCAGGGCTGCTTTCCCTCCAGGGGAGTCCCTGTTCTGTTATGGGCTCATCCCTGGTAATGTGCTTTAAGGTGTTCCAGCAGGACCTCAAATACAGTCACTCCTGCTTTGAGGTCCATGCTGCAGCGTGGATTTCCCTGTGAGCCACAATCTCTCCAGAGGAACACCTGCTGTGCCACAGACACAACCATGGCCATAGATGCTTTGAAGTGTGCCTGCTGTGGCTTGGACTCACCCAAGGCCACAGATGCTTTGGGGTGTCCTACTTGGACCCATCCATGACTCCCAGACTCCTGGGTTCAAGCTCACAAAGGAGTCCCAGCCTGTCCAGCACAGCAGCAGAGACACAGCAGCGATGCTCTTCCCATCTGCCAGAGCAGCCACCTCTGCTGTGACCAGAATGCTCCCAGCACGGTGCAGTAAGGCCATCAGCAATACAGCAATACAGCAATACAGCAATACAGCAAGCAACAAAGACAAAAGCAGCAACTAGAATCTTATATGCAGTGGAGTAAGAAGCCCCATGGAAAGCACAGAATTTTGCTGATTAGTAACAAAACAGTAACAGCTATAAATTCAATATGGCACATTCCAATATTATCTGTCATTATCTTGAAACCTTAGAGCACCTTATTGGGTACAGCCACGGTTCTATTCCAGACAGAAACTAAGCACATGCAGCTGCCCTCATGCACCCCAGTAGGATGGGGAAGAGAATCAGAAGAGTAAAAGTGAGAAAACTCATGTTTTGGGATAATAGGCAAAGCAAAAGCTGCATACAGAAGCAAGGTAAAACAAGGAATTCATTCAGTCATATGGGCAGGCAGGTACTCTGAGAACTGCAGAGAAGCAAGGCTGCATCATGCACAGCAGTGACTTGGGAAGACAAACACCACCTCTCTGAATGTCTCCCCCTTCTCCTCTTCCCCACCTTTGATTGCTGAGCATGATGCCATGTGGTATGGAATATCCCCTTGGTCAGCTGGGGTCACCTGTCTCAGCTGCATCCCATCCCAAAGTTTTATGTACACACAACCCCCTCACTGGTAGGGTCAGGAGAGGAGCAGAAAAGTCCTTGACTCTGTGTAAGTCCTGCTCAGCAGTTACAAAAACATATCTGTGTTAACAAGACTATTTTCAGTACAAAACCCAAACATAGCCCCTTACCAGCTACTGTGAAGAAAATTAACTTTATCCCAGCCTCAAACCAGCAGAACTAAGAAAATTCCTGTAGCTAAAGATAGCAATTTTGCCAAAGCAGAGTCATGAGTGCTTCTCCCTAGAAAAAATATCTTATTAAACTTAAAAATTTTTCATAGTCCATATGCAATGGAACATATTTGTTCATATGTTCATATGCAATTTGTCCATATGCATGGAACATATTTGGAAAATAAACTTTGTTTCCTGCTGTAATTATTTGTGTGTTTATTTGTATGCTTATGCATGATCTCACATGTCTGGTAGTAGACTAACCAAAGTGTGCAGTGTGTTTAATTCTTACTATATATACTTATTATATAGATATAAATACATTTAATATATATAATGATATGTATTCTATATAACAATATTAGGTTTTTCTCATTCTCTTTTACATAACGTGATCAAAATGAATGATGAAAAAAATCATTGCAAGAAATAAAAAATTTCATTCTTTGACTATCATGAACTTTGTTCTCAAAAACTGTTAATACACCTACTTGATGAAGAGCAGAATAAAAATGGCACTAGAGTTGTATCTGAGAGACATACACAGTTTTCCCACAGAATCTAGCTTCCATAGCTAACAAAATGAAAACCACAGAATAAACCTCAATTTTAACTTGCCTGCATTTTATGTAATAATCAAGACCTGGGCCAAATGTATGTCAAATATGTTATTCCAGCTGGCAGTATATTTCATTTTCTTGCAAGGGTATATGGCAATAGAAAACCAGTAAGCTTTCATATCTACACTGCCTTTTAAAGGTATTATTAATATAATCTCTCTCTAACCTATTCAGTGGAATTTGGTTGGTGTAATCCAGGATTATATTCGTAATTTTTCTGAACTGTGAGACATATGGAATTTTTCACAAAGAAAAGCAAATATATATAAAGCTAGGACCCAAAACAAAATTACAATCCTACTTTCAAACTCTGTTTTCATTTTGCATCTCTTTTAACTGGAGCAGTGCTGGTTACATTTTATTGCAGGGAAAAAATGGCAAATGGGCAGTTTGCTAAAGAGGAAAGGGCACTTAAAAAAAACTACTTGGAAATTCAGATACACTTCTAAACAGCAAGTTCTTATTGTCCTCTAAGGAGAAGAAAAACAAAGCAACCCACTGAACACCTTTTAATATATATGATGGAAAAGAAATATGAACAAGTAGAGATAAAAAACAAAATTGCTGTGTGCCTGTTTCTTACCATTCCAACATCTTTACAAGTAAGGGGGGAAAAAAAGAGAGAAAGTTTTATCCTTCTGTAGCTGAGGTGCAGTTTCTCCCATAACCAAAATGCCCAGGAGAAAAACTGTCCCATGATGAGCTCATTCCACAGCAAGGTCACATCTGAGGTGACAAAACTCAGATGACAAAATGGTTTTGAATAGGTCAACGTAGCAGAAAGAACATTATATCTCCAGTGAACTGTAACAAATGGGACATCACCCAGATATAACTGGGGTCATGTTTCTAAATGTGACCAGATAATGTACCAAGGAGTGTTAATGGAAAGGCATGGCTCTTTTTGCCCTGTGGGTTAACTACAATAACTTTTGCCACTTAGATCAGTGATACCTTGATGCTGTAATTACTCACTGCATGTGTCGGTCGATATTTGCAGTGTGCTTATTTACTGCCCACTCTCCGATTGGGAAAGCTGCTGCGGAAATTGAAGATGTCTTGTCGTGTCGGAAATAAGTCCATGTAATTCTTTCCTTCGCTATTTTAGAGGAGCAAGCAATTTTTCATCTTTGCTGTATCTCTACAGCTGTCTGAGCCTGCAGAATCATGAACATAGAGAAACTATATATGAGTTTTGCTGAAATTTAGTAATTACTCTACTGTTAAATATGCAGCATGTACAGATTCAGAAGTAGATCGAGAGGTGGGGGAAGTAGTGGGGGCACAAATTGTAAGATTTTTTTTTAACCTCAGAGTATAGAACTGTTCAACACATGGATTGAAGTTTTCAAGAAAAAGAAATTCTGGACATTTGCTCTGGATCTTGACCATGAATAAAACTAAGCAATAAGCTCACTGTCTTTAAACTTCAGTTCAATATTATGTGACCCCCAAGGAAAGCAGACTAGTAAAATTATATGCAGCCATCAATGTGTCTTCTTTTTGCAGGTTCAGAGGACATGGAAGAGTTTACAGTACTGAATAATATTGTCATGTTGTTTATGCTTCCTTCATGCCAGAGGAACACTGTGTGCATGTAAATGTTTCTCTTGCTAATGAGTGAAAATTTTGGGATATCTTTTTGCACCATATTTTCACAGGACCTCTTTCCAAGAAGTTATGGAAGTTTTTTGTCTCAATTTCTAGGATCCTAAATACTACAAAGAAAGAAATGCCAACTCATCACTTCAATACATTTTACATTACTAAGAGGGGATGTATGAAAAGGTGAAATATTTTAGTCTCTGCAACTGCTTTAATTTATGCTAGATACAGTAAATGTGTACCAGTTAACAAAAACCTCTACTGATTTGCTTTGCTATCATAGTGTTTCTGAACTCAGATTTCAAGACTTGGCATCCAGAAGAATTTCTCATTTCCTGTTATGGATTGTCAAATAAGAATAAAATGGGAATAGATGTAATTCATGTAAGGACATAATTTCTCTTGATATTAAATCCTTTTGTTTCTGTTTAGTCCTAATTTTTAACATGTATGTAAAGCAATTATTACACCTAAAGGTATGATTTTGACAAAGTTACAAGAGAAAGTGACAAAGATTTTTTTTTAAGATATAAAAGATCTACATTATACATTTGAAACAGTCAGCAATCCCTCTTACTCTTAAAAGTATTAATAGTTTTCTGTTGCATTGAGATTTTCAAAGCTTACATCCAACACATTGTGTCATGCTCTGAGAACAAAATATTGATAAAGTACTAATGAGTAGTTTATTAAGGAATCATATTAATGGACACCATGAAGGATCTTGCAGGTATCATTATATTATTATATTCACTTCCAATGAAATGCTGTCAACCCTTCACTCTAGTGAGTTTAAAATAGCTGACACTGTAATATGACCAGCCATAATAGGTCTATTCCAAATGAATGGCTGAAGTAATAGAGATTGAAAATGGAGTAGTTGCCCAATCTCCGCAAGTATTATTTTTTTTGGCATTGGATGACATTTTGAAAAATGTTTGCATTTTAGAAGTAAAATGACTTTTCTTGCCTGTAGCCAGCTGAGTTGGCCCAGAGCTGATGGGCAAAAGGGGCACTCGGGAAGTTATCACATGGTAATTTTACAACAACATTGCTGCAGAGAGAACTTGCAGTCCAATAAAAACAAATAATACATTACTTTTATGCATATTTCAACTGTGTGCAATTTGCTGTTTTACAAAAAGACGTGGCAGATTCTCATAAACAAACCAGAGATGAGCAACAAGACGTTCCCTACATGTCTCTTTTAGCTGAATTTAGTGTATGACAGAGATTCAAATCTCACTATTCTTCACAAGCAAGAAACTGTGAGAAGGGCACTTTAACATGACAGCTTAACTGAAGGGACACGAGGAACTATTACAACTGCAAGCTATCTGAATCACGAATGAAATTATAATTAGTTCTTGGGAAAATTGTTGACAAAACCTCTGCATCAGACATGCTAACTCATTAAAATCAGAACCATTTCTCTTAACAAGTGTTTTGGGAAAATTGCTTAGATCCAGGATAGAATCCCTCACTAAACCAAAAGAAAGAAGTCAGAATAATCCATAACCCAGTGGTTAATAAGACATCTCAGAGACCAGATAAGTCAAAATTTCAATAGTGGAGCCATCACATGGAAATGGCATAAAGCAGTCTAAAGCTTTGAATCAACTTTGATCAACTTTTATATCTTTTTCCAAAACATTAAATATTTTCACAGCATTAAAAGGTGTCTCATTCCAATGAAAGAAAAAGAAATTCTATTATTTGAATGAAAAGGACGTTTTCTTTTGGAAAAGTGGTAATGGAATTGTTTTCCAGTTAGCCATAAGGAATTTGTGGATTATATACGTATTAATGAAATAAGTGGAAGGTATAATCAAAGGTGATTCTGTCAGGATTTTTTCAATTTGTTAAGTGGCAGATCATTGTGTCTTTGCATCCTTACCTAAAATTAACACATACAACAGCACAGTTCATCCTCCTAAAGTTCTAGAAATAGCAAGGAATCATATGTCTGTATGACTTCTTTATGTAATTTCTGCAAATTATGGTAAACTTTTTAAAGACAGTTGCTGAAAAGACGACTGGAAAGATTGCCTCCCTTCTCATTCTGAAAATCGCTTTTGGATAAAAATCCTAACCAAGCAGGGGAAAAAGAAGTGTTGCTCCTAGGAATAACTGGAAAAGCCCAAAGTGATGCAAATTACCCACTGAAAAAACAGCTGGTTCTTCCTGAAAAAAAACTTGGAAACTTGTGAGGAGTAGGGGTCTGTCTTCCAGTGGATGGATTTTATAGCCCTAGAAATGGCTGTAAGAATATTATCCAAGGTATTCAGGAGACAGAGCAGAGTTTTTCACACCTGCAGAATCAGCATGCATTGCATGGCAAGCGAGCTTGGGGAAAAGTGCTAATGATGCAAAGGGAGGGGTAAGCTTCAGGAGAAGAAAGCCTTTAGTGGGTTTTTAAAGAAAAAGTGGACAGATCATCAAATCAGTTTTGAACAATTTTTTAATTCTATAATTAACTAATACACTTCAGGAAATCCCTATTCCTTTTAGAAGTGCTGATCATACTATTCTCATATTTGACCAACTGATTAACATAATTTTTTTGGTTGACAGCAATTAAATATATATTGCTGTAGATATTGATAGATATCTAGGTAGAAGGATTGTTCTATCTCTCAATTACTTTAATAAAAGACTTCATTTATCCTAGCAAATTTTACTTCTCTCTCATTATTAGTTGTTTTACTTCCTTGGTGAAGCATTCCCTTTTTACTGTGCTCCCCCCAGGTACCACTATTCCTCCTATCAACCTCAGGTTCCTGTGACTCCTGCAACCCAGACAGCAAATATTGCAGTTTTTTTCCACCCCAAGATGTTCTTGTCCTGATGAACAATCCAAGTACTAAGGAGAAATGCTTTCTATTTATCATAACATTTATTTTTATATCATCTGGGCAGTCACCTACTATTGAGCTAACTCTGAATTAATCTGTTTACATGTAACACAAACCTTCCAAAGCTAGGGTGTAGTTCTGTGAGAACTTCTTTCAGTGAAGAGGAAGAATTACTTGGCTCATTGTGGCAAATTTCACCCTCTGAACTAACGGCCGTGCATCCTGGTAGACACTGAATTTCAAACCAGTGTGAAGCAAGATCAGGAATTCTTCAGTATTTTTCATGGCTTACTCAAAAGCAATAGAACCTCTACTGTTGCAATATATTCACATTCAAAAGAAACAGAGTTTTAACATGTCTGAGCATCCACAAATCCTTCTCTGAATATGGAAGATAATTTTATGTGTAGTAATATTAAATCTTCCTTATCTTTAAATAGTATACACTGTATAGCATTCAATTTTCTGTATCTGTCTTTAGAAAAAATGCTGATATGAAATTGTTCCATATTGAAAATCTGTTTGCCCTGATGGTATCAATGCATTGTATAACCTTGAAAATACCTCTCATCAGTGCCATAGTATAGTCTTTATTTGCACATTAAAAGTCTGGTTTACAGTTTTATCCTATGCATAATCCACACATAAATAGAATATTCATTTAAATGTCACCAAACACATGTCTAAGACAACAAAAATTCCAAAAGAGATAGTTAAAATGACATTATGATTACTTTAAAATGGCATCATAAACTGACATTACTGTGGCTAGAAATGAATCATACAAGAAAATAAAGTTATAATAAAATTTACAATCATTGTAAATCAAATAACATTGTCTTCTGTGGAAGTTGCTCTATTATTTGCTGTGCTCAATTAAGAAACTTAGTAAATAAGATGAAATGTAGAAATAAATACACAGTTTATTCTAGATTCCATGATTAAAATGGATTAAAGCTCAGAAATGGCTATATCCACCAGTTCTCTACTATCTATACTTTTCTGGTCTTCAGGATGCATTCTCTTTCTCACCAAAATATATTACAACATTTCCCACTTTTCTACTCCACAAAATGTTCCTGTGTCTTCTGATCAGGGTGGAATACTACCCCAAGGCACACTTGTTCCATCTGGTGCTGCCTGAGTCATTGCATTACGCTCTGTTCCTCAGAGTGAGTCAGAAATTTCTCTTCTGTCTCTTCTTGTGAACCAACACCAAATTTCACTGCTCTGGAGTTGCCCTGGGACTGCAGCTCACAGCCCTGCTCTGCCACTGCCTCCTCTGCACGGCCAGGTCACTCCTGCCACTGGGCACACAGGTTCTGTCCAGGCAGGACTGCTGTACTGTCACTGTGGGAGCAGACTGAGCACAGTCACCACAGCCCAGCCACTGCTCCAGGACCTCCTGAAAAAGGCTTTTGAAGAAGGAGAGGGAAGGAAAAACAGGCAGCTCCTCAAATGAGAATGTCTGGTGACTGCAAAAGGAGTGATACCAAGGCAGGGGGACTGGAGGATCCAGGGTTGCAAAGCAAAAGTCAGGGGGAAAAAATGAAAAAGAGGGAGGACTATCAGGGAAAATAGAAGGACAGGGAAAATGAAAATGTAAGAATGAACACTAAGAACAAAAAAAGTGGAAGGAAGCATTCCTTGATGGGTAAAGATTGTCTGTGATTTCATGTAACATCAAATGTAGATATCATTTCAGTATGCAAGAACCAATGACAAAATTTATTTCATAGTATGTCACCTGTTTGGGTTTCTGTCATTTTAAAGAACTAGCCTATAGGAATAGATAGCTGCACATCTTTCCTCCTCTGCTTGTGGAATTGAATTTTATAGAAATGGTATGTTCTGGCTTACCCGTGGAAAGTGTATGGTTTACCTTAAGTCTGTAACTTCCCTGCAGTATCATGTATCTATTGGTTGAAGAATCTTACCGTGTCTACTTTGAAACTCCCTGTTAAGGGTGCAAACAAAGAGGGCTCACCCTCTTTGCCCGGGGGGTCTCCGGAGGCTCCGCTCTTCTCCCTTTCCCTCTTCCCTTCCCTCTCTTCCCTTCCCCCTCTGCCCTTCCCTTCCCCCTCTCCCTCAGTGACCATGTTGCCTTCCCGGGATAAGACTCCAATTAAACCCTCATCTCATCAGCACCTCACCAGCTGTCCAGAGTCTCCCTGCCTGCCTACATGCCAACACCCATGACCTAGGACCTGGTAGGTTCCCGGGGAACCCTCCCAGGGAACACCCCCTCAAAATCTAAATCACAACAAATGGTGCAAGGGGACCACCGCCGCAGCATGTGCCAGCGGTGAGGGCGGCGTGGCCCCGGCCGAGCGGGCCAGCCCGGTAAGACCAGCATTGCGAAGCCCCGGCGTGAGCTGTGGCACAGTCCCAGCCCCAACACTGCGTGTGCGTGGGCCCCAGCACCCAGAGAAGCCACCCCCAGAGCACCCCCTGCCCCGCAGCAGCGGTGAGAAGAGCCCCGCACACCGTGGATAGAGTCCGAGCAGCCAACGCCCTAGACAGCAGTGAAAAGAACTCAGCAAGACAGCCATCAGAGAAGAAAAAAGCAGTCTTCAGCTGTGCCCAAGCCCTGCACCTCCCAAAACTCGGTCTTGTAAATTCTGTAACCTCCTTCCTCACCCTTACTCCCTCCTCCCCTCGCTGCTCTTTCTCCCTAACTCCCCTTCCCTTAACAAACCCCCGAGAGTTAACCCCGTCCTGCTAAGCCCAGCACAGCATGGCTGACACCACGTGCGCTGTAGTCTCATAGCCACCATAGCCACGTGCCTCTCCCTGCAGCTCCCAATTCCACCTTCCACTTTCCAAGTCTCACAAGGTAAAAGCTAAGAAACCAACACCCAAAGCTAAAGTAAATTTGTAATACCAGTTTTACAGCCTTGTATAACTGCTCATTCTACTTTATGATCCCCTTTCCCTATTATTCTGCCCCTGTCCCTTGCTGTTCTAGCCAAACAGCAGGGCGATCCAACCCACTGTTGGGCTGGGATCCCTTTAGGGTTAGGATTATCCTAACCCCCTTTAGGGTTAGGATCCAGCCCTAAAACCCAAAACCTGTTGTTTCTCCATTTCCTTCCCATCCCCATGAAGTAGTTTTACAATTATGCCTTTCTAATTTTTGTGTGTGTTCATATTGCAGATTCCCCTGTTTTCAGTTTTAGAAAGCATAGGCCTTTTCAAGTCACAAGGGTAAATCCATAGGAAGCAGTTTTTGAATTGTTTTCTTGTAAAGCGCGATTCAGTATTAGACTATTGAATCAGTAATGCTCTTGAGTTTATGCTGTCCTCAGTAAGTTCTGAAAGTAACTAATAACCTAAAATAGTGTCTGAGAAAGTGTTTGACAGTTTTTGTAGTTTTTTTCTTTTTGTTTTTCTTTTGATGACCTAAAACTGAGAGTCTTCTGTTAAGTCTCCGACACTTCTGGTGCAAGGATAGACGAAAAAATCTGCAATAAGTACATGTAGATAAATGTAAACAATTGCATGAAGAGTATAGATACTTTAGTTGAACAGTTAGAAAGTGAAAAGAATAATTTAGCTCAGATCCATGAGTGAGAATCTGAAGCCTTGTGTGGAGCCCAGGGGAACTCCCAAGTGTTTTCCTGTCGCTAGAATGAAAGCAAAAGTCAGCACCATAGCCTAGAACTGGGGGCTGTGGTGGTCTGAAAAGCCAGTTGGAAAAAGCTAGACGCTATTAGGCCAGTCACACTAAAAAGGCTCTAACAAATTTGTTATTTTTTTTTTAAATCTTGCAATATAAACCCACATAACCTGTTTATTGCAATTACAAAGTCAGATAAACTGTTCACAGTATAACATAATCCTTACTGCAATTGTATTTGTTCTTATGCCGCAAAACTGTGTAATTACTGTTTCATTTTTAAAATTGTTAATTGTCATATGTCATATTTCTCTTTTCACATTTTAATGAAAAAAGGGTGAAATTGTGGAATTGCATTTTTTGGAAATGGTATGCTCTGGCTGGAAAGTGCATTGTTTATCCCAAGTCTGTACCCTCCCTGCAGTATCGTGTATCTGTAAATCTATTGGCTGAAGAATGATACCGCACCTACTTTGAACCTCTCTGTTAAGGGTGCAAACTAAGAGGGCTCGCCCTCTTTGCCCAGGAGGTCTCCGGAGGCTCCGCTCTTCTCTGCTTCCCTCTTCCCTGCCTTCTCTTCCCTTCCCCCTCTCCCTCAGTGACCATGCTGCCTTCCTGGTGAAAGACTCCAATTAAACCCTCATCTCATCAGCACCTCAGCAGCCGTCCAGAGTCTCCCTGCCTGCTTACATGCCAACACCCACGACCCTAGGGCCCAGGAGGCTCCCGGGGAGCTCTACCTGGAGACCCCCCCCCGCCCCAAAATCTAAATCACCTCTGCTTGATCACATAGCCTTAAAAGGAATGATCTTTCTAGTTCTTCAAGATCAAAATTCTCATCTCCCTTCACAGAAGAGTGAGGTAGCCATCAGCACATCAGCAGCAGCTGTGTTTCTCCTTCTGTTCTTCCCATTTGACTTTCTGACATACACAGTATCTGGTAGGGCAACAGAATATCTCAGATCCTGGGAATAAATCTGGCCTCCTGGAGGAGAACTTCTGTCCTACTCCTGTCCACCCTGACAGATCTCACACCAGCAGACCTTTAAAGGTACATTGTGGCTATTGCATGGGTATAGGACATCCAGGCAGCATTAATTCTCAGAATTTTCAGTGTCTGTGTTTGTTCTGTGTGTTTTAATACTGTGTAAATTAAACTGAATTCTAGATTATTAAGGTCATAAATATGCAAGGTCCCTTGTCAGTATAGCAGTTAATCAGGCTAAGAGACAACCTTATGCATAATCTCTGTATTACTGATAAAATATTGACACAAATGGATGGCATTACAAAATGGTCTAATCCTTTAAGAGGCTGAGTGCCCTGAGAGATGCACAGCAGACTCCATTCCAAATGAGATTAGTGAGCTTCTGGGACCCAGCACATCACAGGACCAAACCTTTTAACTATGTTAAAGATTCTTTCTATAGAAATAATGAAAAATAATGAGAAAAGAGTTTTTCTAATGAAAAAACTCTAACAACCAATGCTTTTTGTTGTGCCAGTGCAGGTGAGTAACAGATTGGCAACAACGCACACATAGAAGGCATAGAATCCCTTATCCTGTGAGGCAACACAGGATAAGGGGTGTAATTAAGGATAAACTGATGTGCAGAAACCAAGGGTTACACTGTAAATTGCTTACTCTGTGGCCAGTCTGCTGAAATTAGCAGCACTACCTATAGGAATGAATATTTACTAGCTCATCCGAAGCTGAGGACGTATGAAGCACTCTTTTCTAGGAGACCATACTCTTGATTTTTCCTGAATCACTTCCAATGTCAAGCTTCTCTCCATGTTGTGCCAGTAATATGTATTTGTGTGGCTCCACAGTCACTCAGATTAACAAACCCGTCTCTTTAGGGTGAACAAAGAACCAAACATTTTATTTAGGGATAGACCCAGGGCCCTAGAACCCCTCTTGTCTTGGTTCATAGTATGAACAGTCATTTTTGCACCAGATAGAAGATAGGATGGACTGAAGTAGTAGATCCTACAATTTTAAAGTAAGCTTCAGATAAAGTTGTAGACAAATACCAAAAATCCAGTTCCATTGTCCACTTTTCCTTTTCTTGCACTGTCAAGCATGCATCCCAATTCCACCTTTGTGAGAACAGCTCCTTCTAGGGGTATGGTTAGATTTAAAATAGGGATAGGAGCCTAGCCAATACCAGGGCTTTGGCAGGAATCTGAAAACACCTGGGAAAATGAAGAAAGGAGTGGAAGTTGAGAAGTGCACAAGTTTGCCATAGCAGTATGGATGCTCAGTGTAAAACTACTCCAAATTATTCCTTTGCATTCATCTTTAGCACAAAAATTGTTGCAATAGATTTCTGTCAAGGAACTTCTCTTTCAGGAAATTAAAGGGAAATTTTATTCTTCAATTTCTCCTAAGGGGTTGCTCTAAAAATTCAAATTGTAATTAACAAAACATCAGGAAACACATCTCCAGGTTTCAGCAATATGTGTTCCACAGCTGTGGGATAATAAATTGTTCACACTACTAACTGCAATATTCAATCCTTAAAATGGTGTTTATTACCGGGAGTGAATGTGTATAAAGTGCCATTTCTGTCACACAACACAGGTGTGAAACACACTGTCCCAGGGCAATACGTAGCTCAGAAGTTTAGGAAAAGACTCAGAAACGGATGAGGCATTTCTCACAGTGTATTATCAGTAACTTGCAATTGCTAAGAGGAAAAAGGACTCTCTAGAAAAATTTTAAGTCTGAAAACCAAAACTAACAGTAGTATACCAGTCAGCAGTGACCGATGCAAAAAAAAACATTTTAAGGTTTCTAACCTTGAAGCTCTTTCTCATGGCAGCTCAGTATTAGAACTATCTTGGATTAAGTAATACACCTTCTGGCACATCCTTAGGTCATTACATGCACCATACTTTAGATTACAATGATTAGTGAGCTCCAGATTCTAAAAATTCTTCAAGTGAAACACACTGTCTTTTGATAATTCTTTATCTTACAAAGGCAGCTCAAGGCTCAGTACTTCCATTGGATAAAAATGTAACCCTCTGGCCTGAAAAATCCAACTGTTGCTCAGATAAGTATGTCCTGTATACAAGGATAGCCTTTTGTTGTTACTGCTGATAAGGAGGCAGTGCCCTAGAGGACAGGCAAAGCATTGGAAAGTAAATTTCTGTGAAGGAAAAAAAACACATAAGAATCCAAAAACTTTTTTGTTTCAAGCACTTTATTCTGCATTTGCTCATATCAGACCATCTTGCATCTTACCCTGAAGCATCTGATGCTGGCTACTGTCAGGGACTGAGCACTGAGTTACAGCAACTCTTAAAGAACTAACGGAATACCAAAAATTAGTGTTTCATGTATGATATAACCTTAGGGACGATTTTAAACATTCAAGCATATCTGTAGTTTCTACACCATTTGTTATATAAAAAAGACAAACCTGAAAGAGACTTCTGCCTCTTTATAGAAGCAACAAGAGTGTTCTGAAGGTCATATTACCCCTAATGCCTTCGCAGATTTTCTCATAGCTTTGGTGGGATGACCTAAATTTCAAAGGCAAATTCAATGTCCTAAATTGTATTGCCACAAATACCAACTCCAGTTTAATTTTTTCAATATTACACGATAATTCTCTCAAAAGACTACATTAAAAAAATAAGAAAACAGCAGAAGAAAGATCAATACTGTTGTTCTTTGTACTGCAAGCTATGAGTGTGTCTCCAAAGTGAAGACCTGTACATTTTTGCAGGCAGTTATTTGTGCTGGCTTTCGAATTAATGGGCTGCACTTGTGGTCTCAGGATGCTCATATCTTCTGTAAAGATGATGACCACCTGCTACTGCATTCAGCTGTAATGCTCAACCTTCAGCAAGTCTGCATCTTTATTTATCTACTTCAAGCACACCTCTGACATGCTTGAGTGCACTCTGCTGTACAACTTGATCCATCTGCCCTCTGTAGACCTTGAATAGCCTCACTAGGACCCAACACACCTGGACTGAACTGCACCTTATCAGTCTCAGCCATTTCCTCTGCCAAGCAGTCCTTTGACACCTCCTCTACACACAACTGAGGGCCAAGGCAACCCACACATCTCTGAACCAGAGCTACAGTCTGAGTCTGCCAATGATTGAGGGGAAAGGACAGGAAGGCCTTTTCTCTGATTTGATTTATAATGCTGTTCTGAAAACCAAAGGAATGTCCTTCTGATCTATTTCCAGTTCTGAGTGTCAGCATCCAGTATCCCATTTATTAGGATGGTTTACAGAGCTCAGCTCCCAATACCTGTTACAAAATTAATATTTTTTTTATTAAACACAAAAGATGGCTCCATTTGGGAACATGTCTAACAACTGGCTGCCTGCTTGTAAAGCCAGAGGTTTAAATTATCTGGAAGGCTACTAATTCACCATATGTTAGAGCAGAGGATTATCCTGAATACATGTGTGGACAGACGCTTGCACAGTCAATATCCACTCCTTAAAATCTTCAGATTATAGAATGAAGGTAGCATTTCCATAGAACAATATTTTTGCTGAAATATTTAGATCCCAAGATTTTCACTGTTCTCCCTCAAACATGAATTTCCCCATCCAATAAATGAAAATAATGCTGCTTTTTTTCAGAGATCTGTGTACTCATAACAAAATTCAGTTTGAATAGAAACTGACATATATTTTTTGTTTTCAAATAATAATGATTACTTTTTCCAAGTAATTATAATGCAAGTGCATTATAATTATAATTATAGTGCTGGACATGAAAGATTCCATTTCTTGAGGGGGGCAGGAAATAGTCTTCAAAGATGAACACATGCAGTAAATCTACCCTTTATTTGTATTTTCAGCATACGTGCATGTGGACTGCTCGACCCAACTGATTATTACAAGAGAAAGAAATGAAGCTGTCTCTGAGAGAGAAATGAAGTTGTTTAGAACCAAAATTGAGTGGTACATTCAGCTTCAGTAACTCTTTAATTATTTCTCCGAGGAAAGTTACCTTTCAGGGATTTTATTTTCTTTAAAAGATAATAGGTAAAGAATGAGGAGTTGCATTTGATGTGATTCTGCTTGGGGAAAAATCATGGAATCAGGGAATCATAGAATGGCCTGCGTTGCTTAGAACACTGACCAGCCTGGCCTGGAACACTTCCAGGGATACAACACTCACAACTTAAATGGAAAAATTCATTTTATCCAAAAACCATTAGCAAAATACTTTAACCATATCAAATTTGTTTGCTTATGAACAGGATATAAGAGAAAAAATGTTAAATATGTAGGGAGATATAACCATCCCTGGTTTTGAAAAATATAGGAACACACACACACGTGTTGTGAAAATAGTGGAACAAAACTAAAGTGTATTTAAATCACCTCTATAATTCTGGGGTCCATCCCTGGAAAAAAAATCTCACTGAAAACAGTCTTTCCAGATTTCTCAGTATCATAATTCCATTGCTATCTTACAGTGCCTTTGCCTCTGTGGAAAATGTACCTTTACCAGACTCCTGCTGCATAACGCTGGTATTTATGTTTTATAGATTGTAGGGAGGTGTGACTCATGGCAAAGATGGAGCATCCCTTGCCTCTCCCAGCCATTTCCCCCCTCCCCTCTCCACCCATACCCACTCTAGTGATAAAACTTGTTGCTAACCATATCAGCTTAAAAATGCTCCCAAAGAGAAACTCTTGTTACTTGTCCTCTTGTAGCTCTTGTACTCCAGCTCCAGACCTGGATGGGTCTCTTCTTCAGCTCTGCTACCACAGCTCTCAGTGCAGAGAATTGATGGATGAGATGAGGGAGCTACTCCAGGCTATTTTTGTTTCATTCATTGGTTTTAGGCTAGATTTGGATCCATTCCCCACTTAGCTCTTGCAACTGCTAAAACTTTGATCTGTCAGATTCTCTGGTTTCCAGCACATTGTAGAGCAGGGACAATGCTAAGTGGGAAAGAATGAAATAGAGAAATATCTTCAGATTTCTGGAGGGACAAAGTATCATGGGAATAGAGCAAAGAGTTAACTTTGTGTTGCCTTCTAGGACTACAACTGACTCCTTAGGATGTCAGAAGGATAACAGAATTATCAGAAAACAGGTATTTTCTTTATGGCCTTGGAAAAATAATCAGGCAATCTAATTAAAATAAATCCCTCCTCCTCCTCTTCCTTTCCCCTCCCCTCAAAACACATTCTCAGAAGTCTCCTCATTGCAAACAAGCCTTTTAGGGTAACTTCCTTCCCCTTCATTCCTTTTTGCTTCGAGTTAAGGCAAGAAATGAGAATGAGCCTTTCACACCTAAAATGTCATCTCAGTAACTGCTGCTATCACCAAAACAAATCATTCTGATAGATTTCATATGCTTTTCTTTTTAGAAAATAATTTCAGATGAAAGCATTATTCATACTACTTGAATAGAGAATATGATTCAAAAAAAGAGCTTTTTCAGTTTTACTGAAGTCAAAAGGCGTCATGTACCATTGATTTTCTCAACAGCAAGCAGCAATGAAATGATATTCATAGCTTATGTTTTATTTTTGACATAAGAGGAGAAATACTGGTGCTGCAAATAGCTCTACAAACACATGAGATGTGAAAATATGCAATTAAATCTTTTTGAAGTGTCTGGTAATGACAATGAAACAACTTCTGCAGGAATATAAAATCTACCATAGGTCCTTTTGTGTTCTAAGACCCTTTGAAAAGCATTTATCTATGTGAGTTGTGAATCACAGCCTCACTGAATGTTGTATACCACCAGAAATGGCCTAAATAGTTTTAATGGACTTTGGAGTAATAATGCTTAATAAATTTAATATGTATAATTTTGAATTCAGAAAAATAGTCTGAATTATCAAGAGAAAATAGGATAATGATTAATTTGATGTCAGCAACAATACATACTGATTAATAAGGCATTTGGCATGCATGGCCATCAAAAACCACATTGTTTGAATGTGAGAAAGATAACAGGAAAGGAAACATGAAAATTTAATACATAAAATATAAAGACACTTCTGAGTGAATAGGTTTTGAATTTATTTTTGAAATGCATTAGAAAAACATCAAAAATCAGACTCATAGAAAAGAATAAATATAGTTGTAATTTTTTTAATGAAGGTCACTTTAGATTTTAGATGATTAGTTTTATGTTTCCTCTTTAAAATACACACAAATGTATTTTGTTTTAATTCTAAAACCAATATCAGGATAAATCCATTAATTAGCTTTTCTTTTAGGTTAGTATAGGACAATAATATTACCTTTTAATTTCCATCAAAATAAAACAAAATCTGAAAAACATAATATCAAAACATATTTGTAAAATGAAAATTATTGCACATTTCTCATGAAAATAACATTTGTAGGTAACAAAAACATAGATTCTTTAAGATTATTTATGAAACATACTATTAATTTGTATTTCACTCAGATGCAGTTGAACATAAAAATATAAGTTTAAAAATGTTTTAATTCTTGCAGCTATGTACAGAGACAAAAGACTACATGGAAATTTCCGAGTGAATATAAATCTAAAAGGTAATTCTTTTTTTTTTTTCCTTTTGATCTAGATCATCATAATGTGACATAACCAATATTTTAGGTTCTCTATGGCCTTTAAATATTACACTCGTTGCTTTCTGTCATCTTCAGTTTTTCTTATAATAATAGATTCTTAAAGGAAAAAAAGGGAAATTTGTACTTGCTGCAGTCATTATCATTAAAAATTCAAAACTGTTAACAAATTTCTCACAGTTCCCAATTGTTTTGTATTCAGAATACACAAAGAAAGATCAGCTCAGGTGACATTTACTGGATCTCTTGTTAATAATTGGCTTTTTGATCTATGACTACCAGACTTAAAATGCTACAGCCTTCCATGAAGGCTATGTTGAAACTGCAATTAAATGGTGTTACTATCTAGGCAACAGCATGAAAAATTTAGGGTCAGACCTGGAGGATCAGCTTTGACACATGGAATGAAATTAGAACAGAGTCCAACAAATGCATTTTTCTATATGTAATTATCAATCTCATTTTGATATCTACTTTTGCTCTACCCAGACAAGTAAATTCATGTGTTCATGCACAGTGCACAGCTGCAGGAGATGGACCTTAAACTTTTTTACCCTGTTGAACTTCTGCTGTGATGTTGCCCTGAGTCAGGGAGATATCAGAGATATCAGAGGATCCCAAGCTCCCACCAATGTTGAGAACATGCAGTAATCTCTGCACATGCATAACAACACTATCCAGGACAGCCTAGGCAGACTAGAAGTGGCAGAAGGATCTGCCTGCTGTTCACATCACAGTTTTGTGATTGTACGTTTCCACTGCCCCTCCACTTGCCCCAGGAGAGGAGAAAGCCTTTACTCTCAGTTCATGCTTGTCAGACCTGCTAGTGCAGCTCCTGGTGAGAGCAGTCTGAGAAGGATATAGTGACAATAAAGTAGGACCCTTTCTACTTCTTTGTGAAGATGTCTTATGCCACCAATATCAGACTTATGGGGAAATAATAAAAGGCAGAGGAGTTACCATTCTGTGTTACCATTCTGGAATTTAGGGCCACTGATCTAGGAGAAAGTAGCCCTGATTTTTTGTTTCTGAATTTAAGAACATGTCTGTTTTTATCTTGAGATTAATATAATTGCATTAAATATGCTGAGGATACAGTTTTTTCTCAGTTTGAAAAATTTAATTGAAATAAAAACCATGGCCCCTTTTTTTTAGAAACGCTTTTTTGTAAAACCCACCAGCTCTTACCTTTCAGTACATGACTACAGCAGGGAGCTGCCTAAATAGCTACATGAACTAACATTTCGAGGCAACATAATTTCTGTATTGCCAAGAAACTTAAGTCTGGTTCCCTCAGAAAGAGATAAGATCAAACAGTGAAATTTAGATACTGCAATCCCACCGTTGTAAGAATTTATCTAAATTTTTAGGATTACAAATCTGCAGGTTCAGGCTCAAGATACAGAGTCTGAATTGTAGGCCTTCAACTGGAACAGTATCACGCAGATCCATAAAGGGCAAACAAAACCAACAAATACTGTCCTTTAACTTTACATGCATGTAAATGACTATGTGAGTATTACCCCAAAATGCTCCAGAACATGAAAATTAGCTGTAGTATTCGATGTATTATTAGCTGAGGAGAACTTCAGTTAAGGGTTCCTGTCCTCCCACCTCCTCTTTGGGCTCTGGGCACACACCCAGACAAATCATGGTTGCCTCCTGTGCAGGTGACTTCATTTAGCCCATTGGTTCAAAGATAAGAGAATTTGGTTGAGTGCTGGTAACTGTAATCCTAAAAGAACAAAGGAAGCTGCATATAGTAGATACTATCTCTTATACTAATTACAATACATGGTCATATAGACAAGATTTGGAAAAGATAATAAGAAGTAGCCTTAAACTGAAATCTCTAGAGATTATTGTAGAGGCAGTACAAAGATTAAAAAAAAAATCTGCATTCTCCTTGGTTTCTTTTTTGGGTGAGCTCTTTGTGTTTTGTTTTATAAAGAACAAAATAAAGCCATTAATAATCTTGTCAGAAAACAACACAGATCAATAATAATTCATAATTCATTTCAAAGTCATGTTAACATTTGAATATCCATAGAGCTCTCCTTTCTAGAATATTACATGTGCATTCAAATACCTGAATTTGTATGATGTATATGTTCATGGCTTTATATAAAGTTGACATAAGCTCTTCATGATTACAGTATAAAACAATTTGCTGTGAAATATTTATTTAAGGGGTAACCAACTTTTAAAATATGTAAATATAAAAGAGGTGTGGAAGAGCACAGATGACATGGAATATTATCATGTTTTTATTGTGCTTTATTAAGGTCAGCTGAACAAGGACCTGTGCAGTACTATTACTGCTGAGTACCATCTTGAGTTTTACCAAAGTGCTGTATTTTATAGTGTCAGCATTTTGTATTATGATGTTAGCTCTAGAAGTCCAATGCTTTTAATAATACTTCATCTCATTCAGTATAATTATTGATGGTCTTATCCTTTCATGACAAACAATTTATTGCACTGAAAGACAGAAACAAATATATTGCAAAATATTGCCTATTGAATTCTAAGTGATAGACCTGGAGGCATCAAAGATTGTTTGATCACATTAATTTTTCACAAATATCTTCAATTTTCTGCAGAGAATCGAGGACTTGTCTTCACCAACACTAAGGAGGTAATGAAATGTGTATAAAACACTTGTCTACCCGCCAACTGAACATTTTATCTGTTTAATTGTTTAGGAGGCTGCATCCCACACTCATTTTGATGCTCTTTTTCTTCTTTTTTTAAATTTTTTTTAATGTTAGTATTTTTTCCTGCTTCCATTCTAGAAGCACTGAAAGAGATGACTTCACATGACTTTTCTGATGCCATCATATGATCCTTCTATATCATCCTAATGTTTCAAAATAACTACTGGACATCATAGACAAAAATGCATCAGACTGGTCATACTGGCTGAAAGCTTTAGGAATTCCCTGTGAGTTCAAGTAATTTCAGTGTGTTGGAACTGGATTTAGGGTAACTGAACCACGGTTGATAATACTACATTTATCCCATATTAAGCCTATAAAGTATTTAAGTATTTTCTTAAGTTCAGATAATCTTCTTAATTTGTATAAAAGTCTGAATGGTTAGAAAAATAAGAATTGTTTTTCTCATTGTTCTACCAGAACCCTAGCTCTGTGCTTCAGGTGTGTCCTGAAGTGATTCAATCAGTCATCATGTAACTTTCCTTAAAATTTAATAAATCGTAAAAAAATACAAAAATGTTCATGAAAGAAGGTATATGAAAATATGCAAAAAGCAGGTCACAGTGGAAGTCTTGTTGAACTGCAGGTACTTTTGAATGTAAATTTTTTTACTAGAGAAAATATTCTACATATTCAGCATATAGCATATTTCACTATCTGTCAAGACTTCTGTCTTTAGACTACAGAAGAAACAGAAGGACACTGTTTTCAATAAACTTCATTAAACTTATAACCTTGCAAATGCAGAATGCACCTCAGAAGGCTTTTGGAAAGTGCTGGGACTGAAAGAAGAACTCTGTGACTACATGTGGAATTGATCTAAATAAAATTAGATGTATAAATCTACCTCTGTCTCTGGATTCTAAAGCAGGAAGACAACAAGAACTAGCCCTAACCAGAGGATGACTCTGATACTGTGAGACAATAATTCACAATTTGTAAAATTTTAAGTCATGAGCAAAGAAAATTTATTCCAGTTTTGTGTAAAGTACATCACAATCCTACATTGAACATAAGTCTTGGAAAAATTATTTTGAAGGTTTTGGCTGATATTCTCTATTCAGAGATGATTTCCACGACTGAGATCTATAGATTAAATAAATTATGTCAGAAGAAATATTGCTAAATATTAAAAGTAAATATAAATTAATTTTGTACCAAGTTCATGCATCACAATTCATATGGTGTTTTATGTGCCTAATTTACTATTTAATAATTTCCTATTACAATAATTTACCTAAAAAGCACAACCTAAATTATAAATTGAACTGTAATCCATGTGATATTTATTGATAATGAAAATAAATCCACATTTAATCTTGGAAAGTTTTTCTTCAAAAATATTATTGAAGTTAAGGCTTTAGTATAACTATTTTTATTAGTTATTTTATAACTATTTTAAAGCTCCCAGTCTGAGCTTTCAGGAGGATCTCTGTCACTCACACTCCCAACACCACAGACTGCCACTGCTGAGACCAAAGTCCCCTCACACCCCACTGACACAGTCAGACCAGGTTTCCAGTAACAGAACCTCAGAAAGATTTGTTCCCTAAAACAATTTATTCACAACACATAACATAGAAAGAGCCTGATCTGGTGCCTCCAAGGGGGGACCCCAAACCAAGGTATCTGCAGGCTTTCACACCTTCACAGTCTAAGGGTGCTGAAGTCTCGTTCTTCCTCCTGGATCCTCTGCTCCTTCTATATTTCCCTGCATCCATCCACCTGGCTGGCACCACCATCTTTGTGCCTTTTGTTGACCAAATGTTGGCAGTTCATGGCCTCTTGTCTCAGGATCCCACCCAGAGCTCAAACTGCACCTCTCACAGAGCTACCTGTGCCAGACGTACTCCTCAACACTGTGCAAAGATTAGAAATATATGAAGATAGGGAAAACTTTCACTATTATTTATGTAAAGTGAAAGAATATGGTGGCTATACAGACATGTATTTTAGATCTCATACCCAGCACAAATTGCCAATTGGTGTTATGGAAGAAACTCTTCTACAAGAAGTTTATTCTCTTTTTTTCAGTTGTGGAGTTTCTTTGCTCTCTATGAATCAGTGAATACTTAGAGAAAATACTTGATTTAGTATTTCCAGTGGTAAATCTCCAAAATCAATAGAATAAATTAGGCATGAATTTGACCCAGGGAGTTCTATTGATCCATTGAAGCTATTGACCTAACAGAATAGTGCAGACTTTCTCTGACTGGATATTTAATAAAGCTCCAAAATTTGCTTCAATATTGAATACCAATTTGAGTTTATAGTTTGGATCGCGGGTTATTGATTTTAAGCGTATGGTACTGATTAAATCAGAAGCCTTTGAGCAACAGCAGTGCATGTAAGATCATGGGATAACTCATGTTGAGAGAATTCAAGAGACTGCATTGTCTGACTGCCCATCCAAGTGGGGAGATCAGACCAGGTTGCTCAGGCCTTATCAGGTGAGATCACAAAAACCTCCAGTGATGGGAATTGCTCATCCTTTGAGCAAACTTACCTGCTGCTACACTGTCCTCAGAGTGGAATTTTAAAAATTTAAATCCAGTCTCATTCTCTCTTGTTCAGCTTTCGGTCATGACTCTTTTACGATCCATTATGAACCACCCATACACTGGGGCACGAAACTTGATGCAACACTCTAGTGGTTCTCTAATAAGTGCTGTGTGGAGAGGCATAATCCCTTCCTTCCTGCAATATACTCAGTGTACTTGTGTTTCCCCTCACTGTCACAGCCAGTGAGTCTGGTGGCCCTTGCCACGAGCTGTTGGCTCTCCAGCACCCCCAGGGCTCTTCCACAGAGCTGCTTCAGCCTATTGGCGAGTGACTGAGAAACAGGAAGACTGATTCAGTGATCACAATTTGATTTTACTCAGGTTTCCCAAAAGCTTATATACTATTTCTGACAGGTTAATCATTTCTATTACAATAATCAGGTTAAAAATCACACAGAAAACTCATGCATTTTACAACAATTCTTTGCTTGCAGAAGTTGATTGAATCTTCTCTCTCCCCGTAAGCAGGTTTCATCCCATGTCCTGTAATTTCCACAGTTCTGTTTGTTCCTGCCATGGCATCTTGGTTATCAAACTAGCTATGCTAATCAAGTCTGTTTGACTCTCTGTCTTGTGTATTCCCACATCAGCCCAGCATTGCTGCAAGAAATTACTCCTTCTCAGGTATAACAGGTCTATAGGCCATTGACTGAGAGTAATTACAGAGATAGATTGGAACAGAGAAGTAATCTGATAATTTTTTCTTTTGTCTTTTTTGATTTTGATGCTCCCAAGTCTTTCTTCATTCCATTCTTATGTGTCTTTTTCTTTTCAAGTTATTTGGTAAAAATGGTATTTTAATATTTATTCTCCTACTGAGTTTCTATTTGGATTTTCTTTCACTCATTAATGAATTATAACCAAGTAACTATTTCATTAATTATGTGTATTTATGTACATACATATGCATATACCTGTAATAGGTAGAGTCCCTGTTATCAAAAGGTACAAGGAAAAATCTAATAGAATTTTTTTTATTATTCTAAGGGACTTGGGCTAAGTGCAAACCAATTAAATCCTCGAGGTGTTAGAACTTCTGGGAGTAAGGAATGTGCCTGTGGAGCTCTAAAATATACACAAGAGACCATTAAAACTTGCAGGTTATCTCTGGATTTCCCTAAGACTAGAAATAATTTTTTGTCTGAATCTCCTCTGGCACTCTCAAGGTCCCTGAAGTGTTAAAGAGTTGAAAAGCTCATGGTAACTCAGAAGAAAAACTCTGACAATGAGATTCCATCCTCTGCTGTTGTAAAGGAGAGGCTATTACTGGCTATCACAAATATCTGATGTACTCTCCTGTTTTTATGAGCTAATTTCCTTTTTTGTTTTCTCTTTTAGTATTTTTTTTTTAAGTATCCTGTCTTGGCTTTAATTTTTTTTATAAAAATTTCAAGTTTTTTAATTCTAGAATTTATGCCAAATACAACAAAATATTACCTCAATAATATGGCATTTTCTGCTGCTAAGGGACATAGAACAGATTTCTCATGCACTAAAAGCAGAGCTTGGTCCTAAATTTGCTTTACAGGGGAGCCTGGATGATGTGGGGTGGGTTTTAAGAAAAATACATCAAATTGTGCAAGCATGCATGACAAATCTGAGTTTGAGTCACACCTTCTTATCTTTCTTATTCATCTGTTCATGTATACATCTAAACTTGAAAAGATATAAACAGTGTCAATAAGTAGGAATTTAACTAAAGAATATCTAATGGGATTACAAGAGATTAAAAAATTAAATATTTTATGCTAAAATATTTTACACATATATTAGTTCCACCAGAGTACTGAAATTACTCATAGTTCACACCACTAAACATTTTTTTATTTTTTGCCTATACTCCTTGTGCCATTCAATGTTGCCTGGAAATATCTATGTTCCATATCAAAGGAAAATATTCTGTGTAAAATTTACTAAAACTCACAATCAGGCACATTAGTCAGTTTCTAGTCACATTATTGAAAGCTTTGGTTGTTGTTTGGGATTCAAAATTATAGTTAATAGCACTAAATATCCATAGTAACATCAAGAGAAAAAAAAATTTCTTTGTACTGAAACTGCTTTTACTTCCATCTGAAATAGGTACACTTTAGTTTGTTCATTTGTGGGGGGTTTTATCCTCAACAGAAAATTCTAATGGAGGAAAATACTATTGGAAGAAAGCTTCTCTTTAAGCAGAGGGTTTTTTTATCTTAGCATTTTGACTAGTCATGATTTTCAATCCAGTTCTAAATTATGAAAACTTCTTCAGTTTCCAAACTTCCTTGCAAAAACTGTCAAATAATATAATAGAAGTTTGGTTATTACTCTGCAAGAATACTGGATTAGCACTTACGTGAACTACGCAATTTAAGATATTCCTTTCATGTCTAACCAAACTACTCTGTTATGGCAGACTAGGATAATATTTATCTCTCAAAGAATTAATTACTTAATGGGCTGTCTTTACTTTCCAAAATCATCATTGATGTAGATAAAATTATTTTCTATTACTGTCACATTATTCATATGAGTACAGCAATGCCTGAATCCTGTCCCTGTGATCTTCACATTCTTTTGCAGGGTCTAATTCTGGATCCCTCACTCCAAATGATGTCTTCCTTTTTTTTTTTTTTTTTTTTTTTTTTTCTTTTTTGNTTTCTTTTCTTTCTCTTTTTTGAGGGAAAGCCAATTTCGTATTAGACTAGACAGAAGAAAAAATATGCTTAAACTTCATTGCTGCAATGCCATAAGGGGAATGGATTTCAGGATGCTTCCTCATGCTAAGCTATATGAATGTGAATGGCAAGAGAGAATAGACAAAAAGTTTTAACATTTTTTGTTCCTAATAGACTTTATTAACAGGAGCTTGTAGTTTCTTGGGATTCCAACAGAAAACGGTTTTTCAAAATCCTTAAACAATGGCATACTCTGGTAAGTGTCCACAGTGAGTTAATAGCTGACTTCAGTGGGAGCAGAGATAGTCTACTTTGTTGGATGCCTTTGCAAATTATATCAAAATTAAATAATTCACAAAAGTGTTGTAGATCTTATGATGGAACACTTCTTGGTTTGATTTGTTAAAAAAAAAAAAAAAAAGGAAGGAAAGAAAGAAAAGAAAACACAATGAAGCAAATAACCAACCTCTAATATCAAAGAAGACATGTCATTTTCACATTTGTCTGTCCCCACTGACATGTGGCAGGGAGAAGCCAGCTATGCAAAGATCCTACATCCAATTCTTCCTCAGGGAAAAGCCTCTATCAAACTAAGACTGTGTTTCAAAACAGCCTGCCCAGCAGATATTGATACCTCCCATCCTCTTGTCTAGTGCTGCTTTATCTGCATCCCTGTCTTCCCCAGGCACCATGCCAGAACAAGGGCTGCTGACACAGGTTAAGGTGGCATATGCAATGGGTGAGAGCAAAGAATAAAAAAACATAACATGAGAAAAGAAGAGCCATGTTAGATGAAAATTAAAATAAATTCATAACATATTGACCTAATGTATTCTAAAAAGACCTTCTTGGTCTATATAATTTCTTTTAAATCTTTGCATTCTATTTCTTTCTAAAATTATAGCTAAAAAAAAATGGATTTTTTTTTTTAAATCTTATTTCACATACTAATTTCCAATCCCTGGACAGGAAGTTGTTAACAAGGCTTAATCAGACAGTGACCTATTTGCTACGGAGTTAAAAATATCAAAGGCAATATTTCAAAACTCAGTTAAAAGTTTCTTATTCCCTTGTGACATTCCCTTCAACAGAAAAGGATTGTTTTGTTTGGGGTTTTTTTTGTTACTTTTTGTTGTTGTTGTTAAATTCTCTCTTAGCACACAATACTGTGTAGATCATGATTACGGAATTGAACATCTCAGACTTGGCCTCACAAGTTCTTAGGTTTTCTCATCATTTTATTTGTAGTTTTATTTGAAGTTAGTTTGGTCTGCTTTGATCTATAAATTGGTATGGATGTCCTGATACATGTCTAACATTTATCAGTTATAGGAAGAATGTCCAAAGGGCAAAAGTATGTGCCTCACATATTATGTAGGCAAAAGAGTCAAGTTATAGCTGTGGTGTAAAATCTTAGCCTTGAAATGATTTTGAATACTTGAGGCAAATTTTACCAGCACATATGGTAACTGTAATTGGTATGGTGATTGTAAGCTTTGGAAAACTTCCCATGTATACCTATTCTTTTGTAGGCTCATGGTAATAATTTTTTTCAAACCTTGTGACAGAATTTTGAACATAGTCACTCACATGACAGGTAAATTAGCTTAAAACATGTTCCTACACATTTATCTACCACTATCAATCCAACATCAACAATGCAAACATATTGAAGAAAGTAGGATTTTGTACATAAACTAAAAAATAAATCTTCTCATGGTACATTATAAAATCTGCTCCAAAACTGTGCAGGAAGAAGAGTAATGAACAGAGCAGGGAGCTTCAGCATTTATTCTTGTTGTACAAGTTTATTTCTAGTTTTCAGTTTCTCTGAGGGACAGGGAAAGAATGAAACCAAGTATTTCATAAGTTGCTGTAAGAAGGTAAGAAACTGAATTGGTGCACATCAGTACCAAATCTATAAAGCTTCTATATTCTGAAACCAAAGTTTAGTTGGAGACTTTGTGAAGACTAAAATGCTCTTTGCTACAGTAGGTAGAGTCTGATGGTAGTTGCTGCTGAGGTAAGCTGACCTTACAGCTGCTGAGGTAAGGCTGATGTATTGTGAGAGCCACGAAAACCTAGCTTCAGCAAACCCAGGCTACCAGTAATTTGAAAAGACAAGAACCATTACTTTCCTTTGTTATTTTCTTTCCTTCAAAAAAATCTTTTTTTTCCCTTTACTCACAGTCTCTTTGCCCCTTTTTTCTGTCGGCTGGTGCTCAAGACCTGTCCTAGCACCTATGAAACTCTCTATTAGGGCACCAAGTTATGTGGGCTGATTGGAAGGGGTTAATGCATCTGGGAACTTTGTAAAGACCCTTTGTCCCAAATCAATTTATGTCACTAGCAGAGGAGACTGTATTGAATTATAGGTGAGATAATGTGGCATCATATTTATAAGGGAAGGCCTGAACTCAGAACTTTTGGAGAACAGTTTCATGCGATTCTGAAAATAACAGCTTAAGACCAGAGACACAAAATTAATTTTAAAAGTTAACAAATTAATAAAAATTAACACAAATAAAACCAATAACATTTGATGAAAATCCACATTTTTAATTTGGATTACCACCTTTAAATGGGAAATGTGGAATGTTCTTTTTTGCTGCACTGGGTTCTTTAGCACTATTTCAGCTTGCTGAACTATAACAGAACAAACAAACAAAGGGAATTGCTTCTTGGTTGAGAAATTTAAAAAAAAAAAAAAGGGGGGGAGAGAGAGAAAGATAGAAAAAATTGTGAAAATGTAATTTCAAATACTAGGATTTCTGTAAAGAAGTCCAAAATATGACTTAGAGTATTGAAAGAAAATACAACAAAGAATCAAGACCTCATGCATGTATTCAGCTCTTCATTATTCAGTGAGCTGAAGTACTCCTGACCCCAAATGATGAAGGTATGGAGGTCACTGCAGAAACTTCCCAGTTCTCCATAATGAGTTCAGGGTCATCTGAGCTTATTAACTGTGGCTCAGTACTTTTCTTGCCATGCTCACTGTGGCTGCTCTGAAACCCCAGTGAGGATCCCTGCTCTTCCCCTGAGTACTTCAGCAGCAGAGCTTATTAGGTTGGGCAGAGAAGGAGCCTGGACTTGGGGTTCCCACGGGGCTAAGCCAGTCTGATAACCTGCCTGCAACTGAGGATCAGTGAATCTGTGTATTTGGCATGTCTAGAGATAATAAGTCTGCCTGAACTTGGTGTCCTTCCAAGCAAAATAACTGAAATGTCTCTGAAGCACAGATACATTCTACCTATTTAAAAAAAAAATAAAGTGCTGCCTTTAGCAGCAGCATATCCATGTTTGTATAGGGTTTATCTCATCCAATGGTACTGCCTGGTTTTCACATAAAGAATGATGCATTATAAACAAATGGTCCCATTCTAGAAAATGTTTTTAAAGAACTAGAACAGTCTACAGGAAAGACAGAGGGACACTGTTAACAATAGTGTGTAGTGACAGGACAAAGGGGACTGGCTACAAAGTAAAGGAGTTGAAGTTTAGATTGGATATTAGGGAGAAATTCTTTGCTCTGAGGGTGGTGAGGCATTGGAACGTGTTGCTCATAGAAGCTGTAGATGTCCCATTCTTGGAAGGGTCCAAGGTCAAGTTAATTGAAATAGGAGGCATGTGATATCATCAAAAAATCCTTCAAATACAGATATGAATTTCCAGTTGTTTGGAAAATGTTAAATATTACTGAAAATATTTTTATATTGCAATATATTGCGTTAGTGAGATGCACTAATAGAAGTTTATTTCATGCAAGAATCTGTACCCCAGGCAACAACATATGCCATTATGTTTTAACTGATGAGAAGGAAAGAATGAAAATCAACTTTTCTACAAGACTTTAACCTATGGATGTAAACAAATTCCTTCACTGAAATGACTGAAACACATTGTAGATGACATTTGACTATCAATGCCAAAATCTTAACAATTGACTTTTTTAGTGCAGTTGACATATTTGGGTTTGTTTTCTAAAGAGCTTTCCATAGTGTTCTACTTGAGGAGGAAAGTTTTGGATACATCCTAAAGCATGACTTCCAGGAAGAGTCAGAAATAACTCTCTCCTTTTACAAATTCTTTTGAAATAAGTTTACATCATAGAAAGACTATTTTTAAACAGTCAGCTAACTCAGGACAAGAATTTCTTCTTAATTCATCAAGACATTGGAAATAAAGCAGCCCAAAGCAAGATGCTTTGTACTGTGCCATTCACATAAAACTTTCAGTCCTGTTTCTCAAGCATTCTGGTTGGGATTTTATTAGTAGTACTATCATACCTAAAAAGTAAAATATCATATATCCTCAGATAATACTGCACTATAATTTTCCACATGGATAGAATAAAACAAATTCAAACTCATGCTTCTAGGTGATTCTCTATATATCAAGACATAGGGGGATTATAAAGCAAGCAGTAGCAGAGAATCCATCAGATAAAATATGTCAGAGAACAATATCACCTTTTAAACATGTAAGATTTCTCAAAACAACCAATATATGACAGCATTTAGTGTAGTGAGCGTGCAGCATTTAATGTAAAGAGCACTCAAAGTGTTTGTTGGCTTAGCATTTCTCTCTGCATGAGAAGTCACCTAAAGGGCCAAATATCTTTGTGTGGGTATATCAGAAAAAATCTTTTGCTCTGGAGAGGAGATAGCAACCACCCCATATCCTACATGTAATACAGAACTGTGCTCCAGACTAAAAACTACAGTATGTAGAACCCTGAGGGTAAAATAAGAAAACATTCAGTACCTGACTGAATGTATCTTCAGCATGCCCATCTAAGAAACTATTGTAAATTCTAGAATTTCTGAAGTTTTAGGATGCAGCTGAGTCACAATAATTCCTTTCCTCCAAAAATTCTGTATCTCTGTCAAAAAATAATTTCAAAATTATTCTTGAAAGAAACTGTTGAAGAGTACTGAGTAGATGGGTGATTAAGGTGTTCACTAAAAATAATGGAGAAATTCTAAGAACCTATTTTGCTCAGTTGAGAGTAATATTTCTCAGATCAAAGCAATGAAACAGGAAGAAAAGAAAAAGGACAGGTGAGTGTCCAAAGCAAATTATAATTTTATATTAAGAATGCATTTTCATCTTCCTTTCAGATCTTAAGCTAGAGAACTCTTCCCTAAGGATCAATAAGTAAATTAACAAAGTCCAACAAGTCCAAAAATAAAGTGAAATTTATCTAAATAGGAGTTTTATATGGAAAAAGGCATTCCTCAGTTTTTCTTCCGACAGCACTATCATAAGTGATCTTTCAAGTTATGTGGTTTATGCTAGACAAAACTGTTTTGATTCTCAGGCATCAGTAACTAGTATGAATTCCAGTCTTATATGGGTGTTACACAGAGGAATACTTGCATGAATGCTGTTTTTTTCCTTTTTATTTCTTTCAATTAATTTCCTTTTTAGATAACTATGTGATATCTGAGTCTAAAATTATTAGTTGAAATAAGATATGAAAGCAGAGTATAACTCTGCCTTACAGCTCTTTTGGCAAATGCAAAAAAAAAAAATGCAGCATGAATTAAATCTAGGCTGCTCCCTTCATAACTGTAAATTAAAGAGTTCTGACAAAGTGCAGATACTGAAACCACTGACAAAGCAAATTCTGGGCAGATATCACATACTTCCAGCTCTGCCAAAATGAATATGAACAAAGATGCTTATGCTAATTTATGTAGAAGATTATAACTAAGCAACTACAGAAAGATTAGGAATTAAAGTGTAATGATGAAGTCCAAACTTGTTTCTAAAATGGTAGAATAGGTGTTCTGTGCATTTTAAGATCTTGGGCTTTTGTTAACAATTTTCTGGTTTATTGATTGTTTTCCAAAGATTCAGATGAAGAAAAAGGTAGCTGCCCTCCTGAATGCAAAAACAAAGGACAAGGAATGATACTGTAAGACTATGACAGGTTAACAAACCAATTTGCCTTGCTTTAGATGCAAACTAATGAAAAATAGGTAAATACAAGGCTTAGGAAGCTTAAAAGTGAAATCCTCCCTACTGAAGAGGGAGAAAGAAGTAAAACCCTCTAAATTCATTAAGTGAAAGAAAACAACTATTTTCTTCTTTTCTTTTCCATTAAAATCATTGATCTCATTCCTACATAATTGGTTACCTCATTATAAAAGCATTATAGAACAATAACTCTATTCTATGGAATAACATTACCATATTATGATTTAGACAGTCCAGGAGTGCTAACTAATAAAGGACATTAGAAAGCTGTAAACAAGGAATAGTCTTAGAATGGAATTTCCACATGGCCTTGGCACTGTTTTTGAACAGCATGAGGGAAGATGCAAATGCATTGAGATGCAGATTCACATGTGGGAAGGCAGAGTGATGAGTAGCAGAGAAATGGACAGAGCAAAGTCTCTGGAATTCATAACAGGTCATATTGTCACTGCAAAGCACAAGGACTTAGTTACCTGTTACTGGATGATAACTGCTGGCATCTTATCTATCTGCTTCCACATGGACCCTTCATTTACAGAGCTCTTCAGCCCACAGAGATGGATTGCTGCTTAGTTAGGGTTTAGCAGCAACTTTCTCAGCAGGAGATGTATTTGACCTGTCCAACTTTTCACATGCAGCCAAAAGATTAAGACTTTCCATAGATGCAGTAAATCTCACCTGTAGCTGCAATTTGCATCAGGATTTCCATTCATTCTCTGCTTTAATCTGTTGCCAAACACTGTTCTCTGATTTAGGGAGAGCAAACTGTTTTCAGTTCACCTCTGGAGTCATACACAGTATTAAATTTCCTCCTTGACTTGAATGGAGTCCACAGTATTACTATATTTTGTGAAATGCCTTCCTGTCAATGTGTTTCTCAGACACTAGTTTTTCCCAACAGAACCATGATTAATTATTTGATGCTTTACTTATACTGCTGGCATGTAAAGGAAGTCAGAAACTTTTAGCACTTTCATTATAATATTAATAAAAGACAGTAAAAGTAACAGGATGTGAGTATATATCCATTTGGATTTAGAATATGTATTATGCAATTCTCTGAAGAATTTGTGAAGGGATATTAATTAAAATTAAAGCAAATACAGCCAATTGGAAAGGTTTAGTTTAAAAAAAGGCAGTGGTGAGAGAAAGGACAGAATTTCTGTCAGTTATGTCATGATATGATACCGTGGGTGGAAAAATGTATATTAATGTCCCATCTACTTAAAAACATTTAATATATTTGATTTTTTTATATGTATCAATATATTCTATATATTTGATATCAGATATTTTTGATTCCAGAGGGGGGAAAAAAAGTGTTGATGAGACCCTAAGGAGAGAACGTTGGCAACAGCCAAATAAATGCAGAGCTGGAGGCTCAAGTAATGCTTGGCCTTAACTTGTCTCTGCAACTTAACAATAGCTCATAAGTGATAGGGTTTGGCTTCAAGTCTAAATAAGAAATAAAAATCCTCAAGTAATTTTAATAACCATCTGCTTCCTGGAAGGCAGGTGACAGGCAAGGTTGCTCTGTTGTGATGTGAAGATGTGGTCTCATTTAGACCATTAGCATCAAGAAAAGGAAGAGGCAAGACCAGCTGAACACTGACAGATGAAGGAGTCTAGCCTGGGGACTGGAGGGCCATTGGGAAGGAACACTTGTGACTACACACAAAATGAAGCAACGGTGAGCTTTTTCTGCCCACACCTGCCACTGGTGTTGTCAGGATTGCCATGTTAATGCGTGGAATTTTCTACTTTTTACCAGTAGAACAGGATTCTGCTGTGTTAAACAATACGCAGGATTCCAGCTGCAGAGAGAGCAGAATGTTAAGAAGACTTGGAATAAGCATGCTGTCTTTAGCTAAATTGAATTGCTCTTAATACAATAAAAAAGTGTGTATGCATATATTGTTTGAGATCAGTTAAGTAGGATGTCTTTTAAGAGCTGAAACACTTTGAGAAAGTTTTATAGTAAAATATCTTCTTCCTTGCTGTCCAGGTGAAGACCTGTGTGGAGAAGGTGCATAAGAGGCTCTGCAGCATTGTCACAGGAGGGTGTGGAGTTGAAGAGAAATATATTACCTTTATAGGCAAAACAATTTTTTTCTGTCTTAGAACTTCTGTGTTCTGGTAATAACTAGAATGGTGGCAATAACAGCTCTGAATAGAGCTGTGAAACAGGTAATAAAAGCATTTTTTAAATAACATGAAATATGACAGTCTTTAAAGTCCAGAATGGCTGGAAATGTCATGGAAAGCAAGCCACGTCTCGTGAGATACCCACTCAGGTGCTGCATCCTAATTATAGCTCAAAGAACAATACTTTCGAGGTTTGACTGTCACTAATGCTAAATATTCTTAATTACTGTGTTATTAAAATTTCTTTAAAGTATCCTTTGATTTCTAATACCACTAGAATAGAAAGTGCCTAATAAGTTCCATCTCTATCTTTCAGAGATTTCAAAGGGTTATTACATAAGATAAGTGGATTCATCCAACAATGAAGTAAAAATGCAATGCATAAATCCAGACTTCAAATAAATCAGTGACCTATTTCTTTATCAAAAACTACATTATGAAGTAGGTGCTTAATCAAATACTTCCACCACTACTGAGACTCAAACACAAACATGAACTACAAACACATCTTCCAATACTTTTATTATCTGAGCTTATTTTGTCTTTAATAATAAAATATTTATACTTTTCCCACGTATTATGTACATATTAAAGTTAGTAGTCTGAAATACTCACACAAAGCACACTTTCATGTTTCTGCATTACTTAGAACCACCATATCACTGGAGGAGGGATGTAAAAGTGGAAGTTCATGGCACCTAGCTTTTGTTCTGTTCACTTTGCTATTTTCTCTGTACACTGGGATTTCTTAGCATACCTTGCAAGTGCACAGCTATAAACTGGATTTTATTAAGGGCTCTTCACATGGTAAAATGCTACTAGCAACATACATTGTGATCTTGGAAATTCATACCTTAGAATGTCTGTCTGGGCCATCAAAGACACTGTTTAATACAAGATTTAGGTTCTTTATTCTTAGAGTATGTGTTATACCAAACACACATTTCCTGAACCCATATAGTGGAAGTTTTCTCTACTTAGAAGTACTTCTAAATTCATTAGCCTTCCCAATTTATCTTGGCATACACAAGTAAGAGAGCCTTCCAAAGGTGCAATACATGGGATGAATCATTTATCTGCAAAGAAAATGAGCTGAAAATATAGGTCATCAAAAATATTCAGCAAATACTCATTACTTTGTTCTGAGTTCTTAATACCTGGTATATTCTGTGGTTAGATTTCTGATAGTTTTACTATTTTTCATATGTATGTATGTATATATGTATGTATGAAATATATTTATCATCCTAATGGACTGTTTGTGACAGCAAAAAGGACGTATAACATTTCCTGATGTTATTTATCTACATCAGTATTGCATGATATGCAGAATGTAGATTTAAACTTTATCATAACTAAAAGTAGCTTAGAACAGAGGTTTTATACATAATTTACATGGATATTACCTGCTCTCTAAATAAAATACTTGGAATTTTAACTGGCCTCTATTTGACAAAACAATAGATCCTACCTGCTGAAAATAAAAAAAAAAAACCTCCACTCTGCTGTCTGAAAGTGCATCTGTCTTCTGAAATCTCCAAATTTATGATAGGAAATTACATCCTGTCCTGCCTTCAGCACTTGTGTCCTCTTGTTTACACATTTGTAACACACAACATAATAGCAATTTACACCATGCTGAAGCTAGCCCACAAGGGTACTTCAGTTAAGTACCTGTGAAGCAGTAAACATTGAACTCTGTGGGGCTCTAACTGCACTGCTATCAGGAACTACATTGACTGTGATGTATACAACAAATGGTTTGAAGCATTCTGACCTCAGAGATTAATATTTCCATCCTCTGGGGTTTTTGATCGAATATTTGGAGATGTTCTCAATGGGTACAAATAATACTCCAGTTTATTCCATGTAGGTTGGTAGTTGCAGAGCTGTTTCTAAAATAGCTTTTAATGCATTTTTTAAACTGGTATTAAATAACTGAAGAGGTGGGGAGATGCCCTCCTTTTTCTGAAAGGCAGTATTGTTTTCCTCATGTGAAGTTTATAAAAGATTAAATCTCAGTTCCTCATCTTCTTCCGCCTGTGAATAATATGATTTTAATGTTTTCCATTCACCAGTGTTTGCTCTAAGACCCTGGACATAAACAAGAGGGAGGAGGTCTAGGGATGTAACTCACCATCAGTCGACTCAGAGGCTCTGGCTCCGCTCAACATTTGATCAATAAACTGCTTCTTGTGACTCCACTGAATTCACTAGGTTCAGGAAAATCCTTTTGACTCAGATTAACTTAGTGCAGGTGCATTATATTTCTTCTTTGTGGTAGTTTATGAAGAAAATAGGAAAGATACAAAGTTCAAGAAAGAGTGCTTTCATTGTACTGAATGGTACAAAAGGACTGCAGTGATGGTTTCAAAGTAATGATTCTGGTATTCAGTATCAGAAAGTCTTGCCTTCTTTGGAGGAAAAATAAAAATTTATAGTGGTTTTCTTCATTTTTTTTACATTTTTTTACATTTTATTTGTAAAGTTAACTGGCTATTTTATCATTCACTTCAATGGATTCAGTTTGGAAGCCTTCTGGGGTTTTAGGTTAAAAGTTTTCCTCTTGTGTTATGTCTGAAATATAATAGAAATACATGAAAATGGAAATTTTAGGTTTAATGCTTCTTTTGTGAAAAAAATCACAATATTTCTTTCTGAAGGGCTGCTACCAAATCAAGAAAAGGCATGTCATCCTCATTGTTTCATTCAGTTCATGCAGTTTTGGAAAAAAACTTATTATATGCACTCTTCTCCTTATCTGAGCCTAGTAGTCCATCTTAGCATTAAGGCAACAAATTTAACTCACTCCTGATGATTTTTTTTTCCCCCAGTTTGGCTGAAGATATAATTTTCCCTTACTTTCTCATCTTCAATGTTTGAAATTCTGAATATTCCTCATATGCTGTTAATATCGAAATTTTTAGGTATTTTGAAGTTTTCCTCTAGATTCTTGATACTTATATTTTATGTTTTGCTGCCTTTTTAAGGAAAATTTTGTTAACTTTCTCTAAATTCAAAACTAAATTGAATTTTGATGTACTATATCAATCTGGTTTCAATACATATCTTTTTGCTTCATGTAATAAGCAGGACACAAAAACGGCAAATGTATTGATGCTTTCCCTACTAGTTAATTACCCTGTTATGTAATCTACCTTAACACTTGAAGAAGTCAAAAATAAATGTAAATTTCCACTAATCCCCCATGCAAAATTATGTAAAACAAGAGAAAGGATACATTTTGGGATAGAATATGTTTTTTTCTAAGTTATGCAGCTCCTAGTGTTAAAAGGTTCAAATTTATTTTTAATGCCTGGATTAAAGGATGGTTCACTGGAGGCTTTCATTAGAAGGTTTGCCAGAATAGGGAATACATGGGATGTTTGGGGTTTTTTCTCTTTTCATCTCACATAAAGAAATAAATCAAGTTTTGTTTTAACCAGCTAAGAGAAAGCATGGTTACCTGGCTGTATCTGTCTCTGGCTGTCACTAACTGAACCAGAGAGTAATTCTACTAACATACAAATGGACTTGACTATCCCTTTATGTTCATCTATCAATTATAAAATACCTTAAGACAAATGGAGCTTTACATTGCATCCAATTATTGTCCTTTTTTTACTGGCAGTTTGTTGTTTATAATAATATCAGAACATAAATCTTTATTAGCATCATTTTTGGTCTTATATTGGCCTCCCAGAAAATTTGACAGGCTCTAGAGTAATTAGACCAAGCATAATAAGAGTATGAAATGAGGTTAAGCACTGTGCATAATATGTAGCATGTAGCAGTTTTGTTCTCCATAAAATAGTTGCTCCTTCTTCTATAGCAAGCAGCAAAGTGCCTTGAAATAAATCATTTTATAGAAGAAAAAATAACATTGAATATCACAACTTAATTTAATAGACCTTCTGGTACTCACAATAAAATATTCACTTTTAATAATATATATCTTCAAAAGGGCAACTTTTGACTCACAGTAATTAAGATAACTTAAACAGGCTCTTCCTCATCTGTATCTTTTATTCCATTACTAGCAGAAAATCTGGCAGTTACAGAAATATCAAAACAAATTATTTTTGAGATAAGTAGCTTATGTAATGGTGATTCATTAACTGCATTTCTTTCCAAAGCTTCTTACACCGCTGAATCCTTCTGTGGAGTACAGTCTGCAAAAGTGTTCACAGCATTCAATTTTTTCATTAGATTACTCTAGGCAGAACTAATACAGCACAAAATATAGGCATGTGGGGTCATTCAGGCTCCATTCATTTGTGTATATGAAGGAGAAGTCCACTAACTGCATTGTCTACTGAAAAAAGTCACATCCTCAAATAAAATTTATGACGCGCTAGTCATCAGGGTAAGAGCTGTGGGTGTGTAAAGGGTGAGATTACTTAATCAAACTGGAAAAGAAAAATGCCTCCCATAAGACCAAGAAGTGGAAGGAAAAGGTTATCTGGGACTTTTTGTTCTGAGAAACACCAAATAGCAAAACAAGTAGGATACCAGGAGGCAGTTCCCTCTTCCCTCTTTTCATGTTAAAGCACACCTTTTCCTTGGATTTTTGTCCTGTTCTGTAGGTATTGCTGAAACTGTGGGTTTCAGCTGGTTTTACCAATCCTGTGCACAAACAGCTTGCCCAAAGGCACACATTTGCTCTAGACAAAGTATGGACTTATTTATGATATTGGCCATGACATATTACAAAATTTTCACTAAATTTAGACTGCCATGCTAGTTTTGTCCCTGTTGGAGTGTTATCCAGAGTGAAGTCTGACAGGTCAAAATTTAGACAACCTCTAAGAGAAACAAATCCTAAATGGTGAAATGTGCCAGGTGTTCTAGATTGTGTGTCCAGAGGATTGGTTCATTTTTATCCCCATAGCCCGGGAGACTAATTGTGCTGTTGAATAATGGCATACTGGGGGTTTCCAGCCCAAATCCCAGCTCTGACACAATAACATTTATTTTCAAAAGAATAATCATGAATCATAATCTGAGAAACCCCTTGACTAAAGCTAGCCTTAAACTATGGTTATTCCAGCATAAACTATGGTTATGTTAAGATCATCTCTACACAAAAGGATCATCTTTATACTTGCAAGTGCAGAGTGCCTCTTTTTGGGTAAACATCACTGATGGTTCTTTTACTTTTGCCTATCAATAGAAAGGCAGAAGACACTATTCTTATCATCATCCTAGCAGCTTTCAGAAGACAGTGACTAAAAACACTAGACCTAATGCACCAGATAACCTATGAGGTTCTCATGGACAGCTTTCTCTTCAAGAATTACTCTCTTTAAAGCCAAAGCATACTATTGAGGTAAATAGGAGGTATATATATTTGAAAAATCAACCAAAAGGATATTTCTTAAGAATATTTGGAAAAAAAGTTTGTATTTGAAATTCCAGGAGATATTCACAATACTTCTATGGGTCTTACGACAAATAGTTCTGTGAACATGTTTTCTTCACTTTGGTGAAGACACTGGTTCCCCATAACCAGTAAAAGGCAAAAGGAGCTTATATTTTCAGTGCACTCTAAGTCTGAGCATTGAACAGATGTCCCCCCTGCTAATGGGTCTGTATCCTTGTTTGAAAAAGGGTCATTAAACCTAGACCACCAGACTGTACTGCAGATCTGTATGGGTTTCTCTGTGCCCTTATGATTCACATCTGTGAGCATGGTGGGGAAAAAAATATTAAACTTTTAACTTCATTAGGGTTAGAAATTTAATTTCATAAGAAAACAGGTGCCCAGTTTCACAAAGTGACAGCATGACATCTCCTTCCAAGGACATTAGCACTAAAGCACACCCGTTAACTCAGAACCAACAGCAGATGACTCTTGGAGTGTGAGATTCTTATTTGGAAACAAATTGGGAGCAGGGATACAGAAAATCAACTGGGTTTATCCAAATTAAAAGGTACGAGGCCAAAGAAACAGCTGGTATAAACTGGCCTATCTTCACTGAAGTCAGTTTAGGAAGACACTTCCATTTCTATTAGTAGAGTGCTGGACACCAAAGCTTTTGAGAGTTAAGAAAGGTTGCTATTAGAAGGAGGCTCAGGAGGAAGGGAGCATGGCAATAAATTGAAAAAAAAAAAAAAGCCTTAAACAAGCAGGCTTAAATCTATGTTCTGGAATGTGTTCCAATCAAATTAATTTTGAATTAATCAAAAATTGGTTTGCTTTCATTAGAAAACTTTAAATGACTTGAAGTTTTAAAATGTGTAGATTGCTATTTGAATGATACAAGAAAAGATACTCTGAAAATTCATTTTTAAATCAAAATTCCAATATTTTCAAATCAAAATGGCCCAAGTAGGAAACAGGACTTTAAGTAAAACTTAAAGGAACTTAGTCTATTTTTAAAATGTTCAAATTCAATACCAATAAAATCCAAGAAACTTCAAAAATAATTTTTAAATGTTCTTTAGGTTCCAACTTATAAGGAATTTAAAGGGGTTTTCTACTGACTCAGAAAACCTGATAAGGCATAGGCTGCTATATAAAAACAAAATATGAAGTTTGAGTTGTCAAAGGACATATATTCAATGTTCAACACATTAAAATACCTTATTTGAAAACTCTGGCAAGAACTTTAAACAAACCAAATGATTGATGATCAGCTTTAATTACTGGGTTTTTTTTTTTT